>VWYH01001157.1:334401-533278 GCA_013399365.1 Pampusana beccarii | reverse complement strand
TGCCTTCTCTGTATCTTCTGTCACCAGGGCACCCTCACCATTCAGTAGTGGGCCTACATTGCCTCTGGTGTTAGCTTTATCTGCCATGTATTTAAAGAAGCTCTTCCTGTTGTCCTTGACCCCTCTTGCCATGCTTAACTCTAAGGAGGCCTTAGCTTTCCTCGTTGCCTCCCTACATGCTCTGACAACGGCCTTGTACTCTTCCCAAGTGGTCAGGCCCTTGTTATGTAAAATATTTGAAAAGCTATGTGCAGATTCCAAACACTAATTTTCCTTGTAAATTGTAAAATTCTACCAAATTTTTGTTTTGGTCTGGGACTTTTCTTCCCTCTCAGCCTCTCAGTTTATGATACAAATAGAAGCATGATGATGTGCTGAACAGAGCGAGGATTAGATCTGGCAAGGGCTTTCACTGAGTTGCCTGTAATTTGTATCCAATTATCCCTCAGCTTCAAATTTTGGATTAAGAAACTTTGTTATGAAAACTATTTCTTGTTTTCTTTCTCCCCTTTCTATTCAGCACTTCTCTGTACTATTTTAACATTAAAATAACAATAACAATAATAATAATAATTTTTATATATATATATATATAAAGATGCAGGTAGGCACAGAATTCTTGATCTAAATATCCAGCCATATTTGGATATCAGTGGCTAAAAAGGGAAGTATTGATAATTTCATTAGGGGATGATAGTGTTAACCTAATAATTGAACTGCATGCCATTGTGAAAGAATATACCGTGGTTAGCCATCACATCAACTCCAACACCGGAAAAAGTCTTTCTGTACAGAAAGGAAACCTCAGGACTCTTCCTATTAAACTCCAGAAAGGAATTTAGAGACAAACTGTCAAACTGTAAGCAATTTTGTATTCTCAAGTACAAGAATACTTTACATTTTTAAATATATAGCATATTTTTTGCATGACATCAGAATTAAGGCTATGTAAAGCAATAGACAACTATAATGATGAAAGCAGAGGCAAATGTTGTGCGGTTTGGTTGGGTCTTTTTACTTTTTTTCTTTTAAGATGTTTTATATTATTGTGTCTGGGTGCAGTGGATTGAGCAAGTAACAAGAGGAAGATACATCCTCTGCTTGCTAGCCTTATTTTTTCCCATGTTTCAAAGAGTCATTAAAATTCAGGGTCCTTCATTCTTTCTTCTAGTACAACTTAGAAAAATCACTGGAAAAATGAGAACATTAAGAAAAAAACATCCTTAGAAAGTCTGATTAAAAACTTCCAGCAAGATTCACCTCCTCTTTGTCGTCAGTCACTAATGCTCGTTTTTTGGCAAAGCATTCCTGTCAAGGTGATACAGATCATATTCCTTCCACCATAAAAAAAAAAAAAAAAAGTCATGCTTCTTTGGAAAACTTTTCTAGAAGACTTGACACATAGTTTCACATGACTTTGAAATATACTTCATTACAACAGTTTATAGCCCCAAATGAGTCATAGGGTATAGCAAACAATAGTAATAACGTGGGCCATTTTGTTATGAAATCCAGAAAATATTAATGTTGAAAACAGTGTTTCAAGCTTATACAAAGAACATTGGCAGCTCCAGAGGGCAATGGCTAGTTAAAAATTCTTTTCCTTTGCTTTTGGTTAAATTGGGTTGGGAAAACTCAGGTAGTTCTGTATGGTGTATTGAGAGTGAAGGAATATTGTACTGTATTCTGAGTAATTATTAATACATAGTATTGTACAATTATAGACAGTTTCTCTTTCTAAAATGACCACTTAATGATATGTTAGCTTAGGCAGCTTAAAAAAAGCAATGTAAAGCCAATTACTTCTATGTGTTGATAAACTAATTGCTGAAGAGTATTCAACAGCTCTGGTTGTTTTTTATCTGTATTCTCTGTCATCTTTGTGAAATTTTATAGGAGCAGCTATTCTATATTGATTTGAAAGACTCATTACTTTTTTCTTCTATAAATTAAACTATTTTGTGTTCTAATTTATTCTCATTTTATGGTATATTGTACTGAATGAATATATACAGAGAACTACTGTTGTATAAGAACTAAACATTCTATGCATACTTACAGATAGATATAGATAGATAAACAGAATCAAAATAAAAAGAGTTATTTACTTACATTGATAATTATTTAGGCTGTTATTATAAAAATAGGTAGATATAAGAGAATGTTGCACAAAAAGTTATTTTGGGGCCTGGATTTTTTGTGTTTGTTCGTTCATTTGTTTGGTTTGGGGGCTTTTTTTGTTTGTTTCTTTCTTTGTTTTTTTTTTGTGGTTTTTTTTGGTTTGTTTTTCTTGGGGTTTGGTGACTTTTTTTTTGGTTGCTTGGTTTGGTTTTGTTTTTCACCCAGTTTCAGTGATGAAAATGTTTTTAATGACGTAACTTGACAGAAAAATAACTGTTCCCATGTCTGTTTTATCTCATGTTTGAGCTCAATGCAATTCAAAACACTAATTAATAAGTAAAACCAGCCTCTTTTTTATGAGTTTCATTAGGGTTTTTTGCTTATTCTACCAAAATTTCTGTGGGAAGATGCTTGTAGCTGAAACAGCGAAGGGTAGGAGTCTTTACCACTTCTCTCATTGTAAGGGATAGTATGATAGCAGCATAGAAAGTTTGGTTTGTTTATTTAAATGAATAAATTTTAAATGTGACCATAAACTTGCGTATCAGGGTAATTTTTTTGAATGGCTATATGTTCATACAATATTTGGATGTGGAAGCACTTTTGTTACAGGATTAATTTCATTGTAGTGGATGGACTGTTTTCTTCATCCATGTAAAAAATATATCCTCTATTTATTTCAGGATAAGGCACTCAAGGGGTTAACTAAACCTCGTTTCCAAGGTGAGAAAAATAATTGGTATTGATTAGCAGTTGGCGCAACATTGCTGGAAGAGTTATTAAAGCCCTAAAGTACAGTACAAAATGATACTGAAAGCATCACGTACTCCCTAGACTGTCCTATACTAACCATTCCTGTGTTTGAGATGTCCTCCTGACTTTGCTTATGATTCTCAGGAGCTTTGTTATACTTAGTGATTTCAAATTCTAAAGAACATTTAATTAGTTAAATGGGGACTAGGGTGAAGGGGAATTACCTAGATGTAGAGTCTGCTGTCTTTCTCCTCAAACAAAACTTGATAGCGATTTAATTAAGAAAGAAATTATTAAAGAATTGTATCTTATAGCCATGTATTTTATGCAGCTTCACTGTATGTGATAAAAAAGTGACAGCAAGGGTCTAGAATGCATACATTCCTTTCTTTCCTTATACAGCTATTTGATATTCTCAGTCAATGTATCCTCTGAGTGAGCCAAGAATACAACGGACTCAGCAGAAGTGATATCCCAGCTAATCTACTCATATTTGTCAATTATATTTTAAGAAAATTGCTTGTCAAACAATATAGAAGTAGCTCAAGTAAAACTTGTATTAAAATTAGAACAGAAGTTGCATATCATGAGCTTAAATCTCTTTTAATTTAAATTGATGCTAATCCATATTTTCTGTATATCAAACTGAATATACTCACCATGACAGTTTCTGAGTGTTTCAAGAAAAAAAAATGTGGTTCAGTAAAAATGTCAAGCACCGTTAACTGCTTTAGGGCCTTATTTAGACACTAGGAAGTGACTTAGAACAGTGTGGTCAGACTCTGCCTTGCGTATGGGTCTCACCCAGGAGATGCTTCTCATACACTGCCAGGTGGATGCAACATGTTGAGGAGCAGTGGATGAGTAAACTGGGGGAGTCTGAGGGTGACAATACATGGACAAAGAGAGGTCTCAAAGAAGGGTTCCTATCCTTGTGGCTTCTACACTTGGATTACCTTAGTTTAGAACAGGGGTGTCAAACCCATTTTCACTGAGGGCCACATCAGCTTCATAGTTGCCTTCAAAGGGCTGAATGTAATTTTAGGATTCAGCCTGCAGGCCTTGTGTTTGCAACTCCGTCTACGTGCATTGTACTCCTTTATCACCGGCACTGTCTCATAACACAAGAGACATACTGGTTTTTCTCCTTGAAACACAAGCGTATTCACTTTCCCATCCTTCTGCATCAATCTTTCTCTTACTGGACATCTTGGGATTCAGATTGTTCCACCAAAGACAGTATGGTGCACCACCTAAGTAAAAGACCAAGATGTCCTTTAGGACCAGGTTAAATGATAGTCACACCTTCTCACACAGGCTCACCTTTCCTTCACACCCCCTTCCCCATAAACAGCAGTCAGTCTTTCTCCATCAATTCTCCCTCTCCATCTATCCGAGTAACATTATCCTTCATACCGTTCCCCAGCATGAAGATTCTCGTCATTCTTCCATGGTGAAATAAGGAGAATGTTCCTTTGAGGGTAGACATGCCTACTGATATTCTCCTTTTATCACCCCCCATGAGCAGCATTCTCCTTATTCCACCATCCCCTTCCACCCCTCAGTAGAGATATTTGCTTTATTTCACCATTACAAATCCTAGCGGGCACTTTCCTGCTTACCCCATCTGCTCAAGCCATCCTCCCTTGAGGGCATATTCCCAACTGGGCAGGCACATTTCATTTGATAAATTATCCAGATACGTGAACTTTAGCAAATGGCCAGGACTGTAGGACTATGCCTAACTACTGCTCATACCCCAGAGTCATCCTGTTATTAAATGACATATTATTAAATTATATTAGCATGTCATTGCGCAAGCGCGGCCACCACTGCGGGACCGCAGACCTGGCTGTATCCATGGAAAACAATGTAGAATTCATGAGTGGGACCCCAGCTGCTGGTTACTAAATATCTTTTTACAGGTACCTTTTTAAAATAACATGTAATTTCTAAACCTCATGTATCTGGCTAATTTATTTAAAAAAATAAATTAAATGTTTGCCCAGTTGAGAGTACCTTTTTAAGTGCACCCTCCCGCATAACTCTTGTCTGTTTTGTCTTTCAATGCCCCAAGCCAGTTACTAGTGTCCCTCATCAGTCTCACCTATTACTCTTCTTACACAGGCTGGCCGCTCTCCTGTAGCTAAAGCTGCAGCTCCCACCGTTCTCCTGCTCCTGCAGTGCAATGTGTGTCACACACGCTGCACATGTGACTAGTGCACTAGCAGGAGGTAGGGGCAAGGAGCTTGGCACTGCTGCTAGGTAGAAACAAAGTGCTGGGCTGGATAAAACAAGGTGGAGAGCGGAATTTGGCCTGGGGGCCATGTGTTTGACACCTGTGGTTTAGAAAATTTGCAATTGCTGAAAGATAAGCTGCAATTTCATTGAAAGGTGTGGTAGTATTTTTTCATTTTGAGTTCTCTGGTAGTAAACCATTGTAATCTCCTAGTACTAAAACTGTTCCAACCTCAGAAAATTGTTTCCAGGACTTAGCCTTAATAACTGCTAAAATGGACTCTTCTAGCAGAAGCTGAGCAAGCAAAGAAATGCTGTGACAACACTCCACAATTTTCTTCTGTTATTTCTCCTTAAATCCAGTTTTCTAAGTCACCCAGTATGCATGAAGTAGCTGGGATTAGAAAAATCTGACCTAGCATCTAGATTTTTACAAGTATATATATATACATTGTGCATACATTGTTGCTATTAGTAAAAATAGTATCCTTTTCTCCCTAGTGTAAAACTTCATATCTATCGTATATTATTAGTTTTAATGAAAAATTCATAAATCTTAATTTTTTTGTAAGGAAAAAACTGAATCTATCATAACAGCATTTGTGCTTAACCTAAATGAATTCTCATTCAGATTAAAACCTCTAAATGTACTACTTAGGACGTAAAGGGTAGAATGAATTTTACTGCATAATGCAATACATCAGAGAACAGCTAAGTAATATAATTCCTTCTTGCCAAAAATGTTGGGAGACACTTGACCGTCTATAGTAACACACTTGTGTACTACCTAGATTAACGAGTCTGCCTGCCCCAAAATTTAAATGTGGTGCAAATTTGAAATAACCAGTCTACAGTAAAAAGCTGGGGGGGAAAAAAAAAAAAAAAGGCAGTTTTATCTGGAATTAAATCCTTCAAAGTTAGCCATTCATTAGAGAGAGGAAATGAAACATCAACTGTCCATCATTAAAGAGAAAGCTTCACAAATGCAGAAATCCAGCTGTGTAGGTGGTTTTGTGGGACCACACCTGAGTTTTAAGTAACTATCTAAATGTTATGCTAATTTGCAAAAGTTTACTCCAAAATAATACTCTGTTTTCTGATTTGACAAGTAAGACAGTGCTTTTCCTGTCCTTTGAAGCTATTACCATTGGCTAGTTAATGTTTCTTTTTACAAACACTCTTACCTGGTGATACACCACAGTACTTTTCTTTATCAAGATGGTGTTGTCCTTCAATTTTAGGGTAGAACATGACACAATATATGCTATGATTGCTGGATATTCATAGTCCTTTGAGACTAATGTATGAATAATGCACATAGGATCTTCTGAAAATATTGTTTTACTTCTATTTTCTCCTGCACCCCCTCATTAACTCTACTACCTAATATTCATTTATTGCAACTTAATTTTCCAAGTATTCCCAGAGTTCCCTCTATTTTAAAAAAACCCACAAATGTTATACTTTACAGATGATCTAAACTTCCGTTTAGTGATGAAAGAAACTTCTGTAAAACATTGAAAGAACTTAGTGGTAACTTGAACAACAGAGTTGCCCACTTCGCACTGCATGGTGACAAATTGTACTGAGTACTGAGGCTAACTACTTTGAAAACATCTGTTAAACAAAGACACAGGTAATGAAGAACTAATCAAATGCTTTTGTGGATGACTGTCATCCAGTTTTACCTGAGAAGAGGCAAGCTGTCAAATCAAGCTAGTCATTGTTCTGAGATACTAAAGAAAGACTCAAGAAAGCAGTTAATCAGAATCTGTTTCAAGTAAAAGAGTATATTTTCTACCGACATTTTGATCTGAAAAATACATAAATAGAAATGCATCAATTCTGGATTCACATGTTGCCGTGAAAATATTCTTTTAAAATTTCTTGAGAAAACTGCAGTCTTCAGTCCTGATGCAAGACAGTTCATGTAGAACCTTTACTGTTGTCTTTGGTGAAAGAAGAATCCACCATATTGATGTATTTCTAAAACTTCTGATGTGTCCATTCCTTAGGGAATTATAGTTTTCAGGCCTATAGTTACTGTGGTCTATTTGGAGCAATGTGAAAAAGAGTAGTTTATTTTGCATTACGGTAGAGAATTGAACAGTGTACAAACACATGCATATTGATATGCCTATTCTGGTCAATATGATTATTAGGATATTATACTGCCTAAAACTGAACTGATAATAAGGGTACAGATAGTCTCCTTACAAAAGGATGTAAATGACTGTCATGTCAGTGTATGTGTCCTATGGGGAATGTCTTTGACCATTTAAATGTGGGAGGGTTAGGTGCACAAAGCAAAAAAGGGAGAAAAAAATGAAAATAATCTTTCCATCTTCTTTGGGCCAAGAGTTGTCCTACAAGCAGAAAAATCCTAGGCTGTGTCCCTTCACCATAGCCAAAAAATGTTACCAAAGATAAAGTCTATCCTTTCATTATGATGATATCTAATAGAACCAGGAAATTAAAATTCCCTGTGGCACCTTGTTAAACTGTAGAAACTGAACACTAAGTCACAGGTCTTTTTGATACAATTTTGAGTTTTACTGCCAAACTTGTGGATTACCTGCGTTTAAAGAGATGTGTTTAACAGAAATTAATAGACAGGGCAGCCATGAGGCACCTGTTTGTGCAGAATCATGTTAAAAGGTTCAAAGAGAAGCTGTTCTTTATCCTGTGAGCACAATGTTTTTTCTAACTCATCAGTCTTCAGTACCTTCTCTCAGGCTACTGCATCTTATTGATCTGTGTGAAATAGAGGAATTTATTATGTTTTCTTTTGGAGCTTCTTTAAACTTTCCTTCTTATAGAATGAACCACCCAAATCCAGCTTCTCAATAGTAGTAAAAATACCATCACGAAATGGAATCTCACTGAACTACATGTATCAGAGAATTTTGTAAGACTTAATATTTCATTTAAATATAGAAAATAAGATAGAAAAATACATATATGTTTCCTTTCTGTTTTACTTTTTCTCTTTATCCCTCAGTAATATTTCTTTAGATTCGTATCTTTCTACAGTCCTTTTCTCAACTGTCTTTGATTTTCGTTCTTTGACTCTTACATGTAAAGAGAGAAATATGTCTTTTCGATGATTGAGTTTGATTATTTAGAACTACACAGCATCCTCACTAAGGAGTTGAAATGTAAACTTGAAGTCTTGCACCTGTAGTCTTTTATAAACTTGCTACTAACTTCCTCCATAGTCTTGAAGACTAGATGATCCCCAAAGACCCTTTCCAGCCCCAGTCATTCTGTGATTTTTTACTCCAGGCTTAGGTTTGTCCTCAACCTTTCTGCCTGTTTTGTTTTCCAGTACAAATGTAAGTCAGTTTGGCCAGGTGCCTTTTCTCCTTTTGTGGCTGCCCGGAACTTGGTTTCACTAGAACCTTAATGCTACAGTAATAATAATAATAAATAATAAATAAAAGAATAATAAACCACAGCAAATACAAAAATAGCTTTATCTTCTAGTCTTTAAGTTTGTGTTAGAAGAGAGAAGATGATGTCTGCTAAAACTCTTGCTCAGGAATAAGTTGGATTACTGTGTACTTGACTGCTTAAATGACTGGATCCACAACTGTAATGGGTATATTCTTTATACACATTAAATCTGTCTATGGTGAATTCTCTTTTTCTTTGTAACTTATGACTTCTGAAAGATGTGAAATGATTTAATCAAATAGGTAGAAAGAAAGATAGGGAAAAATTGTGATAAGCATGAAATCCAATATAAGATGTCATTTTCCACCAATTTGGTGTCTGCCTTCAAACAATATCATTGAGTAAAGGCTGGAGTTGAAAATAATTAGTTTTGTTGTCTGTGTTCTCAGGGTGAACTGGGACACAACTGGAACAAATGATGTTTCTTGTAAAACTGTATTGAATCAATTTCTAAAGGAAAATTGTGAAAAAGTAAGAAATTTTGCTATTGGTGCACAGGTCTCAGGAGTTTACAGTTGAAAATATTAAAGATTTTTGCATTAGTCTTAATTCTAGGAGATTAAGTCCTTTTGACTGAGAAACGAAACGGCAAATTGTGCCTTCTTAAACTATATACTAATGAGATTTATATAGGTTTCTGTAATTTTAGTTGATTTTTATTTTTTTTCCCCCCTAAGATCTGTAAGTCAGCCCTTAATCGTTGTAAGACATTTGTGAAAGAATTGTGTAAGTCATTACCAGTCCTTTTTATTGTTTCTTTTAAGGGAGAAACTGATGTTGTATAGTCTCTAGCTAGCCTCACAGTGAACATAGTAAAATAAATAAGAACAAGGTGATATTGCTAGGACAGGGAAGAGGGAATTTATATCTTTTAAATAATGCAAACAAAGCTATGCAAACACCTCATTTAAAGAAAAAAATGGGATAGCATATTCATCTCTGTTAATTTTCATAATTTCAAAAGCATACGCAGGACCTTTTCACCCTTGTCCTTATTCTTCTATCTGAAAAAAACACATTTTCATGTTAAAGAGGTGAGTCTTAAATTAAAGACAGCCTCCAAATATTGCTGGTCTGCCTCCTGCTGCTGCCCACGAAAGGTAGATGTGAGACACCACATGTGGTAGAGAAAATTCTGTATTATGGCTGGATTGGAGGAGCAGCAGTGACAGGGACAACGCCAGGACACTGAGTATTACTATTGCTGTTTTACTGTTTTATGTTTGTCTCTTCTGATGTTTGTCTAGTGCTGAAAGAAGATAGGGACAATTGAAGTGACGTAACCTATCACCTCATATATGCTGTGACTCTTCTCTCTGTGTGCTATGGACCCAATCACTCCCTGGGTAGTATAACACATAATTTCAATTGATTTTGGTAGGAGTTGAACAGAGGCAAGTAAGGGCAGAATTTGGTCTTTTGACTGCTGTATTATGTGTCTGCAGATTGCAAAGGCAAATAAAAGTCTGTGTGATTCCCTTCCTTCTGAGTAAACTACTGTGTGAAAAAGACTAAAAAAACCCAGAAACTTGCTGCAATGTCATTATCGGTTTGAAGCCTCAGCTTGTGTCACTGAAAAAAGAAGAGGAACATAAGCCAAGTTTTTGAAAATGTCAAGAATTATCTCTGCTTTGTCAGATTTGAGAGTGGCGTCATGGGGCTTAATTAGACATTGTGTAAGAGAAAATGCAGGGGTGTTAGTCAGTTGTGAGTGTCTTTCACAGAGATATAAACATTCATGCTGCTACATTATTCGACATCTTTCCAGTGAGCTTGCGAATGACCTAAAATATAAAGAAAGATTATTCTGCTATAAAATGCCAATCTAATACTCAGGTGTAGTTCTTCCCTATTTGTTTATAAGAGATTTTTCTAAATCTCTTAAAAGAACCAACTACAGTGATAAGGATTTTAAAATACAAAATCTTAGATTTCTTCAACTGACATTTTGTTATGGGAAAATTTAAAAAAATCCATTGGGCGACACTAAATTTTTTCCTTTTTTTTGTCCTTTGAAAGGCTTTTAATTTGTAGGATGTCGAAAGCATCATATTCACAGAGTTCAGTTATGCTTTTCTGAAAGTGCATGTGCATGAGCCTCATCAAAAACCCTGATACAATTAGATACAAATGTTTTGCACTCCCTTGACTTTGGGCATATATTTGGAGAAACTTAGCTCTAGGGAAATGTTATCTATGAAAATTATAAGAAATAAAAACACTTTAAAAGCACTAAGTCCAAAATAAGCACTGGTGCCATTTTTTTTTGGCTTTTTTTTTTTCTCTCTGTTCAACTTATTACAACTTTAAATAATACTAGAAGGCTGAATTTTGAGTAATTCCAGAGGGGACATGCAGAGCTAATCATACTGGATTATTTGGCTGTTAATGGAAGGTAATAATGGATGAACCTTTGCAAAATGCCACCTAAGATGCATGGTTGTAATAATACACTTCCCCTACTGTGATGCTTGAATGGATGCTAAACTGTAATAGAAATTTAGGACAGATTATGATAAGATGCATAAGAAGTTAGCTGTTTATCTTTTTTTGCAATAATCACAGAATAATTAATAAAATAAGTTTCCACTCCAGAGCTGCGATTGATGTAAAACTGCTGTGTGAAAGAAGAAGCCTCTTTCACAGTACTTGAAAAATCTATATCCCTTTCAGCTGCATTGCTTTACAGAATGGTTATTTCTTCTGTGTATCAGCAATTACTATTTTTCTTCAGAAATTTCAAGTATTCTCTGTTCAGTTTTTGAGATGCTATTTTTAAGCTGCTATTTTTGAGATTATGCTGCCCAAACTTGAGATTGCACTTTTTATTTAACAGGTTTCTGGAAAATAAATCTTCTATCCTCACTGATAACAGTTTTTACGTAGGTTAATATTATGAAGATTAAACAAGCACTGAGAAAATCCCCTTGGCCCATGTATTTGCTACTATATTTCCCAATTGTTATATGGAAATATAAATGATAGAAATATAGAAACTTATAATGATGGACACCATAGTAGATCTATGGAGAAATTCATGACATTATCTCTGATGACATCTTCTTCTGGGTTTAAAAAGACAAAACGAAACGAAACAAAACAAAACAAATTCTTCTGAAAATCTGGAAAATCACAGTTTATAATTGGTTTTATTAACTTTGAGCTAACAATTAATGTAGTTATACATTAGTCATGCAAATAATCTTATTAATATATCACTCTGCCGCATTTTGCCATCACTGAAATGGAAAGGTAGATATTTTTTATATATATATATATGTATGTATGTATGTATGTATGTATGTGTATGTATACATTTTGAGTATACATAGTACACATTTGGGTTATTTTTTCAGCTTCGTTGTTGAAAAATTTCAAACCTTTCTTCTGCTTTATCAAACAAATGCATCTGGGATCTTCCAAAGAGGTAATGAAGTAGTGGTTTTCTGAATGTTCAGCACTTAGGTCTCCTATAGATACTTTTATCATATGTGTATTAAGATACAGTGTTCCATACTATGTCTGTTCTGCTGAAAGATGAGTGATATGTTTATGGATATTTTATTGTCTTAAGTTCAGTATTGCTGTCAATCCCATGACACTGTTACATTGTGGAAGCCATTCCAATTTTTTAAGGAAAAAAATACAGGAACAATGTACAAAAGGTATATGCTGAAATTATATTTTGTTAATACACAATACTAATAGATAATACATATTTTCCTCTCTTGTTTCCTTATTCTTGTAGTACTCGTGTTATTACAATATCAGGATGCCTTGCTCTAGTTGAAGAGCATCACAGGTATAAGGATATAATTAAGTAGTTCCTACTGTTGGAATAATTTCTTAAGTAATTCTGATGTATCTTTCTGATTTTCTGTTGCTCCACTTCCTGTCTGTGAAATTTCTAAGGTGGAATCAGACTTTAGGGACTTCGTTTCTGTGGCAGATCAAAAGTATACAGGCCTCAGCTTGATGAACAGACATATATATATATATATATTTCTTTTTTTCGGTCTCTTATCTGAAGCCCAAACTTAACACAGTAAATCAAAAGACAATAAATAAATATTTTTTTTTAAAACACCAAATGCTTATATCCTCTAATGTCCAAGCAGAATTGCTTCATCTACCCCTTTGAAATTTACTGGCAAGTTTTATCTTTTGTAGCTGAAGACAGTATTTAGCTCTTAAAAATGAATAGGAGTAATCCTTCAAGAAGAAAAAAAAAAGCACTGCAGTTGTATCCATTCAAAATAGTTAAACATATATTTTATTTCGTTTTACTTCCTATTTTATAATTATGGGTATATCCTTTGGCTTAGCTGGAGTTTCTCTATGAGGAAAATGGAGAAAGCACCATCACTGCAACATGCACAAGTTTTCTTTTTGCTGGTTCATTAGAGGGATTGTCTGCTTAGTTATCCTATCTCTAAATGTTTACACCTTTTAAACAGTTGCTGCTTGTGGAGAAAACCCTAGCTCTTATGTTAGAGATGAATTATGCTTTTTAAAATAAAACCTGCCAGCTAAGGATTTTCTTCTGCATGAGTTAAAAACCAAACCAAACCAAACAAACCAAAACCAAAACAACAACAACAAAAAAAACCCCGCAAAAACGAAAACCAACCAACCAAACTAAACACCAAAAAACTCCAACCAAACAAACCTGAAACATCTTTAGCAACAAGTTTCATAACAACTGCCTTTTCCCAATTTTCCAAATAATGTGTTACATTGTAACCTGTCACATTAGATTATATCCATCATGTAGCACTATAGCACCTGATTTGACATAATAAGATGTGAAGGCAAGTATGAAATATGAAGAGAAGAAAAGGATTTTATAAATGTCGAGGCTGCATTTGTGTGTTTGTGTATCCTCACTTATCTTACTATTAAACCATAAAAGCCACATTTTGCTCATATTAAGGGTTTGACTTCAACCCACTCTACCAAAGACACTTTGAGTGCAGAATAAAGCCGTGTCCTTAGCTCACCCTGCCACAATACAACACATTACTGTCTCTGTTATGTAACGTCATTCATTCTTTCAAAGACTTGTCTGTTGACATTTGAGTGATCTAAAAGTACTTTAATTCTGGAAAAAAAAAAGCCTTTTTTTTCCCCCTGCTTTTTATGATCTAGGCTTCTCTGTGTGTGTTCTTATGAACAGCATGTTTTTTCAGCCCTAAGCAAAGCCTGTGAATCTCGGAAGTAATTTTCATTTCTTTTTCCTTCTTTGTCGTTTGTTATAAGTAATAATAGCCTAACAGAATAATTTATGTTCAAAGGAATCTCAGGATGTCATCTATCCTAGCCTCTTCAAAACAAGGCTAACTTCAGAGTTAGATCTGGTAATGTGACATTTTACTTTTTAATGTCTGAGTATTGTATTACCATAGTTGGTGACTATTATACAGATCATGCAACACCATATTTCTTCTAACTCAGGGGCATGTATTTGTCTTTTGTGCATTGTAAGCAAGTTGTTACTCCCAAGCAAATAATGTATTAATAACATGGAGTAATACAACATTATTAATAAAATTACACATGAAAACAGTGTCACGAGGATGGAGCCAGGCTCTTCTTGGTGGCAAACAATGATAGGACAAGGGGTAATAGAATCAAGCTGGAACACAAGAGGTTCCACTTAAATTTGAGAAGAAACTTCTTCTCAGTGAGGCTAACAGAACACTGGAACAGGCTGCCCAGGGAGGTTGTGGATTCTCCTTCTCTGGAGACATTCAAAACTCACCTGGACGCCTTCCTGTGTAACCTCATCTAGGTGTTCCTGCTCCGGCGGGGGGATTGGACTAGATGATCTTTTGAGGTCCCTTCCAATCCCTAGCCTACTGTGATACTGTGATACTGTGATACTGTGATACTGTGATACTGTGTTGTCGAAAAATCATACCTTGTTTTACATGTAATAACAAAAAAAAGCCTTTTTATCTTAATGATGGTGGTGGGTGAAATTGCAAACTGAACAGATTTTGGTCTTGTTCCTTAGATTCTGTTATTTATCAGACCCTCTTGAGAAATATTTTAAGTCTCAGTAAGACTGAAGGGAAGTGCTTCAGAAAGTCAGCTAGATGCTGTCTTCACTTAATGGGGAAGACATACAGGTTTTATTTTAGCAGTGCAGTACATAGACTCCTGCTTTACTTAAAACTCAGTCTACATGCCCAAGTAGCTTCAGCATCTTTCTTTCTTAGTATTTATTCCTACTGTTCTCTAAGGAACATTACTCACATTTCCACCTACGGGAAATATGAGATAAAATAAACCTCGGGCGGGTGTGTAGTTCAGCCTCCCCAGTGAAATCAAGAAGCTGGATTCTTCAACAGTGACTGTATCAGATTACCCATGGTTTTCTACAGCTGAGTCTTGAAAATCTTCAAAGATGGAGATTTCACAGCTTCTCTGTGTGACCTGATTCAGTGCTGTACAAAAGGTTTTCCTAATGCCAAATGTAAACCTCACAAATCACAGCCTAGAGTGGCTGCTCCTTGTTTTACAATTTGCTCTTGCCAAGAGGTTGACAGTTACGGTCACAGATGTCCTTCAAGTAGTTGTAGGCTTATCTTCCTCTTAGCCTTCTCTTCAACAGACTGAACACACCAGCTCCCTCAATTTCCCCTGGCAGGCAGGTACCTCACTAGCATGGTGTTCTTCCACTGAGTACTTCCCAGTTTTCCAGCATCTCCCTTGAACACAAAAGTGGACACATATTCCAAGTGCAGCTTCACTGGGATCGAGTTGAAGTAGATAATTATTTACCTCTATCTCAAGACCACAGTTTGTCTTATGTGGCCCTGTATGTGGTTTGTCTCACTCGCAATGAGAGTACACAGTTCGAACCTACTTAACTGGCTGTTCGCTCTACCACCCAGATCATTTTCAGATGGTCTGGTAGTCAGCCAGCTGCTTCCCAGCCTGTATCAGTGCAGAGGTTTATTCTGTCCCTGGTACATGGTTTTGCACTTAGCTGAACTTCATGAGATTTCTGTTAGCTAAATCCTCAGCCTTGCAGTCAGTCGTATCAGCAAGCTCTTTTAATATCCTCAGGTGAATCCCATCCAGTCTCACCTATTAGGACTACATTTGTGAACTCTGGGACATATATATGTAAAAACAGAGGATGAATATAAGCACAAAGTACAGGTTCCAGAGTGTGAGGAACATGGCTGATTTCCTCATCGGTAGTCGATAGTTTTAGCTTTTCATTGTATCCTTGCCTTCATAACTTCGTCCTGTGAGCTACCATCTCTAATTTCATGCTTTGATCCTCATCTGGTACTCATGAATAAAACAGGTCAAGGCAATACTAGTTTCGTATATGAATCACAAGGAAAGTTTCATTCTGCATGGATAATGCAAATCCAAAAACTGACAGAAGCATAGAAGAATTTATTGTGCATTTCTTTTTATTGTTTGTTTGTTTGTGTTTGTTTGTTTGTTTCTATTTTTTTAAAATTTATTTTCTTCTGATCAATGCTCAAGTGCTATGGAGTTTCCCTGTTTAAAATGCAAAGACTAAAATTTTCATTTAAATGTTTCTCACTAGTAATGAATTCCAAAGCATAGAAAGAGCAGAAACAGAACATTCTGAAAATGCTCTCAGATTTATTTATTTTTTAATTATGGATGATCTATATGAGAATCAATTTTTTAAAAATATACTGTTGATCCAGAAAAAGAAAATTAGTAAGAGTAGATTTCTATAAATAAGAGGAAGATTCTGAAATACATCTGTGTTTTTGGTGCATATAGCAATGATAGTCAATACCAAATTCAAAAATAGATGGTGTATTTTCACCGTATAACAGGAAGACTCAGTGTCTCAAATGAAGAATAAAGTATTGCAAATAATTACTAAAAACATCTATGAAAAAATAAATAAATAATGGTAAGTTGCGTATTGATAACCACTTTCTATGGACTCCAGTCATTAAATCAGTATCCATAAATAATACACAAATGAACCTTATGGGTAGCAGTACAGTGAATTCAGCTCATTTATTACTAAATAAACAAATCTGTATTTTTGATGTGTCATGGATTATGCAATTATGTAGAGACACATTTTTTTCCAAGGAACCAATTCCTTGTTCAGTTATTATCATGCCATTACTTTTTCTGTTTTATAGCAACCTTTTTTCTATCTGTAATGTTGACTCCATCTTTTCTGGGGCTTGTTTTCCTTGATTAATCTCAAATAACCACCAGGAAATTCGGAGGGAAAAAAATATTGGCAGCACTAAGATTTTTTTCATGGGTTACGCTAGATTTTTTCTTCTTCACACTATTTTTATCCTTCTAGAAATTTGGCCAGGTGATGTTCTGTTAGCAAGACAGATACAAAGTTTTAGTGCCAGATGTGATTGAAATTGCTGTGAGTTAATGAGTTGTCGTATAGCATTTTGACAAATTATGATGGACAAATAATATACACTTTTCACTTACTGCCTGATAACTTTAGTCATATAGAAGAATGTGTCAGTATTTCCACAATTTGATGTACAATTGATTTCTTCATTCCCTTATGTCATTCCCTTAGGAAAATCATTATGCAAAATGAGAAAATAGAAAGAAGGAAACCTTTTTCCCCTGAAAACTTGGTTGGTCATGTAAATTCTTTAGAGCACTTCACTAAACTAGATGTTGAATATAAAAGACTAACTCTAAGCTTTAACATACTCTCTTCCTTGACACAGAAAATTGACTCTATTGTTTATGTTCAGGAATGTATTCAAGATAAGCTACCAATGTAGCACATAGGAAAATGAGTGTTGAGTAAATAACTAAATGCACCACCAAACAATCAGTGTTTTTCTCCTGTCTGTTTACTCCTAAAATAGAGATCATTTCTGGTATCATGCTGTTGTGCCATTATCCTTGGACTATGCATTTTCATTATGAGAGTTGTGATGCTATTTCCGAATTATTCTAGTTTTATTTCTATGTTTTTTCTATATTTCCCACATAGTGAAACTAAAAAAGAAACCATTATTATTTTGAGAAAAAAGGAACATTGACAATTATTTGAAAGACATTCAGTAGTGAATATCTTTGACATTATGGGATTATAACTGAAGGAATATTCGAATGACCCACCGATAGTCAATTATCAATAAATTTGCTTTATTTTTTTATGTTACTAATATCTTTATAACACAGCAATTCTTATTGCACTGTCAGGATATTAAAAGAAGTAATTATATATTATGAAGTGAAACATTGTCACAGCTCAAATATTAGATAAAGCAAGATACAAATAAAAAGTTACGTTTGTTTTTTTTTTTCTGTTTGGTTTTGTTTTAGTTTGGTTCGTGTTCGTTTTGTTGGTTTTTTGTTTGTTTTTGTGTTGTTTTGTTTTTTATGGGAAAACTTCAGCAATGGGCTTGTATTCTCATTCTGTATTTAGTCTTTCACTTTTCACCTTTGTTTTAAATATTCATATTAATAGTCTAAAAATATGGAGAGTAATAAGGTTGATATATTTGCAGATAGCATATTTAACGTCAAAGAGATGTTTGTTCAGGATCAGAGTAATCATGGGGGTTTTAGATATCCAAGGGCAAAGAAACATTCGAATTGTAGGAAAAATAGTTTATAGTTGAAATCAATAATATAGTTTATAGATTTTTAAATTGGATATAACAACTTAAAAATAATAAAAGTATATGTATAATGGTGTAGAACTCACAGAACAATTCAGCTTAACATATAGATATAGTAAGAAAAAAACAGCAAGCTTTTAGCATGTGTAAGAAAAGGGATAACAAAGAATAGAAAAGATATCATAATGCTTTGAATACCTCTTCTAGAATGCTATGTAATACTGACCATCCTGTACCTTAAAGGATATCACAGAACAAAAATAGGTTCAACAATAAATAATGCAATCAATAGGGGTGTGGAAAAGTTCTGTTGAAAGAAACTGAAACTACCGCGAAAGAAAATGAGTAAATGAGTAATAGGTTTAAAATGAGTAATAGGTTTTCTGATTTATGTTATAAATCACATATTTCCACATGGCAAATTCTACCTGCCTCTGGACACAAGAAAAAGAAGATGGTAAATTGAAATTAAATGTTATGCAATCCAGAAATGCTGATAGGTTTACTATTGTTTTTCATGAACCTGTAAAAGGATTATAGAGCTCATTAAGACAGGACATGGTTTAGATCAAATATTGAGGAAGTTTTTTAAAAAAAGAAATAATGACATTGACAACACATTCAACTTCTTGTAACAAATCGTAAACCATTTTTTTTTAATTAACATTTCAATCTTAAGGTTAAAGTACTCTCTGTCTTTTAGATTGAATAACTCTAGATCTGACTGTTGTAGGTTTCTTATATTTTCCTCTGTCAGAGACAGGATATTGAAATAAACAGATCCTGCATCCCTTCCAGAGTATCGGTTCTCTCTTTGTTCTCAGTGCCCCTTATGCTTGTAGTAAAGCTCTGTTAATACCAAACTAAATGCAGGTTCTTTGTAGTAAGCCACACTCCTTATTTCAGAAATCCAGAGGGGTTGTGGAGTCTCTTTCTCTGGACACATTCAGAACCCACCTGGACACATTCCTGTGCAATCTACGGTAGGTGAACCTGCTTTAGCAGGTGGGTTGGACTAGATGATCTCCAAAGGTCCCTTCCAACCCTAACCATTCTGTGATTCTGTGATTCTGTGATTCTCTTAGTTATTCATGTCATAAGTATTTGCCACTGTATAAAAAAATTAACTTGTTCGAACTGTTTTCCTAGTCTAAGTAGTTTTGCCTAAGTCAGGCCCCGAGCTTGTGTTGTTCAGCTGGTAGAATTTGTCATCTCTAAATAGTTCACCTGTCTGACACATTGTATAGACCTTTGTGCAACTGCCACATTTTCAGGAGATACTGTCTCAGCAGCTTTACAGTTCACAGTGTTCCAGGCCATTTTTCTTTTCCGAGTCTGGCACAAACTCACGGTCTCCAAAACTCTTATAAACATTTCTAATCAACCAATCCAATTTCACTGCTAATAGCTGCCATTGAATTTGATGTCCTCTGAATTTTAATTTTCAGATTTATTCTGTTTTAAGCCTTCTGGTCACTATCAGGTAAACAATTAAGAGCTAATCTGCCTGTTGCTCAGCCATCAGTGAGTGCTGAAGAGACACTAGTTTCATAAAAAGAGAATGGCTTAATCCTTCATGCACAGTTAAGAACTTGCAGCTGACTTGGCTGCATTTGGGACTCAGTGGATAAAAGATTCCATTAAATCATTGACTCTTAAGAGTCCGTTAAATCATTAACTTTCTTTCTGGATAGAATTTTCTTAATAACATGATTACAGGGATCAATGGCCAAGAACATCTGTCCTGTTTTTACTGTACCAATACCAAAACAAATCTATGCCAGAAGTTTCTGCATAGAGTCTTCCATTCCATTGGCAGGCCTGATGCCAGGAAATGCATTCCCTTCTTTTCTTCTGGGACCTTTTGTTATTTTGATCCATCTCCAAATATTTCAATATTATTTGTCCTTCTTGAAGTGCTCATACAAGCATCCTTGCTTTCCCTGACAGAAACTCTGTAGGCCTGAAATTAAAAAAAAAAAAAAAAAAAAAAAAAGTTACTGAACTATAATTTGTCGCATTATTTCAAAAAACATTAGTCACGTGACCTTAGAGCGATCGTCTTCTCCCTGTTCTTCATGTCTCTTAGCCTCATTATTCAGCAAATCCTGAATGTAACTGTTAGCTGAACTGGGATGCCCTTAAAGATTCTAAACCAGTATGTACCAGGCTACCTAGTAGCTCACCAGTATATCTGACTAATTTGTGCACCAGGTATGCTGCAAATGTATTCTAATGTTAACTCTGTTAATTTCATGAAAAATAATTTAAGATTTAGATGTCTTAATTTTATTTTGCGTCACAATACCCGTAGTTTTCTTCCCTAGTATTGTCTGTTCCTGAAGAGCAATCTTAATTCACAGGAAAATTTCTCTCCTGTCTTTACTAGTTTTTGCCTTGAGAAAGTCTATCTATTTTTTGAGGCACTGAGGAAGGGAACCCCTGTTCACTTACATTTTTTTCTGAAGTTCTGATTATTTTCTCAAGTTTTTTCAAGGATGGGGTAATTTCCTTTTCACTCTGGTATGGAAGACAGGAGATGAAAAGAAGAAGAAAGAGAATCTCCTGTTCCGTGAGCTACCCTTGCATCATAAGCCTTTTTTTCCTCATCCTTTCCTTCTTACAGGTGCTTTATTTAATTATTACTTGTTTGATTAATTGCCTCTCTAATTGAAACAGGAGGGATAAACACATTGCACTGAGATACAGCCACACTTGTGATTTATTTCACTGTTAGGCAAAGTTTAGGAAGAGACGGGAGAACTAAATAAACTATTAGTTTTTATGGTTTTAAAGAGAAGAAAATAAAGACTTTCAAAAAAGAATGCAAATACTAAAAAAAAAAAAACAAAGGGAAGGTCTTGGTCGTATCTCTGTTATGGAAATATTTGTTGTAGTTTAGATAAAAACTGATTTAATTTAATATTAACATAATCAGTCTTTTTATGTTCTGACTGTCTTAAAAAAAAGTAAACAGAACGTAAAGACTCGAAATGCTATGATGTGGTCAGTACAATACACAGTGCCTAGTAAGAGCTATGGGTGTTGACTTACAGAGTTTTACCTATGTAACTAATATAATAGGCAGCACAAAAAAGTCAAGTGTGAAAGATGATTTTTCTGGTCAAAGTTTCAATATTATAATCACATTATGAGCTCATATGTCCCACCACTTTCAGCAGAACCTCTAATGCTGATTTTGCAGAGGTAAATCAAATTGTAACATTATTTCTTACATGGAATCCACCATGATTTTATCCAGAATCTTATTGTTGAGGTTGTGGAATTTATCTGCTAAGAAGTGAAATTGCTGAGCCTTTTACTTAATAAATGGTGCGCAATAATCCAGTGCACCAGACATCTATAACCAAAGACTCATTAAGCCAAGCTAATTAAATAAAAACAGTAAGCCAAATAATTAAGATGAAAGTCATGACCTGTAATGACCCCAGGTCCTGTCTCTGACACAGAATTAATCTTTAATCATGCCTAATGGCTGCTTGCATATTTAATGCCTCCTACAGTTACTGTCCTCCCCAAAGGGAATCCTCACTTTCTTTGCTTCATTCAGTATTTCCTTTGGGAATATGTGTTAATTGCTCTTACAGAGAAACCAAAGTAGTTTAAGTTTTCAGAACTTTTGGTTTTTTTCTTTGATGAGTGTCATCAGTGTAAGTGTAAATAAACTTTTAGTTGTGTCCTCAGTGACACCACATGTAAAACTAGCTTAAACAGTTACTCACAGAACTTTAAACTTTAGGTGTTGTGTAAGAAATACGTAATAACTATTTTGGTAATCACGTTGCACAGACAGCATAAGTTGCATTTAGTATGGGTGAATGGAAGTGCAGTTTGATACATGGTTCTTTATTCTTTATTTTCTTTCTTGCTGAAGTGACCAAGTTGACAATACTGGCACAACCATATGAAATGTGCTATGCAAATCTACCAGATATTTTTCAATAATATTAGGGGATTTAGACATTTTGTTGTCAATCATCATTTTTTCCTCCTCCTAGCAGGAGGAGATTGATCATCAGGTTTTGTATTCTTACCTTTATTCCATTCTTCAATTCTATTTAGTTTTAGGAGGGAAGAAGGTGTTTCTCTTAGAGTTGTAGATCCCTTTGAGGGAGAATATGCCCTGTCAAATTTTCATGGGCTTTCACACAGCCATTGAAGTTTCTAAGCTCACAGAATGCTCCTCCCCTTGACTGCTACAAAGAAAGATAATGATAATGAAGTTTAACTAGAGTGCAGCCTTTCCAGAGTAACATACATTTAAAAGAGCTGTGAAAAAGTTGTACTTTTCTGTAATCAGCTCCACCTTTTGAAGGGCTGCCATGTCCATGAAGAAAAAAATAAGTACCAGGGAGCTAGCAAAAATAGGTTATCTTCTTGTAAAAGACAAGCTTTTTTTAAAAGAAGGATCTTCTATTCTACTTCCCAATGTCAGAAAAGAAAAAACAAACAAAAAATCCCATTTCTGAGTGACCAGTTCTAAGCACCTATTCAACTATGGCAACATGATCATCTATTAGATTTATTAAATCCGTGACTGCTAAAAAGAAAGAGACTGCCACGGGCAACAGAAGAAAACTGTCACAACAGCTCAAAAAATCACCAGGAAAGTATGAGACAATACCTTAAACACCCCAAAATGTTTGTATTTTCATATCCAGATAAATACTAGAGAGGATTTTTTCATTGTGGTGTATTACGATCTTTTTGAAGATGAGCAAGTTATATATAAGTTTCTGCAGCCAAAAACCTTGTTCTCCTGCTTATGTGGTTTGCTGTTCAGCTGTTTTTCTTCAGCTCACCCTCTAAAGGAGCTATGAGATTTCCTTTGTTGGCATGTCTAAAAATCAGGTGAGCATACTTTTTACATAAGATCTTGTTTTTCCCTTCCTAGTCTGATGGAGAGAAGGCACTTTAACAATAAATAAATTTCATTATCATCCTAATTCAGTCAATCATTTAAGCATGTGCTTAGTCTTCCATATCTTGTGGACTTCACATATCAGATATTTAGCTAGTATAAATTAGCATAATTTCATTCACAACTGAAACCACTCTGATTTACACTAGCTTTAGAATTGGCTTATCCTTTGTATCAAGAGCTGCAGGTGGTTACTGAAGACACTTGAATTTATTACTTATTATAAAGTGTTAGAGTCCAGTACTCTCTGATCAAGTTCTTTTAGATAGTCCACGCATGGAAAGTGTAATTTTTAATATAAAATTTACTTATTTGAAGACAATTGCTGTTACATGGGATTTCTGATTTAGTGGAGCGATGTAAAATATAATGAAACCGCAATATAAATATAAGTTACGCTTAGCAAAATATAGCAATTGCAATATACAGTTCAATCACAATACCAATGTGATTCCTATTACCAGTCTCTATACTATGCTCAGTGAAGTGAGATTACATCCTGTGTGAGCTAATTTTTCATTCTTTTCCTGTATTTTCAAATTTTCCTATGTCTTCAGATACAGGAAGGGGTAACATTTGCACCATTTGAACCTGCAAATCCAGCAACTTCATATTTTTTTCTCTCTTGTTCTCCCAAGCCATGATGCTACTGGTCACAGATGATTTAAATCTAGAAAAGGAGAAAAAGTAAAATTTAGACAGAAACATGGAGCTACATCTCAGCCCATTGCAGAAGTACTGAATAAGCATAGCACCATCACAGAGATAAACACACTCTAAGCACTATGAAGCTAAAACAGAACAGATAAAAGATCTTCACATCTGTATCAATACAAAAAGAAAAAGACATCCAAAGCACCCTATATTGTTTTAGAGTGCTTATTGTTTTACTGGGGTGACTTTCAGTCCCCCTTCTTTTTGGGCAGTGTAGATAAATTGTCAATTACATGAGCAAGCACCTGACATGTATGAGGTGTCAAAGCATTCAGAAACTCAGTGGTTGCACAGTAACTGGTGGAAGTCCTTATCACGATCCTGTGATTACTCACCTGCACAGCTGGAAAAATCAAGTCTTGTTTCAAGGTTGAATTTTCCTAAATACAGGTTCAAGCCATTTGATATTGGTTTTCATTCTGGAAGACTGAAACTTGCTGCTATCAGATCTCTTGCTCTGGGTGTGCAAGTACTTTGAAACAACGATGAAGTCACACACCCAGTTCTCATTTATGACCTCTGAGTTAACTCCTCTCTTTTCTTGATATTTACTAAAGCGTGCATGCCTGGGTGAGTTTGGTTTTTTGGTTTTTTTTTTCATCTCAACCAGTGTCAAGGCTGCAAAGTTTAAAAATATTTCCTCTGCTTATAGCACTCATTAGAGAACAATTATTTACATTGATTACCAAATACTTGTTGAAGTATCAAGTGGGATGGGGGGCTCCCTGGAGCCAGGAGCTCTGCAGGCTCCCCATGGGGTCCATCAAGGCAGGGTCTGGAAGCCAGGTCCTGTCCCACTTGCCAGCCAGGAGCGGGATAGCCAGTGATCCACCAGGGCAGCCCCAGGCCTGGACACTGGGGAATGGCTCATGGATGGACCTGGCTCAGCAGGGCCGATGGTCAGGCAGGACAGGGCTGTGGGGAGCTGGAGACAGGCTGTGCTGTGGTGTTACTGGGGGAGGGGCTGATTGCCCCAGGAGGATGACAGGGGGTCCTGGGCCATGGGCAGGTACTGGGAGACCCTGTGGGGACAGTGAGTCCTGTGAGTGCCTTCAGGGCCTTGACATCTTTTTCTAAGCCACTGCTTTCTCAGGATCCTAATTTTTAGGTGCATCTTGAATTGTTAGTTACCAGGTGCATTAGCTTTTATTTGCTCTTTTAAAACTTATTTTTTCAATGAAGCCTTTGACCTCAGCATTCCACATCATTCTGTAAAAGTAACATGACCTTACTATTTATTACTCCATCATTTTTTTTTTTTTTTTTCTTCATCTCTAAACTTCAATAGTAAAAACGCTAGTTTATCCAGTAAACTACTGGTAAAAAGTACAGAAATCATGTTGGATTTACAAACATTCTCTGCAGGACCACAGCAGGACTTGAGTCCATAGACCAGCCCTGGCAACAAGGGAAATAAAGGAAGAAGAGAAAAACCTCTTTCCTTTTGTGTTTCAAGTAAGATATTCTGTTGTGTTCACAGTGAGAGGAGTCATTTCAGCATGGATTCTTCTGTCGCTCTTCTCAGGTTTTGGGCCATGTAAGGACATACAACCCATTGTGTCAGATAGATGCTGAAAGAAAGGTGCTCAGTAGTTGTAGCACAGAGTGGTGACAATGCGTGGCTGTGGTTTGAAGAAATGCATCAATACCAGTGTGCTTGTGGGAATGATAAAGCAATGATGATGGTGATGAAGCAGTGTCAAGGAGGTCAGTCTGTGAATTTACAGCTCTGGGTGACTGTCTGCAAGGTCAAATTGTGGTGTACTTTAGCCATTCTCTATAATGATGTAGGAGAATATTTTTTCTTTTGTCATTTTTAGCTAGAAAGTTTTATTATATTTTGTGAACTCCTGTCACATGCCTAGCACCTGCTCACTGCAAGTCACTCTATCTCCAGCACTTTGTAAAACCTATAGGGGTTTTGAAGGATGACAGGCTTTCTTATTTTAGTTTTTTAAAGCTATTAAAGCTTCTTTAAACTACTGGCCTTATTTGATAAGAAGTCCTGCTGTCACATGTTTTTGCTTTTTCTAAATCAAATAGAACACACAGAGATGAGCTGTACTTGGGGACTGAAAGAACAGGCAGTTCATCTTGTGATCTGAAATGTCTGCTATGAAAATATCAGCATCTTCAAGACACAAAAAAGTGCTAGCAGTGGTGGGACATTAAAATGTATTTGAGTTTGTATAACTGTTTGCCTCTGTCTTTTCTTCTTCTCTCTCTTTGAAGGAAGGTAAGAAAGAAAGCACACAAAAGTGAGCTAAATTAAGGGAAAGCAAGTGTAGAACATTTGCATTGTCTACTCATGTGTCATTAGAATGGAAAGCTTTATTTAAGTGCACCTTTGTCTCTTACCTAGACAAGTAGGATAAGTCTAATGAGTGTGAGGAACCATTGCTTGTATCCATATAAACCCTATCTGTGCCTTTTGTCAGGCAGAAAAATAATGATGAAAAGGAATGAAGATTAGCCTTTGACAGTGACAATTCTCTATAAAAGACTTAACAGTCGTTGATCGTGTTTAATGTATAATTGTACTGGATAACATTTACCTTTATGATGAAACTGCATAAAGAAACAAAAGCATTGGCTTAGCAGGTTTTAGCTGTAGTTGGACATTATACACTACACAAATCCCAGTAGAGCCTGCTGTTTGAAGACTTCATTGTTATTCAGTTTGTTAACATGACAACGATCAAAGATATCCAGGCTAAACCACTCATTTGTTCTAATTAAAATAACTGTTCTGATCTGTTATAGGTTTTATCCTTACAGTGTGTATATCTAGCAAAAGAGTAATTGGTAACCTTAAAATGTTATAGAGAAAGGCACAGTGCATTCTGTCTCCAGGGGCACTGTGATTTGATGCAGAAGGACAAGAGTTTTTAAGAGCAGTCCATTTTTGCTTTGTCTCACTTGTAATAGAAGCATTGGTCATTTACTGAGAGGTGGGCTCCTGGCAGTCGACCAGGTAGTTTGACACTTTATTTCATATTACAGTTGAAAACAGGATAATAAGAAATGGCACTAAGTAGGCTGATTTATACCTACTTTAAGCTTCTTTTTGTTTCAGAAAAGCACGCAAAGGCAGGCTTTATGTGATAGTCAAATTGATTTATTTGAGTCAGAAACAACTCTGTGGTAAACGGATTCTTGGTACATTTTATTTGCTGTGTGTCATATCCTGTAAATTATCTGTATTTAATTTAAATTACCTGACCTTTTAGAATTGCAAAATAATTAAGTGTCTTCCTTACAGTGAGAGATGGGCTGATACTAAGCTGATCAGCTTGCTCAGCAATTTGAACATCAAAATGTTCAACCAGTTGCTTAAAAATAAAGGACTGATGAGTGTGCATGTTCTTTTCCGTTTTATACCAGCTCTTACACCACTCTCAGAACTAACCTCAGGAGCTGTAATTAGGTTTGAGAATGATAAGTGATACAGTCTGCCTTCTTTAGGAACGTAATTTAAGTTGTATGATTAAAGTTATGTGCTGTTAAGTGCCGCAGTCTTAAATCTTTACCTTTGGTTAGGCAACACTACTTTCAGTGAGGAAGTAGCAACTGAAACTACAACTTTTATTGTGAAAGTTTTTAAGTTGTCTCTCATTCAGTCAGCAGCAGCAGAAACCAGCAGAGCCAGTGTGCCCTGAGAGTCAATGTGATTCTCTCCATCTTGGAGAGAAAAGAGTACTAGTATAGTATTCATGCTCAGTTAACAGCCCTAGTTCACATCTGATACCTGCATCTCACCAAGGTGGGCGCATGCGTTACTTAGGAAATGCAGCTGGGCATCAGGCTCAGCTGGGAATCTCTACTTTTAGCTGCCACCTCCAATGTATGAAGTGAAGCAGGAATACTCATATGTTCAGGGTCTGGACTCAGCTGTGAAACAGCAACTACAAGCTGAGATAGCTATAAGCAGATTTCCAACTGCTGGTGCCCGTAGGATGCCATTCTGTCTATTTGATGCATTAGAATTCAGGAGGCTTTTCTTTAAGTCTGGGAAACCCAGTAAGTATCAAGAGTTGAAATACGTAGTCTGGAATTAAAGATTTAAAAAGTACGTTCAGTTGGTAAATTAGGGAATGTACTTGGGACAAATACTAAGCCGTAGTGTATTTCATATTCTTAGCTGCATCTGAGAACCAGCCATGAATAAGAGCCAGGATTGCTATATCTGTGTGAAATGTAAGTGTCACAGTGACTGAATTTGAAATCTGGATTGTATCACTGCCCTTGTTAATGCTTTTTGTTGTTGTTGTTAACAAATGGTTAAACTTTTCTCCTTTCTTCAGGCAGAAAATACTGGTTGACATATTACTATTCTGCCTCGATGGTGTGTTTTTCCTCACAATGAATTGTCTAAATACTAAACTACATTTTCACATTTATAGAATCAAGGTCAAAGCAGCTGCTTGCTGTATTTGTACTATGAGGTTTGTAGGAAAAAGGAGTGTCTAACAATCTTAATGGTTTAATCCTCCCCTTCATTTCTGAAATCATAATTTTTTTCCCTGTCCCCCAGTTCCACATAATTTTGCAGTCATCTTAAGTAGAATATTTTTTCTTAAGAACAAAGTATAAATAATAATTTTCTGCTTTTATTAAATATATGGAGTGCCACTGAGGAGAAACTGAGTACAGCCTAACTATATACAACTTGGATTCGCTTAAACGGAGTCTTACAGGAGAAATAAGCTGAGTTCCTTGTTTTTAGAAAATTGTGTGAAACAAGGAAGATTTTATTTATGACAGTGACTCTTTTTACTCAAATTTATCTCTCTTCCCATATCCCTGCATAGAAAATAACAGTGAAACAGTATTTATATTCAATTTCCTCCTGCAGTGGCTTAACTCTGTCTTGTAGTTGTGTCATAACAGGTGGTGGGGGAAAGAAAAAAAAAAAAAAAAAGGCATGCAGACAATGCAGACACCAGAAAAGCTTCAAGACATGAAAATAAACCAGAATAAAAATATAGCAATATTATTTATTTCCACAGTGTACTGTGATATGATAAACAGACTAAGACTGAATGATGGGAATAGGAACTTTCTATCAGAAGCAGATTAGGCTTGCCTTTTCCTGACTTTTTCATCTTGTTCCCTTTCTTCTTTCCTTCTTTCACCATTTAAGCTTTTCATCCTATCAGTTAGGCCAACACCTGAATTGGCTGTTGGTGGAGATAGACATTAAGTGAGAGAACGAAACCTAATAGTGAGCAGGACCTCAGTAGCTGGGCGTAGAGAGATAAGTAGATAGAAATGGAGTAGCAATCTCTTCAAATGATAATTAGAGATAAAGTGTTTATAAGTCATGAAATGATAATTGGGAGATGCTT
Source organism: Pampusana beccarii (assembly GCA_013399365.1). Lineage (NCBI taxonomy): Eukaryota > Metazoa > Chordata > Aves > Columbiformes > Columbidae > Pampusana > Pampusana beccarii. The sequence goes on along the minus strand of VWYH01001157.1, from coordinate 504,077 downwards.
CTGGTTTTACAGCTCCTGTTGACAGCTTGTTGTTCAGCTTTTTACTTGGAACATACTATGTCAGAGCATCTTGAAACTGTCCAGCTTGAGGTCCTTCCTTAACAGTTTTTCTACATTATTTTACACTGTTATTCTCTAAAACATAAAATTAGTCACCCAGCTGTCAAAGAGAAAGAAATAAAGTAGTCACAGAAGAGTATTGACACTGTCTCCTTTATATCACTGACTTGCCAGTTCTGAATCACCACTCTACAGATGTTGCCTATGTCCATTAAGCATATGGGGAACTTAGGATCCTATTTTTATTTTCTAACTAATAATTAGTGTGGACCAGTACAAATAAATAGGCGAACAGTACAGTGTGCATACTGTGTACATTTCAGAGGTTTTATTTTGGGCTGATTTTATTTTCATCTTTTAGATAAATGCCTGTTAGTGGCTAGAGTGCATTAGAAAAATATCTACAGTAGTAAGTGGAGTGTCCCAGTAGCAGCAGATTATAGAGTGAAAAAGATGCTGCTGAGGGTTCTGTGTCCTCACTGAACATGTTTTGGGGTGTGTAAGTGTATTCTTGAGAGCAGCTCTGGTGGACTGAGTACCCATTACTGTTAATAGTAGCAACTAGAGTGTCTTTCATGTCTTAATTTCTATCAAGAAAATTTTGGTTTGTGCGCTGCAAGAATTCTCTGTTCTGTGAGCCAAAGAGCAGTAAATGGAAAGTAAATGGAAAGTTCAAGAGTTTTCCTTCAAAAGTGCACTCCTGAACAAAACTAAAATGCTAGTGTAGATGTACCCTACTTAAAATACCTAATTAGACTATATGATAGATACTTAAGAGTTAAATCTTGACTCATATTGAAAACTACTTAACTTAATAAATAGTCCTATTAAAATTGATAATGAGACTGCTTCACAGTGAAGTGCTACCCAATATGAGTAAGAACATTAGAATCTATCTTAAAGTAGTAATAACAGTATTCAGAATCCATAATTGATGGACTCATTTGGAGACCAGAATTAATATACGAGCTTTTGTCATACTGAAAAAGAGAAATTTAAGCTGTTTCAAAGTGTGCTTTATTGCTTTTATTAATAGATTTTTTTTTTACTGTAATTGTTTACTTATCCACAGTTAATAAAAACTTCAGTAAAAATCAGTCAACCCAGTATTAAACATTAATGGACACGACTGGTTACTGACAGCAGTTAATATAGAAGTGATTAACGAGCACTTTGAAGGTATGTTCTCCAAAGCAGAATGTTTAGAATATTTAAGCTTAAAGGAAAAGGCCAATGGTAAATAAAAGATTTGTCTTATAACAACATTTCTAAAGTTACTAGTCAATGTCAAGCAAGGTTGACAAGAATAATAATATATAATTCATTATTTAAAAAGTAACCCCAAAACTCAGGTGCTTAATTATTGATCCAAGTAATATTTTCCTTTCAAACTCATCTGGGGGCTATGAGCCATTAGTTACAGATTCTGACAGAAACCCTTCCTAAAGGATTAATGAAATGAACTCTTCAGCAGTTTGCAAAAAAGGATTTTTACACTAATAGATTAAAGAAAACAGACATGTAAAGCATACTGATTCACTTAAAAAGAATAATAATTACACTAAGGATTTTTTCTGTTCCTCCTTTCCGTGTACACAACTTCCGAGTGATAAGTGGTACATTAGTCTAATCCAAATGGTAATTAATGTTGTATGTGAAAACAAAATCATTTTCAGGCCATGTCTGTTACCTTAATTCATACTTCATTACTTTACCACCCAGTAAGTCTGTTTATATAAATAAGATTGAGTAATAAGATATTGCTCATTTTAAGGAAAGATATCATAATTACAGACCTGATTCTCGCTCTCTTTTTCCTCTTGTGACTATTTAGATGTTTGTGAATTAAGTGTACCTAAAGTTTTCATAGTGTTTGATGTCTTTTTTTAGAATCATAAAATAGCTTGGGTTGGAAGGGGCCTTTAAAGGTCGAATAGTCTAACTCGCCTGCAGTGAGCAGGGACATCTTCAACTAGATCAGGTTGCTCAGCCCCCTGTCCAGCCTGGTCTTGAATGTTTCGAGGGATGGGGCATCTACCACCTTTCTAGGCCACCTGGGCCAGTGTTTAAGCACCTTCACCATAAAAAAAAAATCTTCCTTATATCTAGTCTAAATCTTCCCTCTTTTAGTTTAAAACCATTACCCCTTGTCTTATCATAACAGGCCCTCCTGAAAAGTCTGTCCTCATCTTTCTTATAGGTCCCTTTTAAGTACTGAAAGGCTCCAATAAGGTCTTCCTGGAGCCTTCTTTTCTCCAGGCTGAAAAACCCCAACTCTCTCATAAGAGAGGTGTTCCAGCCCTTTGACCATCTTGGTAGCCCTCCTTTGCACCCTCTCCAACAGCTCCATGTCTTTCCTATACTGAGGGCTCCAGAGCTGAACACAGTGCTCCAGGTAGTGTCTCATGGGAGCGTAGCAGAGGGGCAGAATCACCTCCCTTGACCTGCAGGCCATGCTCCCTCTGATGCAAGACAAGATATGGTTTGCCTTCTGGTTTGCAAGTGCACATTGCTGTCTCATGCCCAGTTTTTCATCCACCAGTATCCCCATGTCCTTCTCCACAGGGCTGCTCTCAATCCCTTTGTCCCCGAGCCTGTATTGATACCTAGGGTTGCAGAGATCCATATGCAGGAACTTGCACTTGGCCTTGTTGAACCTCATAAGGTTCACCTGAGTCCAGTTCTGGAGCTTTTCCAGGTCCCTCTGAATGATATCTTGTCTCTCAGGTGTGTTAACCACGAGTCACCTTTATGAGGCATATGTAAGTTATGCAAATTGTATTATGGCCATCTTAGAATTCTGTGCTTTTCCCACATTCTGTAAAGTCAGTGTAGAAGTTTAAAAGAGTTAGATACCTGAAATGCTTTTTGAAAATCTAATCTGGTGCCTGTCTGTACTTCCTGAAGCCTAACACCTTTAAAAATTGAGTCCAAATGACTTTGCCAAGATATTACTGGAAGAGAAAGGACTTTGACACAGATCCTAGGTTTATGCCCCAGCCCTTGGATGACTTCTTTACTGTAGTTTTTTCAGTCTTTCTGCAGTCACAATTCTTATAAATGTCAGTAGGAGCAAAATTACTAATATTGGAGTTATGAGCCAAGAGGGGAGAAAAAGCCTACTTAGATAAATTTTATTTTGCACTCTTGCAAGCCGTTTTTCAATAATCCACTTTATGGTCCTTTACACCCTATTGAATTGTGGGATAAAAAAGTACAGGTGACATAATTCACCACTGAGCACCCAAAAGGCAGATTCTCATTTTGAGAGTGGTGAAGTAGGAAGACAAAATTAAATTGGCTTATTTTGAGCCTCAGGAGCTGTAATGCTGGCCTAAACCGTTTTACCTAAACAGATATTTTTGGTGTTTTGTGTAGAATTAAAAAGCATACATTGGAATTCCTATCTATTGTAAAATTAAATAGACGTTTTCACTTGAGTATACACCAGGAGTGAAATTATGGCCCCATTCAATCTGATAGAACTTTTTGCAATTGACTTCAGTGGGACTAGGACTTCACCCCAGGAGTGTACTTTCAGGCTAGCTAACATCCTTTTTAATGTACCCCCTACATAGCCTATTAAATATTCTTGTCATTACAGAATACAGAAGAGCCCATTTTCCAATTTGTCACGCTCTGACGAGCACTGTTTCATAGAGCTCCCCTCGACCCCTGTTGTTTCCTACTTACTAGTTAGAGCATGAAAAAGCCACTGGGTCAGAGGTTGCTTTCTCAGTCATCACATATACCTTATAGCAGCTAACGGAGTATGAAGGCTTCCTAACGAGCAACCTGAATTTAGTTAGAGTCTTTTGACATACCTGGTCCATCTTTTATTCGAAGATTTTTATTATAGGCATGGTTTAGGAAAAAACATTATTTCAAACAGCTGGCCTGTAGAAGTCATAGGGAGAGAAGGCACCATGAGAAAGAACAGAAAAAAAAAAATTCTGAGCGTCACTTATGCAACCACAAAAGAAAGAAAAATGATGCTGGGTCTTAATGACTATATCTTTTGTCACTCTTTACAAAAAAAACATTTTAAAATTTGTGGTGCGTTTAAATAACTCTGAAAACCGATTACCTTTTCACACTTGCGGAAACAACTGTGAGTACCGATGAGTGCTGCCGTCTCTGCAAGAGTGCTGTGGCTGTTGCTGTTCCACAACACTGCCTACAGGTAGATGGAATGCAGAGGTGAAGGAGAAACATAAAACCAGTTATTTTCACCCACTGATGTTTACTAAAGTATACACGAGGGTTGGACTTCACAATTGAATTTGGGAGGGTCGTATACGATAACTGAAATAACATCAAAACTGACTGCAGGTTTTCCTTGTGAAGGATCTAAACTGCTGAGAGCTCAAAGCAATTTACTTTGGATTAGATGGGAATGCCTAGGAGCCCCACATGATGTAGTTCGTTTAGTGAGCGTTTATCTTCTACTCAGATATTTATATTTAAGAAAATATTTCAATTTCTTTATGTAAACAGAATGAAAATTAAAATCTTAATGATAAATTTGGGATTGACAAAAAACTTTATTATCTACCTGTTTACTTAACTATAACTGAGAAAATAAATGGTCCTCTGTTCTTATAATGTCTTTATCATACAAAAGAACCATGTAAATTAACAAAAATAATAATGGATACAGACTCACGAGGATGTATTTACTTCATTTTCAGGTGTAAAAAACCTTGTAGCTCATAGATTGAAGGAAGTTAAATAGAAAACAGTTATGGTTTTAGGTCTCAGAACTTCTGTTGTCTTTTTGAATTTATTTTAAAAGAAGTTTGTGGTTTTTTTGGTATTTGGTTTTAGAGTACCATATACTTTCTACATAGTGTTTTCCTCAACACTGTTCACAATATACTGCTACAAATTTTCTATGATACAAATATGTGCAGACCTGCACTTTATTTTACTGCTTGTGTAGATTAAAAGCTCTGCTTAGGATTTATCTTCAAAGCATTCTCCAAACAAAGCATTCTCCTAACTGTATTCAAGTGTGCAATCATTTTTAGACCCTGAAGTGATTCTTGCTTAATTTGGGAAGGTTTAGAGACTTTCTATCTATAATAGAGCTGGTTAATATAAAGCGCTAGTATGGGCCTGATCCAACAACAGGATAAAAAAAACCCCTCTATGACCTGCATATCTAATGCATTCGACAGTTTTCGAGTTGATTTACTCAACATATTGTACTGTTGCTATGGTTACTCTACATTATGCTGTCTCACACATGGCAGTATTTATATAAGATAGAGACCACTGAATCTTTACATCAGAGAATTTAATACACTTTATCTTTCGGAATGTTCTTATTCACTGCTTGAAAACTTAATAGTGTATATGTAGACAAAAGGAAAAAAAAAGAAAAAAAAAGAAACAAAGCCCTTTATTTTCTTTATATTTATTCAAGAAACACCAGAAACCTCAAATGCTATTGCAACCCCATTGTCAGAGGGGCTATAAAAATATAGGATAAAACTTTGTGGCTTTTTTAACAGTTTTGTTTTTTGAATAAAAGGGATTGGAAAAGCGTTTATATCCCACTGTTACAGCCAGGAGTAAGGTTAGAGGACTGAATCATTTAATCAAATATCTTGTTAAAAATGTGTTATCTTATTCTTGTTCACTTTTATTCCCAAACACAGCAACTAGAAAAGTTGGCTAGTGAACTGGGTGTGTCATTTGGTGTATGTTTGTTTGGGATTTTTTAAATGTATCTTAATTCTAGACTCCTCTACAGTAGACTCTGATACACATGATTTTATAATACAAATCAACCATGTATCTATTTATGTTCTGCCTTTAAAAGTCAAAATAAGAACAAAACCTTTCAGAATGTCTGGGAACACACTGTTAATAAGGTTCAGTCTGAGCTCTTTTCAAGAACATCATTTTAGCAACTTCAGTCACTTTTGTTTCCATGATTTATTGCATTTTAGAAAAATGCAGATGGTGAGATAAATTAAGGATAACACCACCGTCATTCTCTAGGCAAAGGGCATTATTTGGATACTTGAACTGAAATACCTTGTTGGCAATGATAGCAGGTCAGCCTCTGCTTGTGTTGGTCTGGTTTGTGTCTGTGTAGTTAATTATCTGGTTTTACCATACTTTAAAAGAAACAAGACTAATTCTATTGCTGTTGTTAAAGAAGAATATATGGATGGGTGACTGTCTCACAGTGATGAAAGCCAGATGGGAACAGAAATACACAGAAAGACACATTTGTAAGGAATGCAAAATTACCCTTTTGCACTCAGAGCTAAAAAAGGGATCTGCCTCTCCAGTAGGCAGTCATCCATCACCTTTTCTATAGCTTTTTTTATGTACATCCATATTTGCAAGAGTTAATGTGAGTATATGCAATTAGATAGGGAAGAAAATGTAACTAGCCTGTTCTTTGACTATCCAAATTGTTCTAGCACACAACCATAGATTTGTAAAGACTTTGGGTTATTCACAAAGACTTCCACTTATCTTTCAGTGCTACAGAAACAAATATGCAATCAGATCTTAGGCAGGTCTTAGCTGTACCACCGTCTGCAGTTATCATTGGTTTAAATCAAATAAAATTATTTTCTTTACAACCTACAGTGTTTGTTTTATGCTTGCTTTGTTTTACCAGTACATTTACTCTCAGACTTTCAGTATGGCTAACTAACTGGTAGAAGTATTAGTTAATGGGATAAAAAAGAGTAAAGGAATCAGTTTAAAAATCAGCAGTATCAGAGGGAATTCAATATCAGCCTACTTTAAAAAAAACATCTTTAATGTGTATTCTTGAGAGATCTACTGGTGACTTCAACTGCAGCCAGTCAATTTCTCATTCTCACAGCATTTCTTGTACACCTTAAATGCACAAAAGGCAAGAATAAGTATTTTCCATTCATCCCTACCTCTTTTCAAAGTTAGATTACCTCTGCTATGCCTTTAAAACCTTTGGAATCATTATAGCGAAGAAATGGCAAGTAGTGAGGCATGTGAACCATGAAGAGTAGGATACTGAGCCTTTCCAGGGAAAAGTGCAACTCCCAGTCTGAGAAATTAGAATATACTTGGAGGCCTAGGAATATTTTTAGTACATTGTGGAACAATGACTGCAAAAGAATAATTGAATATTCTTATAAAGATTGTAGTAGCTTTCTGTTTAAACAGAGTGGTCCATAGAATCATAGAATCAGTGTCCTGAGTTGGAAGGTACCCACAAGGATCATCAAGTCCAACTCCTGTCCCTGCATATGACAGCTCCACAGTTCACACCATGTATCTGAGGGCATTGTGTAGTTCATCTGCTCTGTTTTATATATTGCATTGCCATCTATCTCTCTAACATAAACATTCAATGAATGCAAAGAAAACAGGGAGACTAGACCTTGCATAATGCTATTTCTTTTTCTTCCATATTTACTGGCATATTAGGGGTAAAGAGATGTTACTTGTCATTTTCTTGTTTTCCCAGGGGTAAAATCACTGTATTAACAAAGCACTAGAGATTTATGTGTGAAAAGATACAAGTAAGAGTCTTTATTATTAATATTAAAAAAGTACATTTTTGTACTATCTTTGTTGCAAGTTGAAATTTAAAGATATCACTCTCTTAAGGATAGGGTGACAGCCTCATACATGTAGCACTTCAAATGTGTCTATAATTTTTATCCTTTTCATGATGTTCCTCGAGAATATTTAGCATTGTACATGGCTTAAATTGTGTGGGTTAGATATAACCAAAGCTAACATTACAATTACAATGTGCGAGTCTGCAGCCCAAAATCTAGCACAATTTTTCCTTCTGAAAGTAGGATTCAAGAGAAGAATAATTTTTAAAATACTTCTGTTTTTTTTTTTCCCATATCCAGGTGTACAGGAATGTATTAAGGAAGAACAACCAATGTTTGCTGTTCTAACTGTGGCATTAGGGATTAGTTTCAGTTGTATAAATATGTTGTATGACCTAATCCACCCCGTCCATCATATATTACTGTGGATATGTCATTAAAGCCTCTTTCAGGATCTGAGTGTTAGCATTATAATTGTCATCAACCTCCTATCATCAACCCCCCTAAGGTTAGATACCTTTATACCTCTAAATGACTATGCCAGTATGTCTAGCTATATCTATATTGGAAGGTGAAGAGAGGGCTTTACTTTGCTAACTTGGGCACCCATTATTTCTGAACACATTGTTTTCTATGGCACATCTGTGGCAAAGGCTCAAATCATCCCAACAAAGCTTAGGAATTATTGTACAGTCTGGACTATTCTGTGCTTGGCTGTGGTCATGCTTGGTCAACAAAATTACAGAAACATGCTAACATTCTCAGGACATTTAGGAGTTTGGGCTATGCACGTATCTGAATATAACCTTGTGGGTTTCTAATGTAAATAGGGGGTAAGTCTAGCCTCAAATATGGGCATGTATGCTCATTAAATTATTGGCAGGTACCATATGTCTTATTTCCCCTTCCACAATGCTGTTTGTTAAAGAAAAGAAAGTAGCTCAACATGTAAAATTGCGACAAAAACCATAGGTAGGCCTTTGATACTACTTTCACCTTAAACTGAGGAGGGGGGGAGGGGGGGGGATAGAACACAAACAAACAAACAAACAAAAAATCAACCAAAAAAACCCCCAACCGATCGAAAAAAAAAAACACCCCACAAACTTCCCAGTTAGATTTGTGTTAAAAGTTTTGTGGTCCAGACAAAGCATCTGCACTAGACAAGGACAAACAGTGAGAGGAGGCAGAAGTGATAACCAAGGACATGCTGTCCATTATGATATTATACTGAACTGTCAGGAAAAATTAAATCAAAAGGTTGTCTAATCTCAGAGGATATCATACAGAACTTCAGCTAACGTATATGCTATTCTGCCTTATTTTACTTTTAATCAACTCCCTCTTCTTTTCTGTGCTCTCAATTTTCAGTGTTATTCAGCACTGACAAATGGGCAAACATGACACAGATTCCATTTCAAAGGATGCAAGGCACGCTAAAATCTGTTCAGAAGGGGATATTAGGAACCATAGTTTGCTCAGCATTGGTTTTACTGCCACATTAGGTAGAGAAGATGTATATATCATAACTGAACGATTGTCACAGTGCAAATATTAGTGAGGGAATGTTCCAGTACAAAATGCTAGTGTGAATTTTTAAAAGCTGCATTAGTCCTGTAAAAATTACAAAATGTACTTCGGAGAATGCTAGAGATACAGATGGTATTTCAATAAATTAGAGCTAATAGACATGAACGTGTGCTATCAGTCTTTGTTTTAGAACGTCAAAATGTCAAAATTTGAGAAAGAGTAAATGTCTACCTAGAAAGTGATCTACAGTAAAGGTTTTGTAATTTGAGCAGTGTCAGTAAAGGTGCCCTCTTCAAAGTTGGGAAATTCTAAATGTCTGTTTCAGGTTGGAAGAGATGGTATTTGAAAATGTACATGTTCACTTTCTGAGTTTTATGTGATCCTCTTGTGTCTTAAATAACATTGCTGTATCTTCCCACTGGTACCATCCTCATTCTGTATTCTCAATAATGTCGCAGCATTATTATGTACTTTGCTGATGTCCGATTGCAAATAACCATTGCTAATCGGCTTACTCCAGCTTCCATATATAACTTTTAAAGAGCTTATGAAGGTAACCCATTGAGATTAAGGAGGGATAAGGCCCGTTGTTTTCAGCTACCTGACAGGGAGATGGAAATGAACCCACCTTCTCATACAGAGAAGGCAAAAGTAGAACAGCTTTCTATCAGTAATTCTAATTTATCTTTAGTGTGTCAGATTCAGCACTTTATCATCAAACTCACCGCCTTATCCCTGCCTAGTCTTGTATCAGGAATACAGCAAGAATTGAGTTGCAAGTGGTTCAGAGGTTGAATATTTGGTTCAATACGTAGCAGTATGTTTTTCTCCATAGGGATTTAAGGTTGTTCTTCATGATGTGTAAAGAAAACTATTGTCATAGTAATTAGTATTTAGAAAACATATATTAAGTTAATAAGGAAATCAGTGTTTGGCTTAGAGACAGTGTGGAAGTACTGAAGGTGAGTGAGGAGAAAACAAAAACCTCTTCTAAAAATCAGAGTTTCCATGCTGATTATACAAATACTTCAAAAGGCAAAAGTGATTAGTAAAGCATTTCAGAAAGCATGTTTAATACTTTCCACCAAGTGTAAGCTCTTTTGGATTACAGTGCAAGAAAACAGCACTGAGATCATACCATTTCACTGCATAAAACATGCAATGTTTTGGGGTTCTTTTGTTTGTTTGCTTGTTTTTGTTTGGTTGCTTTTGTTTGGTTGGTTTTGTTTTTTTTGGGGGGGGTGGTTATTGTTGAGAAAAGACAAAAAAATTCATGGAAATGACACTTGGTACAGCTTAGGACACATACACATTTCTGAAAACAGACAAATTTCTTAGTTCCTTAATCTTATTCCCAACTGTACATTTTCTCTGCAAAGGGGTAGTATTTAAGAAGTTAGTACATTTGCTGCATTCATTTGCATTTCCTTGGTAGCAAGATATTTTGCCGGAAAAATGTTTTAAATATGTAAATATAAAAGTAAGTTTAGAACTTAATATGGCATTGCTGGGCTTTGACTATGTAAATATTCGTAATTGTGTAAATTTCCATCTTCGGTATAATTAAGAGGAAATACTGGTTCTCAGAAATTTTAAATTTGAGTATTTGGGGATTAAAAGGGCCTATTTTGTACAGCATTAAAATTTCCTTTTTTTTGTGAACATCTCAGGTTTTCAGCAGAAATTAGAAATAAAAACATTCCCCCATACAAATAGTCTGTAAGTGACAGTAATATATTGCCATTGTCGTGTTGCTTCTGTGTTTCAGGTTTGTACACACATCATCAGGCTAACTGAAGTGTTGGCCATGTCAGCATAAAGCTCAGAGCAAACTAATTTACCTTTTTCTTTTGAGTGTCCTTCCTCTGTCTAGCCAATCAGCAGAAGAATAAAACATTTTTTTTTCCTGCTAACCCATGAGGTATACGAGTATATCAAAATAGGTTACTCCTGTCTTTCCTGTCCTTTAAAATTGAGGTCAGACAGTGACATTCAAGTACTCTGAAGTGATGAACAAAATATAGTTTTGGAAAGACAAAACATCTAAAATCAGAGTTGTTTTGAAAAAAAAAAATCATTACAAAGAACTAAGAGTAATATAAAGATTCTCTTTTCTAGCTTATACACACACATATATAGTATAATGTCCACTGAATGTACTCATCTATCTATTCACCTTGTAGTGCAAACTTTCCAAGGTTAACATCTTTATTGCAAGAACTGTAAGACTACTTGTATCATCTATCATCTATATGTGATGTGTCACTATTGTTTTGCTATATTAGGAAGAAACAGTATTTGCTTTACATACGCAGGTACATTAGATTAACAAAGCTAAACTTTGTGAAGAGGACTTAAAGAAACATAGATAGCAGGAATGACGTTTTAATTTCTGGATATCTCCAACTCATCCCTGCATGTTGATTAAAGCTCAGGAGACGATAAAACATGGCTGCATTAGAGCAACGTTTTGATGTCTAACTGTTTCTAAGATGTCATTAAAGGAAGATTATTTTTCCTCTGTTGATTGTGAATTTTTTTTGTTGTTATGCAAATATCGCCTTTCTCTTTATCTGATCAAATCCAATTACTTAAGATCTTCCAGTGCCCAAGAGTTTTTTGCTTTTGAATATTTCTCTGTATTAAAACATTAGAACTCTTGGGCACATGTCTCCTGTTTTCTACTTCTAAAAAGTCTTGAAGTTCCACTGCTAAACCAAAATCTTTAATCCAAACCTTTTGAGTCTAAATGTGCTATATTTCAGTAGCTAAAGAAACTGTAGGTCAGAGTTCAGTCAGTTCCCCTTTTTCTCTCTCATGTTGTCTCCTCTGATGTAACTAGGCTTATGTCCCCCACTGAAAAGTCTAACCAATCAAGAGAAGAGAAGCACAGGCATCTAAATTTAATTTCCAAAAGCCAATGCAATTTTTTTTTTTAACTTTTTTTTTTTTTTTTACTCCTTCACTAAAAAACCTCATCAGCTGATCAGCTGTATCCTGCTGATGGTGTCTTGAATTGCGGGCAAAACCTCAGCACTGCCCTGTAGCTATGTGAAATGAAGGTAAATGCTATCAGAACACCTAGGAAATAAGTGAAAATGTGTGTCTCACACTAAACATATGAGGCTTGGCAGGTTCTATAACTATTCAGGCTAAAATTTTCCATGCTGGCTAGTCACCTCAGGACAACGACTTGAAAAAATCTGCCAAAATGTTTCAGCTGTTTCCAGCAGCTGGGCTGGAGAAAAATGTGTTGTTTTCCAAAGCTAAGTTGTAAGTGACCTTGAAATTTGGCAGAGGAGTGGCATTTGTGTCATGGATGTTTCTTTTGCTATCCTGTGACAATCCAAGCGTATTTTAGCCAAGTTGAAAAAGCACATATGTTCAGTAGATACTTACCAGAACTTCACTACAAATACCTCTGAAAAAGTCACTGAGCATGTGTTAGTCTCTTACAGTTCCTAGTGCTGTCCAGGTGATGAGATGCTATGCTCAAATATGACAAAAATACTTCATTCAGGTCAAGAGCTGCAAGGGTGAAAATAATCACACCTGATGTGATCTGCTTTGAGTAAAGGCTGCTGGTAACTCAAATGGGAGCAAGGGATTTGGTTTCTTTTCCACCTGCTTTCTCCCTGTCCCTTTTCACCTCTCCCTCCACAACATGGCTGAGAAAAGCTGGTGAGCTCAGGTACACAGTGTCTAAGCAACCAGACAGATACATTGGTAATAGGAGTTTGGGGAGGATAAGGAGAAATTGAGAGAACAGCTGGGGATAGAAGCAGCAAATGAACTGAACTAAACGGAATGAGGAATTATGGGACTCAGTAGTGCACAGTTGCAGATCAGGTAGAAATCAAGGAGAGTATAAAAAGAGAAGGTTACTTTTAATAACGTGTTATAATGATATCTGACACAAGAAGCTGCAGCTCAATGACGTTTTTCTCCAGAGCCTATTTGATTTTGGTACAGTCTTTCCTCAAAATCACCCCTGTTGTTGCAGTAAAGCTAAACTGTATGGCTAGAATATTGCATTTCCACTAAGTGGGATATTGCTTTCTCTGAAGAAATGGTGCATTTCAATCCCTCTTGATCTGTAAGTATTTGAGGAGTTATTAACTTAGTTTCCTTTTTCTCTGCCTTTTGAAATCTGACATGGATTTGTCCCACATCTCCCAGAGGCTTCCGTATGCAATTAGCCATTGGATTCACCGAGTAATTACTTCATTTTTCATGTAAAATCTGCTTGATTTATTGTATAGTTGGAAGGGAATGGCAGAGATAGGTCAACAACAGTTAGAGAAGATTAACAGAGAGATTATCTGCTGCTATGGTAGCAATCAATCCCCAGGGAAGCTGGCTATGCGGGAGCAGTGCCACTCAAGCCTTGGCATTGGTGCACCATTTGACTTTGCCACTACTCTGTGGAATTAATATGAGTGACTGCCAGGCAGATTTTAATCCTACCTAAACTATAGGAGCATTCAGATTGTGGAAATGATGGAGATGGTTAAAGAATGTGCTTGAAAAAAAGCAGATACTTTTTTCCTCAATGGGAGGTGTGAGCTGTTTTAGAAACTATCTGCCAGGCAGACTAGTTACAGTGTACTGGGTGACAAAGGTAGATTGTCATATCTTTTCAAACAGGTATTATTTGCATTCACTGTTCTGGGTTAATAGCTTTTAAATAGTGGTTTCAAAATAGTTATGCTAGAAAAATTTTATGGAATAATGAGACTTTTTTTTTCTGAAAAGTAAAAAGCATGAAGGGACTTCTCAGCAAGAAGTATGAGCTGCTGAAAATATATATGTAGTAGATTAAATTCAGATAAATCATATAATTAATATAATTATATAACAAACTCAAAATATTTCAGTTGTTATGCGGCACCCCATATTTACTATGCTTTTATATCAATGTATAAGTGTTGATAAGGATGATTCCCTTGTTTTTGTCATTAGTTGTTTTATTCTGAAATGTTTCTAAATTCCAACATTTTAAAATGGAATTTTGGAGATTAAAGAAGAATTATAAGGAGAACCAAATGTCACTTTTGAAGATGAAGGTGTTTAACCACAGGCAGATTTTACCAACAAGCATAATATATTAACAGGTCCTTAAAATCTGTGAAAGGTTATTGGATTTTTTCTTTTATGATTGAGAAATAGTAAATACCTTTACATACAGAACTAAGTATGAAAAAGAGATTGGTTGGTGAATCTCTACTGCTTTTGTATGTGAGATCGAATAAGTGAACAAAATAATACTATTTAGCTTTAAAATTAATGTATTTGAATGACACTTATCTGCTAAGCTTGTGCTGTCAAGTCTGACTCTCAGTATTCCTTTTATGAGAAACTAGCTAGAAATATTGTTATATGATTTTGGTTTGTGCTGCTTTGGAACATTCTTAATTTTTTACTTTAATCTATCGACTTTGTAACTCTAATCAATGCCAGTGTGTAAAGAAGTAATTGCACTGAGGAGGATTTTTGCTATCGCATGATATTTGTGGTGCACAAAAATCTCTCTGTGTACATATAAACTCAGTATTCCACAAAAGTTCAATGTAAGCATTAGGAAATTAGAAATATATATGTACCAATTCTAAAGGTGCATCAAGATAGTATGATGTTGAAACAGAGAACAGTTCAACACATTTCCAGTATTTAACTACCTTATACTCCAAAAACAAAGAGCAGCTTACTGTCCTGAGGATCATCCGCCCCTCCTCCCCCTGAGAAATAACCGGTAATTGCAGGGGTTTTCTTCCATTTGTATAAGTAAAGAGGATGACCAAATAAATCTCTCACTAACATTGACTTACATTCCTCTGGGAGTGATTACAACTTGTACAGGATTCATGGAATTACACACAAGAATTTTAAAGTAATCATGTATTTCCAGAAAGTTTGCCAATACTGTGAAGCAATTTTGTCAGAAAAGCTTTCTCAAGGATTAGTGGGTGTCAATGCTGGCATGCAGACATGAAGCAGTCCTGTCTTGGACTGAGTAAATCTTATGCATTTCTACAGTCAAATAGGTGTATCTGGCATTTTCAGTGTATAACTTTATTTTTTAGATCCTTTTTTGTTCTTTTTCTTTATCAATATTGTACAGTATTTTTTCATTGGAGGGTTTTGGTTTTATAATTGTCTGTGTTTATATAATTTTATTTCCAACAACACATACGAAGTTCCTTTGTTCTTCTTGTCTTTATTATAATTCCAAACTTTAAAAAAAGAAAAAAGAATAAAAGACCCCCAAAACTAAATGCCGTAAATTTCTGTGACATAAAGCATGTAACATATAAGATTGCTAAGTGATGTCAGTCACATAACGTTTAAGATTGCTAAGTGATATCAGTTAAGTCTCTATGAGTATAATTTCTGATATGCTGATGGGATTTGAATGTCTGATTTATGTGCAGCAAATCCAGACGAGTAATTAAAGTGCAAATGTGCCCTTTTCTTCTAATTTTGGAACTTTTCAATTTTTCCTGTGCAGTAGAACAAGAAGATGAAAACTGAATTAGTAGTGAAAAACAGCAAAATGTCTTCTAACTCTGTATTGTGAATCATGTGTGTAAAGCAGCTTGGTCGGGTATTGCTATTATAAGATTTGAAAATGCCTATACAGGAAAAAAATAAAGTTTTCTCTTAAAATAATTTTTAAAATCGTCATGACCAATAGTTATGACTGTGTGATATAAAAGTTATGGTTACCACAGTTTTCCCATGTGTTTATAGTGAGCACAAGATGTGGTATTGTTCTAGCAATGTTTACTAACAATTTATGAAAGGAAAAATAATTCCAAAATTCAAATTGTAGTGATTATTGTAGGCCTAATCTTTTTGTCAGCTTTACTGGAGGTGCTCTGTCTTCAATATACCCTTAACCTTAGCCAAGATGTCTTAAATGGGTGCCAATTTTTGGCTGGTCTTCTGAATTTGCCCAGTTTCATCTGATAATACAGAAATCATCTAGAAGCCCACAGTCTCTTATTTTATGACAAAAGACTGAATAGTATTTTGACAGCTGATTAAAAAACACTGATAGTAAATGTGTATATCAAAGGCAGTGCTGGACATTCGTAACTAATATACAGGCTTTCTATTAGGCTGGTTTTGAACTATATTTTTCTAAGGTTCCCTAAGCAATTCAATAGCTGTTAAGATAATCTTAGTTTTAGCTACTTGGTGTTTTCTTGTAGCATTTTTCAAAAATTAGAAGCTAATCAAACAAACCGCATCTCTAGGGGAAAAAAAAAAAATCTTATCCGTAAGGGAATTAGGAAACAAAAACGCAAACACAAACCAACTAAACAAAACCCCGTCATTACTTTAAAGGTTAAATGTCTTCCATATTTAGTATTTCCTCCCTTTTTTTTTCTTTTATTTCCCCTGATAGTCACTGGACTTAAATGCCATTTAGAAGGAAACTGAGATACTGAGCATATTTGTTTTCTGTCCTTTGTGATTCTTGGCCAGCTTTGTGACGGGTGAATGGCTATCCAGTATTCTTAGTGCACATTGGAGAGGCATCAAAAAATACCTCAAAATATTGATTGCGACAGTGTAGTCATGTCAGAGTCCTGATCTTAATGGAGCTATATTCCTTCATGAGGAATGTAGTGGAGCTACTTTTTTGCTCCATCACCAATACAGTGTTTCCTGCAGAGTAACTGAAGAGCTGAATCGAAGATTTCTCTTTCCTTTGTATTTCCTCAGATTGTCTTCTCTAGAGCTCAATGACATTTTCTCAATTATTACTGTGTTCAAAACTTGTATTTCCATTATCATTGAACTATTTGCGAATTTGATTTAATAATATCTTGAGTTGAAAATGATGGCATGACTTTCCTTTTACATAAAGCTTCAGGGGTTCAACTTTTCAACAAGAAACAGGAAGTAATATCCGTTCGGTGTCTGAGGAACTTTAAATGACTATTTTTAATTTTTCAGTATAGGTCTCTAAATATTAGAGTCTAAGGATTTTAGACTCTTAAGATTTAAAAAAAAAAAAAGTCACATCCCTTCAGGAAAAAAAAAAAATGTCAAACCTATATTTTTGTGAGACTGAGCTGCTTCTAATCCTGTTCCTCCTCTTTTGCCAGTTTTGAAAATGCTGTGATTTACTCCTTAATTTACTCTGTTTTTCTCAAAAAATGTGTATATAAACATTGAATTTTACAAATATTTTGAGATTTTTTATCAAAAAATATGAAATGTATTGCAGATTTCAGTAACACGGGAATACATTGCTTTAGCAGAGTTTATTTTTGTTTGTTGGTTTCTTTTGTTCTCCATGTATTCTATTCAGACTGTTATCATCCTGTGTAAAATATTAGGATACTTAAAATTACTAGAATATCCAGTGTCTTAATTTATGCTTTTTCAAGGTAAGAATTTTGCCAGATATTTTCAGTGTTGATTACTCATTTTCAGCATCTATTTAGAAGACTAATCTGTGTAATGCTTTTTTTTGCCTAGATTGCTTTTGATTTCCTAATTTTAGTTTTTTGCACTTTTTCCTCAAATGATGTCAAATTGATTAGACACTAATGCCCTGGTATGTCCCTGGACTGTTTTTTGTCTGAAAAGCAGAGGTAGGAGAGTCACATTACAGCCCTCAGAGACTTCCAGCTAAAATGACTTAACATGTGAAAAAGCTACTAAGTGTCTCTACTTTCTCAGTCATAAGAACTATTAACCTTTGATTAACCTTTCTGTTAACCAGATATTTTCAAATTCCTTATGAGCTTTCATGAAAATTGAAGTCTAAATCTCACCTAATGTTCACAAAGTATTTAATTTTCAGGTAACTAACCTGGTTTTCAACAATCAGACCATAAACTTCAGAAAAAAATTAGTCTGTTGGCCCTGTTAACAAACAGACATTCAGGATAGCTGTTTCTAAAGTATAACTTAGAAAACCCATGGATGTGAAGTGGATTCATTAATATATGATTCAGCACTGGCTGAATGGTCTTACCTTTTAGAGGAAAGTGAATGTAGGCTCTGGGCAAGCTTCTCAGCAGTGTAGGCAAACTGAACTTTGCCTGCTCTGGGTCTTTACTGCAGGTGATATTAGAATTACATTTTGAAGGTCGTGTCCTAGTCTGTTGGGATAATGTCTACTCCAACCAATGCATTTAGCCAGTCGTATTACATTTCTCCATAAATTCCTTCTTTAGTGTTTTATTACCAATTCCTTCCATCTTTATGCTATCGACTTATTTTAATCCTTTCCCTTTTTGCCACATGTTTCTTTTACTTTTAGTCTAGGACTATTCTGATATACTTTTGAAGGTTTTGCTCATCTTATTTTCCTCTGTTTTTCATCTGTTATCTGTTTCATAAAATTTTTCTAATATTATGCCTGATTTCTCTTCAAATTAATATTTTCTAACATGTTCTTCTCCTAATCTCTTCTTGGTTCACTTATTAGTTTGCTCAGTCTTTCTGTCTTCTTTCACTGGTTTGTTTGTTTATTTTCTCTCTTCTCTCCTTGTATGTCTCACCTGTGCCTCCTCTGGGTACTTGTGGCTGATCTGCTCTTCAGAGCCTAGTATTCACAGACAGACATGATGAATAGGACAGAGGGGTGGCAAAGAATCCCTGGGTAAAGAAGGACAGCACTTGCTTTTCTTGTGGAAAGTACAGTGGGACAGCCAGGTATTTAGATAAGCGAATAAATGTGTCAAGCTTTCAGCTGCAATATGTGAGAGAAGCCGGCTACATTTCTGAAAACTTTCTGTTATTCTGGGACCAATCTCGTAAAATGGTATATTCTTGACACACTTGAATAGCTAATGACTCAAAGTAAATAAGCATCAACAAGTAATGAAAGACAAAATCAAAGCTATAATCTGTGTGGGCATATTTGGTTCTAAAGGAAATTTATAACCATTGTAAGACATTGTTACTTATTAAATTCTGAAGTTCTATCATAGACAATTCAAGTCCTTTTTCATTTTCCATTACTTTCCATTTATTTGAGTGTAACATAATAATTTCTCTAACACTATGGTATTAAAATAATGTGAACATGAACTTTTCAAAAACAATAACTTAATCACGATTGTCGCCCTATTTATGACTCATATTTCTTGTTTACATAACTAGTGATGGATAAGTAAATTGCTAACATTAGCTTATGATGGGAAAACTTAAGCTACCACTAATAAAGATTTCATGTGGTGAGCTATATGAAATACCCCAAATTACTCACCTTCAGGAAGATTTGTGGTGTTTTCCAAGAAAGTGCTCAAAACCTATGTGATACAGTAACTCTGTTTTCTCCTTGTGCAAAATTTATGTATGAAAGCTAGACATGTACAGAAAACTGTACATGAACTTAGAGGTAGAAAGGATGCTGGCACATACAAAAATAAGGTATCAAGGTATGAAGATACTGTCTGTTGGCTTATCTTTGGTGGTGGCAGCAAACAAGTCCTCTCTCACCATTTTTTCTGCAATCACGTGCCTTCAAATAGCTGAGTTTGGCACAAAAACACCTCAGGTGGTACATCCTGGGTCTAGAAGAACCAAAACCGTTTTTGGAGAGCTCTGTGCCTGATAACTACTGACAGGAAAATGAACATGGACATAAAGTTTCTGTATCCCAACTCTGCTGATAGGATGAACACACATAGTATTCCAGTTCAAAGTCCATTGCACAATGTGGATGAGTACTGTGTTTCCCAAGTTCGACTGATTGTATCTGGATTTTCAAAAATTTCTAGTAATGATGGATATTCTAATGAGCTACATAACCTAAGCAAAAATCTGAGTTTTTTATTATTTTCACTGAGATTTCATCTCTTTAGCTTGACTTCAAGCATAATTGCATTTTTAAATGAAAGCATTTTTAAATTAAATTACATGTATATAATAACTGTATGTATGTTTTTTAAAATCAATGTCAATAGATTTTACATGATTATGTGGAAAGTATCAGGAAAAGTTAATCGTATAATAGTTTTTTTTCCCAAATAGGAAAAAGGCAGAGTTTTGAAGTCTACTGTATATTGTATAATATCAAGCACATTGTCAATACTAAATATAATAAATCAGTTCATGTATTTTCCACCAACACAGAAGTGCTTCCTCTTATCTGTTTCACAGAGCTCAAGAGTGTGCTTTCAGATAACAGCTGAACTACACAATAGATATCGTATTTTATCTAACCACTCTCAACTGGTTGACCTGCAATAGCTGTATTGTAATACACTTGTAGTATGTTGTCATTTTCACTGGTGTTTTTTTATATTGAATACAATGCCTTTTGTTGGAAGGGGTTTTTTTAGATACACTACTTAAAAACAAACAAACAAACAAACTAGCTAAACGAACTTCTACATTTTGCTGTCAACTTTTTATATGAAATAGGTACATATATTGAGTGCAATTATACATTTTTGTTTTATTTAGTTATGTTTTTTTAAACTGTAAACTGAATTTGTCTCTTTTGTTTGAGATATACTGGAAAATGGAAAGGAAAAATCCAGTTCTGAATGTCGAGTGACACAGGGTGTGATCGCTATTCATTATCAAAATGGCCAGTATTGCTGGACATTTTTTTTCTGAACCTTACCAAACCACATTATGTTCTTAATCCTATCTACTCTGTGATTAATTGTACCTTAATTAATCTCAACATATTTAGTAACTCAGCAGATTTAAATTTAGCAAAATTATCTTCTGTGTTTTTGCTCTTTACACAATACAAAGAATAAGTAGGAAATGCAATTTGGTGGTACATATCGTTGATTCCTCGTTATAGATACATACATGTGCAAGAAGCTGTGCATGAACAAAATGTGCATGGACAAAATGTCCACACTGGTATGAGGAAATTACACAGCAAATTAACATGTTCTTAAAGTTTTCTTATAGGGTAAGTTTCCCATCCCTCGTGTCCTTGGCAGTCTCTGAGGTGTCTTTTAATTCCTGCTTCATGTTTTTAGACCAGAGTTAAAGAAGGAGGAAGGTAAAGACAGGGCAGCTAGAAAATTAGAACAGAAATGTGTAAGAAATTCATTTCTGTTAGTTCTGACATCTATTCAAAAGCGGTCGTGTTTAGAATGGTGTTCTTATCCTACAACCCTTACTTAGTCTAATCTAAAAACTAATTTGATGCTTACTATATGTTACTACTGTTGCATGCTTGTACACATGTACACCTAACTTTATCAGTATTGTATTCTGTATCAGTATTGTACTTAGAAACTGAACTGATACAGAGGTAGAGGTACAGAGTTACAGAGGCTGTGAAGGCGCAAATAACTTGCTTTTTACTGAGCTGCTGAAAAGCCCCCAATGGCACTTCTTTGCATTGTTCACTATACTATTTTTTTATACTACCCTAATGCTTTGTTGATAGTTAACAACTGACCTCAATATGAAACTGGAATGTCATAACAGTTGTGAGTCTGTCTCACAGATTGAATACTTCTGTTAGAGTATCAAAATGGGATTCTATAGTTTCTAGAAACAACTGACAGAAAGCTTCTGTTTTTAGCCTGGTGCAGAAGCAGCAAACCTCATCATGGTCCATTTCCTTTCTAACTGATCAGGAAAATAAAAGCTGAAAAATGTGAAGAAAATGCTAAAGAAGTAATTTTTCACTCTACTAATAGTGTTCTGCAATATATGAAGCCAAATACTGCATTTTATCTTTGTGAGTGTAACTCAAATTCAGGCTTGTAAAGGGTGTGAGGGAAAAAGATTTAAACATAGGTCTTGGATTAATTTAGAACTGATTGCTCATTAATCTTTGGAATAGTTACCAAAGCTGTCTTCCAACTGCAGGGGAGGCAATTGGCTGCTAGCATCAAACCCTGCTGTGCAGTATTCAGTTCTTCTTTGGTACAATATTTAGCCTTTTGTTCAATGTTTACATACACAAAATTATTGAGAAAATATTGCTTAATGAGCTAGTATAGTTGGATCAAAGGAGTTAGATGTTCAGTGTCTGAGAGTGGGTAGCTGGTGTGAACCCACTGGAGTTGTTAGATGTAAAACATAATTATTTTGCACTTTTGATTTGATGAAGCAGAAACCTCTGACTCCATGGAAACTGAGGAACTGCTTGAGTTGCTGATTCAAAACCAGGGATAAAATGTGCAAAGGCTAGATTTAATTGTGAATTATTACTTTGTCCCTTCTCTGAATAACAAGAATTTGATTTTTTTCTCTTCTGTGGGAGAAAGAAGCAACATTTTATGGTTATGAACTGAAAAATTCTGTGAGATGGTTAAGCCTGTTTCAGCTTTTGGCTTTTCTTGGTGGTGCTATCAGCTGGCACTGTGGAAATGATGAACTCTGATGTGTTCTTTCCACTAAGCAGGAAAAATAATTGGCAAGAGTGATTTCCAATCGGGACACACGTATGTTTGCTTGAGCAGGTGGGAACCTTTCTTTTGGCTCATTTAAAGAAGACAGGCTACTTGGTGACCCACATAATACTTTCTGTGTTGACTGAGGTTCTTCTTTAGTTTGAATGACAAAAACGGAATTCTTTGAAGGTCACATAAAGTGTTGAATGAAATAATGTTGATCACATTAGAAACCAGGCCATGAACTATCCATCTGAGAGCAAAGCTGCCACTTGACAAATTCCACTGTTGACCTTGGTTCAGTATCACTTTTTCTAGCTTTAAAGTACCATGGAATAGCCCAAGTTCATCAGTCTCTACCTTCTGTCTTGGCACAGAAATAAAATACAACAGAAAAACAATAGTATAACACTTCCTCAATGATAAAAAAAAAAAATAATAAATAGATGGGCACCTGAGATGAAAGAATGCTTCTGTACACATACAAAAATGTCAATATAAAACTGTTGTTAGTGGATTATCAATCAGAATGGTAATTATTTTTGAGAAATAAATGCATATAAAAGTTAGTGTCATCATGATTAGGAAGCAGCATGCTAGTAATGCATAAATAAAGAATACTTATGAATTTCAGGACTGCTGGCCTTCAAGTAATTTCAAGGAGCCTGAGGACAGAGACTTTTCATGTTATGTTCCTTTTTATATCCCTATTCTGGCAGCAAAGGACAAATTGAGTAATTGGAAACTCATGCCAGTCAAAAACATTTTATTTAGTGTAATCCCTTGTCAGGCTAATGTAAAAGCATATATCTTATTTTAATGGGACTGCCACTGATCTGTCAAATAAAAAGAGTAAGTTGTGCAGCTTAAACATGTTAGTCTTTCTGCCTTGAAAAAACACCCAAAAGCAAGCCATGGCTGCTGTCTACAGCCATATAGCCAAAACTTCTGGCAGTAGGAGAGAAATTAAAAGAGATGTTCTACCTTGTAAACAAGCCAAAATTAAGAGTTTTAGATATTGTGAGCCCTAATATTGTGAGACAAAACATTTTAAAGGAAAGAATATTCCATAAGACTATATAAACAGGAAAATCATAAGAAGTACTTTCAGCAGTTACATAGAATTTTAGTTACTATTGCATCAGCATAGATCTACAAATTCTGTAGAGATATATTATATTGCATTAGTTGTCTATCTATCCCATTTGATATATAAGATATACCATTTTGAGAAATAAATGTCGTATTTTAGTTTTACTGATAAAACATTCAATTTTTTTTGTTCTATTACTACACATTTTAAAATGTTCTCTTTGAAATTAGTCAAGGGTCCCTCTCTTTTCTTTGTTGATAAAGAGTCATAGAAAAATTGTATGTATGAATGAAACATAGGTTCTGCACCACCATCATGGAAATGTTTCTTTTATATTTGTATTCATAATGTGTAGTATAGCATGTTTACTCTCATGTGGTATGAAATACATTTTTTAATGGAAAAGTTGCAATTAATAGTAGTTTTAGTGAAAGTCAAAAGCTTCTATCTGAAAGCCTGTTTCCATTGTCACTGGAATTTTCTGTGGGAAATATGTAACCGTATTTAATATCGTATTGCAGTCCTGATCCTGAGAGTATTTGCTCTGAAAGAACGTGAGAAGCTTATGGGTTGGAGGCAAATCTGACCACCTATACCCATTTGTTCAGACAGGATGGCTCACAAGCCATGGTAGAAACAATCTCATCTCATCTGGTTTATTCCAGATAGTCTGCTGTTATCTTCAAGCCTTATTATGCTCTTGCCATGTTTAGCTTCTTATAATTTAATTCTTCTAATCTGAATGGCTAGCACAAATTAATAAAAGAAAATACTGAGATACCTGTTACTTCTATTTATTGCCAGCAGACTGGCCAGATCCTTTTCTCTTCAACTCCATACTATTCCCAAAGCATTACTACTTTATGCTTTTACCTATGACTGTCACAGTAAACGCATGAAGCCATGTTACAGGTATTTATAAATATATATGAAAACATGCTAAGTCCTTATTTTAAAGTACTTTAACTTTGCTAGCCCAGGAGTGTAATGGCAATAATGGGAGCCTTTAGAGATCACATATTGGGGTGCTTCTCCCATCCTATGAACATTGAGAAGTGACATGACACGGTCACCCTGTGAATTATATCAGTCTGCAGGTATGTTTACATGGTCTCATTTTAAAGTGTGAATTATTTTTCATGGTTTCAGACATTCACTTTTTTTTTTTTTTTAATCTTTGATTATTTTAGTGACCAGATGTAAAAAGGGAAATTGAGACAGGACAGAAACAAAGGACATCTGTCAAAAGTATTTTTGGAAATAGAACAATTAACAAGGAAAAGTCAGTGGGTCAAAGACTTTTTTGTGGTAATTTAATGGCATAAAGTCTCCCTGTGTTTAGGGAGACAAAGTAATAACGTTAACTTACTAAATACTTAGGCACGCTTTTTAAAATTTTACTGGGTTGTTGCCTATCAGAAGTGAATTTTTGAGTCTGATAATCTTGACTATCTCATGTTCAAAGCAGCCACTCTGTAGAGTTATTGTCATGACTGTTTCTCGATATCAGATGCTATAGCTTGATAATCTCATTTCATCCTTCACTTTTATAATCGGTACTTCAGCTCTCATTGCTTGGCTTCTGACTGTGCTTATTCATTTGACTGATTAATCCAGTGATCCCTGCTCTTCCAATGTGTTGCCGCTTAGGTGGAATATCTCATTGTTCATCCCACTCAAAAAGATAATTCTTTGTGTTAACAAAGGTTGTGTTGACTGGAGATCAGTGTCAAGCATCATTTCAGTGTGATGATTACAAGACATATTGTTCTACCACCCTTCTTTAGAGAGAACATTTCTCTGCTGTACTGAACATTTCAGTATTTCTACAACTAGTCTACAACTAGTTGATATATCATATATGGAAGCAACATTTAAATCTAAACCACAGATTTTATTCTAATTTGGATTAATATCTAAGTATCAATGAGTAGAAATAGGTGAAACAGTAGAACGTGTCACAATAAAGATATTCTTCAGGTATCACAAAAGACCGGTCATACTGGTAATGCTATTATACTCTCTTATAAGATGGGTTAAGCCAAGGAACATTTGATAAAACATGAAATCAACAATAGTAATGTAGACTAATCATGAAGAAATGACAAATAGCACAAGCAGTGTTTCTATTTTCTCATTAATATCTTCAGTAATAAAATGTGGAACAGCAGCCGAACCTACCACTTTGGGAATTATCAATAGTTTTAATCATAGCTGATAAAGAAGTCCCTCAGCTTTGCCTCAGGGTCTGTTACTTTCCTAAGCAGTACAAAGCTGCTGATATAAATGTCTCTGTCTCAGGTCTTCCTATTTAATTGTAACCACTGCGTACCATATGTATTCTACTGTCTCCAGCTAAGTGTTATTAATGCAGAGGCTCCACATGTATCATCCATTGAATTGCACTTCTTCAGTGCATAAATTAAATTCAATTATTACATACTTCCTTAGGTTAGCAATAAATGAGAAACACAAAAGAGAAGTAGTCTTCGTTGATACACTAATTCCTTTTAAAACAGAGGGATTCAAATCGCATTAGGATGACATGTAAAGAATTCTCATAATATTAAACAAATATTTTCTCAGCCTTAGCAAGGATCAGTTAATGTCTTTTAATACCATTCTGTTTTGACATATATTATATTCAGCTTAGCAACACTAGCCACACAGAATACAGCAATAAAAAATTATAAATTACATAATCAACTAGATACCCCTGATTAACCGGGAAATCTTTAAAAGAAATGAAGTGCAAAAGGGAACATTAAATGTCTGTTTCTCTAAGCACAATATTCTGGGTTTGGATTGGTGCTGGTGCACTGCCACACAAAAAGCTTTCACAATGAAAAAGCTGTCTTACGAGGTTAGATGTCTGTCTTTTCAGTTAGTATAGGAAAGTGACGGACTCTATCTTTGCCTGGAACTTGCATTTTAAATGTCTATATTTCATTTTAAGAAAGAGTGATGTGTATTGGTTTCTAACTACAATATTTCTTAGAATGAAGTGCTGAAATATTTACTGCCAGGCTGTGTTATAGATCAATTAATTTCCAGAGAACTTTGGAGGACTTGCTCAGAGTAGGATTTTGCTTTGTATTGTGAATTTTGGGCAGTATGTGCTCATAGTCCAAAGGATGACTCTTTCAGAATTCCTGAGATTATGACTCACATACAAGCAACCATTCAGATACAGGGGTATCTAGTTGCTCAATAAATTTGTGGTTCTTATGTTTTTGAAGGTCTTTCCTTTAAAATCTTTGTTTACAATGAATTAAATCTGCTACAGATGTGCAGCACTATGTGTCCCCTACAATAATTAAAACACTTCAATTAGTATACATATATACAATGTATTGTTTGCACATGTTGTATATACATTCTATGTACACATGCATACAAATTAGTATCTTTTATATGATAGGTAGATAGATAGATAGATAGATAGATAGATAGATAGATACATACATACATACATAAAAATACATTCTTCTTCTTGTGTGTTGATCCCAACAGGCAGGAGAGGGCCCATGTGAAACTCATGAGGTTCAACAAGGACAAATGCAAGGTCTTGTACCTGGGTCAGAGCACCCCCAGCACCAATACAGACTGAGGGATGAATAGATTGAGAATAGCTCTGCAGAGAAGGACTTGGGGATACTGGTGGATGAAAAATTATGTATGAGCTGGCAATGTGCACTTGCAGCCCATAAAGCCAGTTGTATCACGGACTGCATAGAAAAGAAGCGTGGTCAGCAGATCAGGGGAGGTGATTCTAGCACTATATTCCATTCTCATGAGACCCCACCTAGAGTATTGCCTTCAGCTCTGAGGCTTCCAGTACAAGACAGACAGGGACCTATTAGGGTGGTTCCAGAGGAGGGCCGTGGAAAGGCCTGATCAGAGGCCTGGAAAAACAACAAAGGAAGGATGACAGAGTTGGAGTTGTTCACCCTGGAGCTGTAAAACTCCAGGGTGTCATGACCACACAATTGCTCATCTGTAGATACCTGGAAGCATTTTCCATCCTCCATTAAGAGGTATCAGGCATTTGTATAAGTTCAGTAGTAATTATGATGAGATATTTCAGTTGCTTTATAGTAATTACTGAGTTTGTGAATATGCTCCTCTTTTTTTTTTTTTTTTTCCCTAAACATGGAAGTTATGAGATCACCCAAGACTTCTGCAGGAGCAACTGGCTGATCGCTGTCATCATCATCTCTTCATAGTAATTTCTTGCTCTTCTAAAGGGATTTCTGAGGTTGTTTTTGCCACTGTCAGTTCCTTAAGTAACTTAAAAATTTATTTGTTTGCTTGTTCTTAGAAGGATTTTGTACTATTTGATACTCACAACAGGTTGTTAATCAAGGAAGTGGTAAATAAACTTATTTCAAATACATCTAATCTTAAAATTTACTTTGGTAGTTCAGGATACATCATGGTTTGTACATGGCACAGGCCCCCAAAGACTGTTCAGTGTCAATGAAATTTCCCATGACTTCAGGGCGGTGTAATACAGACATGCTCCAAAATTCTGGTAAAGAAAGTAGAAAAGATAAATTCTTGATAAATAGTATCTTCCTATAAAAACACTTTTTCTCAAGTTTACCACCTCATATTAAATGATGGAACACTGAAAGTCAAATTATTTTTACTAGTAAGTTATGTGGTTCACTTGTATCTGAACTGTTCACTTTGCAATGTAGTATTTCAAACTCCTTTCTAAAGTCATCTGCCTTAAGTACCACATTCAGAAGACTTCTACATAGACATTGGAAGAGGGGTTACCACCAAATAGCATTTGGGCAGTTCAAATTGTGGATTTCATACGTGCTGACAGCAAAGCTGTACTGGGTGACCTAAACCTTTAGATGTAGGAGCGATGTGCTACATAGTTGACATCACCAGGTCAGGGTGAGGTCTGACCTAAGTCAGATTTGCAATACAGTTGTCAGAATATTTCAGGAGACATTGTCCCTTCTTGCCTGTGAACCATTCCTGGAATTTTCCCTCTCTTAGCACATTCTGTCCTAATGATATTGCTTCAGTCAAAGATAAGAAGAAATTTTTAATTTGTGATATCACAGAAGAGGTTTTCCTCCTTTCAAGAGAGCATCCACAACTCGGTATTTTTCACTGCCATCAATAACCACATCTGTTCTGTCATAAAGGGTGGCATATAGTTCAGCCCAAGTGATCTCAATTCACATACACGTTGTTTCAGAAGGCATATTTTGATTGAATTGGATCTGTTATTGCGGTTTTGCCTTCTATGCAGTGTCTGAGTCTAATTTTAAAGATGCACCTTAACCAGTAGTCCAGATACATCTAAAAAGTCTGTATCCTTCTCTGAATGCAAATGAACAAATTATCGTGATCCATCCCATATTAACATGGAAACTTTTCTAAATTTAGTAAATCAATAGCAATGCATGACCCAGGTTTTGTTTACAGGACAATACAGGTGCAATTAACCGAGACAGGTATTACTGATGTCTTGCAATGCTTCTTTAAAACTGTCTTATTTGAGGGATACTTTTCTTTCATTCTACAGATAGGAACTGGTAAAGGTCTTTTTTTTCCTTTTATTTTCCTTTTCCTTCCTTTTCCTTTTTCTTTTTTCCTTCCCAAAGGCCTTCATGCATCTGTTTTTTCTTAGGGTTGTATTTTTTTTTTTTTCCCTACTGGTAAAAATTAATTGCTGTATGAGGAAATATATTAGATCCCTGCAAAAACTTTAAAATGGAATTTTGCAAGTTGTTGTTATGTCAGCCTGTGTGAGTGTAAAAGTACGAAAATGCAATGGGCCATCATGTCTAAAAGGTGAAGGCTGAAAAATCTGATTTTTATTAGCAGAGACTGAATACCATGCTCATCTTTTTTCATATTTTAGGCTTGAAAGACAGAGCAATGATTTTTTTAATTTTTTTTTTTTGTTGCTAGTGTTTTCCAAATTGCAGTAACATTCAAAATTTAAAGCAATGCCTTGAAACTTTTTGATGGAAATAAAAATACATAACTCCATTAATAGAAGGCTTCTGTTTTGCTTAAGGACATGCAGTAACAAAAGCCACTTAGGCAATTACAATTGTTATATGCTGGAAACAGGCAGTAGAGAAAGCCTCCTATTGCACCAGATTCTTTAAATTAAATCTACAGTTTATTAAATTAAGTCCACATACTATTAGATACTTTTATTTCATTATGGATCTGTGAGAGAAAGGTTTTCTTTGAACTTTGTGGAGTGAGGATGCAGAAATCCTGACTTCCACAATTTCAAGGACAAAGCACAGGATAATATTTTCATTTTCAGGATATTTTTGGGCTAAAGAGGGTCATCATTTGTATGCTGACATACTTCCTATTGTTTTCATTAAAGAAAGAAGAATGAGAGTGTAAGAAATCTTGAGCGGCACTTGATAAGAAATTTTTAAAAGACGACCCCAACCTGTGGAGGATGATTTATGAAATCATGGTTTTCATTATTAGACTTAGTGCTGACTCTGTTGTTTTTGATTGATATGCCTGAAGCTTATATAGGCTTCATTTTTTTTGTCTACAGTGAAGAGAAGGGCACTGGAATTTTACTGGAGAACAAAGTTATGTAAAGGCATCCAGGTAATGGAATAGGTATCACTGAAGATAAAAGGGCTACAGAGAAGAAAAAAATATTCATGCTTTTTAAATTACTATGCCATATATGTAAAGTTTAATTTAAAAATAAATATTCAGAGATAACAAAAAGGAAAAGAAAGGAAAAGAAAGGAAAAGAAAAAAAAAGAAGAAAAGAAAAGAAAAGAAAAGAAAAGAAAAAAAGAAAAAAAAAGAAAAGAAAAGAAAAAAAAAAAAAAAAAAAAAAAAAAAAAAAAAAAAAAAAAGAAAAAAAAAGAAAATAAAAGAAAAGAAAAGAAAAGAAAAGAAAAGAAAAGAAAAGAAAAGAAAAGAAAAGAAAAGAAAAGAAAAGAAAAGAAAAGAAAAGAAAAGAAAAGAAAAGAAGAAAAGAAAAATTTACTTTTCATCTACAATCACTGAATGCAAGATAATCTGTTACTACAGGCAAAAAGATAACTAAAAAACCCCTCTTAAAATCCCAGAAAAAAAATGCAGAAATTGCAAGAAAAAACAGTATAATAGTTATATTTACTCATACTGGCCTTTGTTTAGAGTCTAAACTGACAATATTGTGCACATTTCTTCTACTGGGGTTACAAAATGATATGTCTGCTGTTTAGGATACTGAAGATGTCTAAATTGAGTTGACAGGAAACTATGTCCAACATTAAGATGCAGTTTAAATCTCATAAACAATTCAACCATTCTGTTATCAATGTGCAGGTAAATGACATTCCAAAGTCTAAATATCATTTTTAAAAGTCTAAATTGTCAGACTAATATTTCTCTGTGAAAAAAAAGTCCCGTTGTTTTGCCTTGTGCCAAATTCAAACTAAAGAGGGAAAAGGTTACTTTGCTTGCAAAGCTAAGGAAACAAAATGATTAATGTATTTTTATGAAATGAAATTATTGATTGAGAGTAAAATATATTTATGGAAAACAAGATAGGAACATGCACTATAGTGATATTTATTATAGCAGATATTACAGTCCTGTTTGCTGGTAGTTCTTGTGCAAGTTAAATTATGGAGGAACATAATACTCTAAAAGGAAGATGATATTGTAACTCACCTATCAAGGTCCAAAATATATTATTGATACTTGTTGCCTTGTGATACTTAGGTTCACAAGTGCTGATATATATGGCACCTGCTGCCAAGCATCATAGCAGCTGAGGCAAGGAACTTTACACTGGAGTTTTCATCCTCATCTACCTGCAGTTAAAAAAAAAAAAAAAAAAATCCAGTTTACTGCAGAACTCTTTAGAAATGAGCAATGAGGACAATTGAACTAGATGCAGAATGGAACTACTATTACAGCCGGAACATATTATCATGCATCAGTTGCACTGCAGTAACTGAAAATGAATATTAAACTTAATGGGGTTACCTGCATTTGCTGTGGGCTAAGAACATGCTGATGATTACTTACCACACAGATCCCTTGACTCCTCCATGTTCATAATACCTCATCTTCTTGTTTATATGCCTTTGCCCTTAGTAAGGCCTGTTGGACCAGTTAAAGTCAAGGTGCGTATACACACCTAAAGAAGGAAAGAAGGGGATGATGGAGATGTGAAAAGATAAAGATTGGGAAAGAGATTCTTCTGATGAGATGGTTCTAATTCTCTTCTTTACTTAAACCCTTCTGTGCATATGTCTGAATATCTCATTCATAGTGGCTTTTGAACACAATACCAGTAATAATTTTGCTATTAACATGTGCTATGCAATAATAGCTTCACGGTGAACATTGAAACCTAGTAGACGACAATCCGAGCTACTGATTTTTGGGAAAATACTGTAGGTGTTAGTTACAATCTACACTGCACACGTGCATACAGTGTCACTTGTATTATAATAAATTTCAATATGAATACAATAATCCTAGTGTATTTTTAGTATGTGCAAGCTTTTATACTTTTGAGAGATTCAGGTTTTGCCAAATCAGTATAAGGAAATTGCTGCTCTGAAATGTCACTGATAATAATTAGACTATTGCATAAATTGCTTTGTGCAACCGTCTCTTTGTAGCATAGATTCTACATAGTGCCCCTTGTTAAGCGTAGCAGAAAATAGTCATTATACAGTAGTTGTACGAGTGAGGAACTGGTGAAGATATGTTATTGACACCTCAATTAAACATCAGCCATCTTTTAGATCATAGAGTAACAAAATGCACCATTCTTTTAGTGCCTGTTTTGGTTTTACTGGTTCAGCTGTTTGTGACAATTTCTTAAAAATAAACAGATACATATTCAGCTTTGTGTTTTTGTTCTGTTATATTTGTATGCAGGAATTTTCTTTTGCCAGACTAAGTAGACAGTCCAGGAGCCTTATTTCAATGAGTTTTTGGATTTTTTCTGGTCTGATATTTATTGAAGCAGCCTATACTGAACTTTATTTAATATTGACTAAAACAAGGTTCAACTTCATTGTAATCTACAGTCTGGTAGATGAGTAAAAGGTTTGGGGACCATGACAAGGTAGCTTGCTTGATGGTTGGCTAGTAATATAAAACTGTATCTGGACTGAAAAATCTACAATTTTGCTAATTTTTAAACAAATAAGCAAATTTGCTGATTTTTAAACAGAATCTCTCAGTGTTTCTTCTCATACAAAGTCACAACCCATAGATTTGTAATCTCATAACAGTTTGTATGCAGGAATTTAGATCCATGTATTTCCACTTTCTGCTGCTGAACAATTTGCTTAGGCAAAAGATGGTTTATTATGTTTAATATTAGCAGAGTTTAGGGAATATGGCTGGCTCATTAATCTCCATCTACTTTTTTTTGCATGAAACTAGCTCTTGCTTGTCTTTTCATTAAGCATGATCATTAGACTACACTCCAAGAA
This sequence comes from Pampusana beccarii, assembly GCA_013399365.1. NCBI lineage: Eukaryota > Metazoa > Chordata > Aves > Columbiformes > Columbidae > Pampusana > Pampusana beccarii. The sequence goes on along the minus strand of VWYH01001157.1, from coordinate 471,010 downwards.
AGGGGAAGCCTCTTCTTTCCAGTTCAAATCACAGCTCTGTCCACTCCGAGCAGAAAAATGTGTTTTTAGAGATGTCAGGTACATTTTCTTTTTTTTAGCGAGTTCTTCTGTGAATTCATGCACTATTTATTTTAATGCTAAAAGAATTATAAAAGATCATAAATAAAACAAAAAAGATGTTGTCTATGACAGTCAATATGATTCTATACTAAAGAATTGCTGCATGGTTTCTTTGACTTCTCATGTAACTCGTCTGTGCAGATGAGTCCATGCTTCTTCATACATAGTTTGTTTTGCCCTTTCTTAAGATCCATAATACTAATTTTAATAGCTTCACTTGATGCAGTGGTGGTTTTTTTGAGGTAAAACAGTGACATTTTTGTAGAAGCAAAGGAGATTGCACTACTTTTCCTTAGTTTTCTCTTTGTTATTTCAGAAAATTACATTATAAATCTGACTCAGCTGGAAATCTATACTTTTTTGTCACATTTATAACAAATGAGAAAAAATACATTGCATTAGAAAAAACGTTTTATACACCCTGGGATAGTTTGATCTACATTAATTTAGAATTCTTAAATTCAGCTGTCATCCACAGAACAAGGCATACTCAACCATATTTCTACTAAGTTAAGGAACATAGGCACCACAGGAACATGACCCTTCTGGTCTGTTAAATGACTATTAAGACACCTCTGCACTGTTTTCTGATTCTCCACATTGATCATAAAGGGTGCTAACATCCCTATGACACACTTAAACATGTAAGAGTTATAAATTTAAGTAGGATGATTCTTTATATCCTAAACTGTCACTTTAAACTAATAAAACTGCTGTAACATACCTGAGAAAGCAGAGAATCCATGTGTTCATTAATTCCATGTTTGATTTACAGACTTGTAAAATGGCAGCACGTGTATTAATTTTTCACTCATAGAATAAAAAAACAACTATTTCTCAATTTACTCTGAGCATGAAGTTTACCAGGAGATAGAATAAAACCAACCAAAAGGATATCATTATGCTTTTATCAAGGGTGATAGTTATTTTTGTTTTGATTTTGATTTGGTTTTGTTTGTTTGTTCGTTGTTTTGCTTGGTTTGTGGTAGTTTGTTGTTGTTGTTGTTGTTTCTTTTTTTTTTTTTTATCTTTTTTTGTTTTATCCTAATTAAAAAAAAAAAAAGACTGCTTGATGTAAGTCACAAAGAAAAATTCCTATATTTATAAAGAAAATTATTGGGACCTTCAAAATTTATTTTAGGGTTGTTGTAGATGTGAGAAAGATATGCTAATTATGTAAATCATTAATAAATTAATAAATTATGTCTCTATTAGGTACCCAGCTTTCTTCCTCACTGGGTTTGAATATGGTGGCTTTTCTGGGGCTTCTAAAGGATTCGAAATAGAAGATGATTCCATAAATCCAGGAAAGTGTGTCCATTATGAAAGACTACTTATGAAATTCAGAAACTCTGAACCACTTCATGTTTTATGAAATTCTAATCCTTCTGTAACACTTTATTTTTGTGTGTGTGCTTGTCCTTGTTGCATGGCAAAGTACTGTGCTGAATCTCTCTGAATCAACAGGAGGGAAATTGTAAGTAGTAGCATGATAAATAAGCAATCTTTCTTCCAAGTACCTATCTTTAGATACTTAAGGCTTAGCCCCAGAATGAGAGAATTAATTTGTCTGGCATGTGAAATGGGCATTTAGTAGCTAGATGTTGTTGCTTTTATTATCTCACCTTGGAGATGAAAAATCTGTTGGGATTTCAGGTACACGCACATTCTAAGAGAATGTACAAATGATTTAGGGACAAAGCCTTAGCCATTACTCAGGGACAATTCACGATGCCAAGGGATAAAGAATTCAATAATATTACTGATACTTGTATCCTCTTCAACTAATTTCCCTTTCTTTTAAATAGGAATTTTGATCCATGAGGAACCACGAGTAATTTATTTGTTCTTGCTATGAATATAAATTAATAGGAAAAAAAAATCTCTAGTGACAAATAAGTTTTAGTATTGCATTATCTGCATTGGCAGTATTGATTAAAATTTCTTTCCCAGAATTCATCCCTGGAAGATTCTAATTTTTGTATATACTTCTGGTAAACATAATTAGACAATAATTAAATATTTCTAGCTGTGCTGTTCATCAAAACAAGCAGAGATAAAACGTGTTTTCTGCAATTAGTAGTTTGAGTTCGTCCTTTCATAGTTTGGTTTTGACACCTGCTTAGGCAGAAGCCAAGTTTAATCTAGAAGTAATTTTCCTACACAGTACTTTGCACTGGGAAGAAAAGCATGAGGCCAAGACCTTCTTTCATGTAAATGAGAAGCCTAGGGAGAGAAATACAGTTATGTCACACGAGGAAGATAAGCATGAATGTCATAGATTTAAATACAAGCCTGTCCAGCATTTTAAAATCTTAGAAAAGCAGGATTTTAGTGTATGGTATGGATCACAGACAAAGCAGGTCATTACTTTAATATAAGTTGGAAATTCCTGTAAAAATGCGAATGTAATCTAGAAGAAAAGTCTTGCTGATGATGCTGTCTTACTGGACTGAAATTCTATCTGCAAATTGAATGCTATGTGTTCATACTGAGTCCTTCATTAAAAGTTAAGTAAGTTGACCCAAAGACTCCTACATTAGTTTTCAGTGCTTTTTTCTTAGTCTTCTTGAACAAAAGAAGCAGAAAATTCACACTTCAATAGTAGGACAAAACTCTCATTGCCTAAGTCAGAAGTACCAAGCAACAGGTTAGAACTTGTGCTAAAGTCAGGTTATTGGTTGATGTGTTCTTGACATTTTATTTAACTGAAAATTGGGATTTTACTCTACAGATAAAGGGGTCAATACTCACTAATGGCAACGACTCTTCGTTATAGTCAGTGATTCTCATTTAAATGCAGTATCAGCCTGAGCCTTGAATATGTGTCATATATTTTGGTGGTTTACCAAAAATATGTTTCCACTTTTACTGTCTTTCTACTGGCAATTATTTTATATCCTGCCTCAATGTCTACACCTCATCTATGGTAAAGCCATAAAATATTTCCAGAAGTATCTTTAGTATACAACATGAAGTTGTCCTACACAGGGAGCAAGAAATACTGTGCCAATGAATTTTAAACTGACCTACACATAGGAAGTTGGATATCTGAGATGGCTGTAATTTTCCAAAAAACACATGAATGTATAAACATCTGCAAATTCATTTGCTTTTCTGTCACATACTTTTTTACTTTTCTGATTTCATTATTTTAGAGAACTCATAGTTGCTCATTAGTATTTTGATCACTGCATGATGATAATAGCGAAAGGAGGGAAGATATTAAATATTGCCATTTTTATTTATTTCTGTGTTGTTTGAGGGTGGTTGTGGAGGGCCAGCCATGAACTAAGTGTTTTCTCAAATCCCCCTGTCTCCCCTCTGTTCTGCTAACTTGATAAGTTTAATCAGAGGCTGCCTGGAACTCAGCAGCTCACGAAGTCTCTTGATGGCTTTGCTAATGTTGGTATCTGCAGCATCTGGCTCACTCTTTTGTTGGCTGAATATATACAGCTTTGGAAAACTCCCAAAATATAATGTATCTCTGAACAGAATTTAGTAATATGGCATTAAAAATGACCAAGTCCTATGCTAGATTCCCAATGTTAGAGCAAGAATAGTGAGAAAAAAACAAGAAAACTCTAAATAAAACAGTGGTCCCCCTTTGAGCTCTGTAAATGAGGCAAGTTTCAAGTCTGTGGGCCATTTTCCAATAATTTCACTGCAACTGCCTAAAGAAGAATTTCCCTTAATTTCAAATGCTGTTACCTGCAGAAATACTCATTACTGTAAAGAGGTTTGGATGGTCCAAACTTAAGCGCTTCCACAATTTATTTTCATCTTATCTATGCAGCTATATGTTGAGGGGATAAGTCTGGATGTTCAGTGTCCTAATGTATCTTAGGGAGTGTTTTGATTGCCTCAAGCTTGAGGAGGGTGGTGACAGGTTTGAGTGTCCATGAGTGAGAATAAAGGAGAAGGACAAAGGGGACATCCTGGTGGCGGTCTGTTACAGACCACCCAACCAAGATAAAGAGGCAGATGAAATATTTTGCAGGCAGATGGGAGACGTCTCCCGGTTGCTAGCCCTTGTTCTTGTGAGGGACTTCAACCTACCAGATGTGTGCTGGAAATACAACATGGTGGAGAGGAAGCAGTCTAGGAGGCTCCTGGAGTGTATGGAAGACAACTTCCTGATACAGCTGGTTAGTGAGCCTACTAGGGAAGGAGCCCCACTGGATCTGTTGTTTGTAAATAGAGAAGGACTTGTGGGCATGTTGGTTGGAGGTCACCTTGGGCATAGTGATCATGAAATGATTGAGTTTTCTATCCTTGGGGAAGTTACAAGGGTGGTCAGCAGGATGGCTACTTTGGACTTCTGAAGGGCAGACTGGGATCTGTTTGGGGGCTGGCTGGCAGAGTCCCTTGGAAGGAGTAGTCCAGGAAGGCTGGTCCCTCTTCAAGAAGGTAATCTTAGAGGTGCAGGGGCAGGCTGTCCCTGTGTGCCAGAAGGTGAGCCAGTGGGAAAGAAGGGCAGCCTGGCTGAATAGAGAGCTGTGTCTGGAACTTGGGAATAAAAAGAGAATTCATAAACTTTGGAAGAAGGAGCAGGCCACTCAAGAGGAATACGAGAATTCTGTGAGGTTATGCAGGGAGAAAATTAGAAGAGCCAAAGCCCAACTAGGGCTGGCCTGGTCACTGCTGTAAAAGGCAACAAGAAGAGTTTCTATAAATATATTAGCCAGAAGAGGAGGGCTAAGGAGAATCTCCATCACCTGATGGATGCAGAGGGAAACATAGTGATGAGAGAAAGGCTGAGGTACTAAATGCTTTCTTTGACTCAGTCTTTAATCATCAGAACAGTTGTGACCCAGGTACCCAGCTCCCTGAGCCAGAAGACAGGTATGGGGAGCAGAATGAAGGCCCAGTAATCCAAGGGGAAATGATTAGTGACCTGCTACACCACTTGGACACCCGCAAGTCTATGGGGCCAGATGGGATACATCCAAGGGTGCTGAGGGAGCTGGTGGTGGTGACCATTAAGCCACTTTCCATTATCTATAAGCAATCTTGGCTAACTGGGGAGGTCTGAACATTGGCAAACATGACGCCCATCTGTTCTGACTTGCCTGAATGTTCTGACTGAACATTGGCAAACATGATGCCCATCTACAAGAAGGGGAGGAAGTAGGATCCAGGGAACTACAGACCTGTCAGTCTAACCTCGGTGCTCAGGAAAGTCATAGAGCAGATTGTCCTGAGTGACATCACATGGCACATAGAAGAAAACTGTGTGATAAGGCCCAGTCAGCGTAGGTTTATGAGAGGCAGTTCCTGTTTGACCAACTTGATCGCCTTCTGTGACAAGGTGACCCACCTAGTAGATGAGGGAAAGGCTGTGGATGTTGTGTACTTAGACTTCAGTAAAGGCTTTGACACCGTAGCCCACAGCATTCTCCTGGACAAGGTGGCAGCTCATGGCCTGGATGAGGGTACTCTGTGACAGATAAAGAACTGGCTAGAGGGCCAGGCCCAAAGACTTGTGGTGAACGGAGCCAAATCCAGTTGGCTGCCAGTCACAAGTGGTGTTCCCCAGGGCTCAGAATTGGGGCCAGTTCTGTTTATCTCTTTATTAATGATCTGGATGAGGAGATTGAGTGCACCCTTAGTAAGTTTGCAGATGACACCAAATAGCATGGGAGTGTTGATCTGCTGGAGGGTAGGAAGGACATACAGAGGGATCTGGACCAGCTAGATCGTTGGGCTGGGGCCATTTGTATGAGATTTAACAAGGCTAGGTGCTAGGTCCTGCACATGGATCACAGCAAGCCCAGGCAGCACTACAGTGGAAGAGTGGCTGGAAAGCTGCCTGGCAGAAAAGGATCTTGGGGTGTTGATGACAGCTGAATGAACATCAGCCAGCAGTGTGCCCACATGGCCAAAAAGGCCAACAGCATCCTGGTATGGATGAGAAATAGTGTGGTCAGTAGGGCTATAGAAGTGATTGTGTCACTGTACTTGGCACTGGTGAGGCCCCACTTTGAATACTGTGTTCAGTTTTGGGCCCCTCATCATAAGAAGGACATTGAAGCACTAGAGAGAGTGCAGAGGAGGGTGATGAAGTTGGTGAGGGGCCTGGAGCACAAGTCTGATGAGGAGCGGTTGTGGGAGCTTAGGCTGTTTAGCCTGGAGAAAAGGAGGCCGAGGGGAGACCTTATCACTGTCTACAACTACCTGAAGGAGGTTGTAGCATGGAGGGCATTGGTCTCTTCTCCCAAGTAGCAAGTGATAGGACAAGAGAAAATGGCCTCAAGTTGCACCAGGGGAGCTTTAGATTGGATATTAGGAAAAAATTCTTCATGGAAGGGGTTGTCAGACATTGGAACAGGCTGCCCAGGGAAGTGGTGGAGTCAACATCCCTGAAGGTGTTTAAAAGTTGTTTAGACGAGGTTCTTAGGGACATGGTTTAGTGCAAGAGTTAGGTTATGGTTGGACTTGATGATCCTGAGGGTCTCTTCCAACCGAAATGATTCTCTGATTCTAAATGTAATCCACATTGGAGAAGGAGTTTATCTAGACAAAACAATTAAAAACATGCTGCAAAGCAGGGAAAATAATATATGTGTACAAATGTTCCAGATAAATGATTCTTTGATGGTCCAGCCCTGATTAATAGACATCTTGAAGTTTTAAAACTGAAAAAAAATTTCTATGACTTAAGTACATTTTGCCTTGAGGACCTTCAGTCAATTTGAACCTGAAATGCAGTCCAGGGATGAATATTTAATTTAACTTTCCTTATAAGTGCAGCTGAATCACTTCTACAAGTCTGTGGGTGACAGTTTCAAATTTCAGCTCAGGCAGGCAATCATCAGAGAATAACATTACAGCAGGGCAAAAAGTTGGTGACTCAGTAATGACACTTTAATATTACAGAGCAACAGTAAAGAGATCTGCAGTCCCTTGTGAAAGCCTCTGTTGACTTACTAATCAATATCATCATAACAAGCGGCATATGTAAAATCATACAAAGAGCCAGTGCCTGAGGATAATGAAGAAATGCATTCCTCACATATTCCTTGGTTTGCAGTTCATGGCTTTTTCTCTATAAATGATTCAGAGCTGTACTATATCAAGCTGCAGCCCAGATAGGAGCACTGAAGGCCCTGTGAGCCACTCTTGGAACTTTCACACTTGTGGTCAGAATTACTCACATTCATCTCAACACCAAATTATTTTTTTCTGGAGTACCTCCTTGCCTCTTCTAGGGTTAGGGTCAAATCAAAACACGGTTGACCATGATGCTATTACAACTAGAATAGTGAAACCTGCAAGACAAGCACTGATCTTCACTGCTATCTTCACAGCCTGAACCCTCAGAAACCATGTCTGTGTCCAACATATAGAAGATTTGGTGCAAAGGAAAGGAAACTGTCACTCTGAGGAGAAAAAACAAACAAACAAACAAATAAACAAAACCCCAACAACAGTAAATTAAATGGAGTTAAAACAGAGTGACAATGTAAGAGTAGAACCATAGAATGGTTTGGGTTGGAAGAGACCTTCAAAGGTTACCTTGTCCAACCCCACTGCAATGAGCAGGGATGTCTTCAACTAGATCAGGTTGCTCTGAGTTCTGTCCAGACTGGCCTTGAATGTCTCTGGGGGTGGAGCATCTACCACCTCTCTGGTGCAACGTTCCAGAATTTTACCACCCTCACTGTAAAAAAATTTCTTCCTCCTGTCTAGCCTGAATCTCCCCTCTTTTAGTTTAAAACCATCGCCCCTTGTCCTGTCGCTACACTATGTACTAAAATGTCTGTCCCCATTTTTCTTATCAGCTCCCTTTAAGTACTAGAAAGCTGCTATGTGTCTCCCCAGGGCCTTTACATGAAGTTCACAAGGGTCCACTTCTGGATCTTGTCCAGGTCCCTCTACATGGCATCCTGTCCCTCAGGTGTGTCAACCACACCACTCATCTTGGTGTCAGCTGCAAATTTGCTGAGGGTGCACTCAATACCACTATGCCATTGATGGAGATATTAAACAGTACTGGTCCCAGAATGAACCCCTGAGGGATACCACTCATCACTTTAATTTTAAAAACTTGCATGGGTTTGCAATGTTTCATTGTGATACAAGAAAAATGAGAGACAAAAATTAGTCCTGATCATGCAATATCAAGTCATAAATCTGATACTGAAAAATTGTTGTGGCAAAATAATTATGTTATCTCTTAGTTGTTCAGATGAAACATTGCAGTGTGTCCTGAACAATCACAAAAATGCGTAAATAATTGTTATTTGTGTTTAATAAAATAGAGCTGTGAATTATTATAAAAATAATGTTTTCTGTCACAACCAATGAAAACTCAAAAAAATATATTTTTAAAATTGATTTTGAAATTCATCTTTGAGTAGTTTCAGATTAGATTCTCACTTATTGTCTACTTAGCTCCATTTCGTCTCATAAATGGTATCTTGTCTGTATACGTATATTTGCATATAGATATTTGTGTGTGTGTGTATTGGGGGATAAGTTTATGTACAATTTTCTTTGATATTTTTCAAAAGATAATTTGTCCACTTTTCCTGTATGATTTCTAATAAGATGAATGGCTTTACCATTTGGTTTTCAGAAATTAGTAAGTGAAGAGAAATGGAGGAGTATAGACTAGAAAGTAAGAAAGGACAAAGTGATATTTAAAATGATGAGCCTCATAATAATTAATTTGTTTGTATTAGTTTGCTTCCTAGTCATATGGAACAGAAAGGAACAAAACTAATAGTTAAGCGTATATACATTGGAGAGGAAGCATCATCCCTCTTTCACTACCTTGAAGGGTAGTAAAATGAGCTAGTTTATTTCAATTTTATTCTAGTAGACTGATTCCTGTGGCTTATTGAGATCAGTGGATCTCCTCATATGTTCCAAACCAAATAGTAAGCGCTTTGCTCGATATGGTCCTAATCACTTAGCAGAGTCTCTGTAGTCATAAAAACAAAACTTTGTTTGAAACCAGCAGCTGGATCTGAGTGAAAAACAAAACAAAACAACTATCCAACCAACCAAAAAACCACAACAACAAAACAAGCAACAACAACAACAAAATCCCTCCCTGATATTTGTCCTTGTGATTTTAGAATAATTTTTGGATCATTTTTTGATTTTAACATAGATCTCTGAAATACTCGTTTACAGAAAACTTCTAATGCATGGACTAAAAGAATGTGTGGAGGAAAAGAAGGTGATCAGGAGTAGCCAGCATGGGTTTACCAAAGGGAAATAATGTTTGACCAACCTGACAGCCTTTTATGATGGTATAACTGGCTAGGTAGATGACAGAAGAGCAGTGGATGTCGTCTGCCTTGACTTCAGCAAGACTCTTGACACTGTCTCTCACAACATCCTCATAGCCAATCTCAGGAAGTGTAGGTTGGATGAATGCACGGTGAGATGGATCACGAACTGGCAGTAAGGTAAGGCAGAGTTTATAGGGTTATGATCAATGGTGCAGATTCTAGTTGGAGACCTGTAGTTAGTTGGATTCCCCAGTGGTCCGTATTAAGCCCAGTCCTGTTCAACCTGTTCATCAATGACATGGAGGAAGAGACTGAGTGCACCATCAGCAAGTTTGCTGATGATACCAAACCGAGAGGAAGGGTTGACACACCAGAAGGCTGTACTGCCATTCAGTGACACCTGGGCAGGCAGAGAAGAACCTGATGAAATTCAACAAGGGCAAGTGTAGGATCCTACACCTGGGGAGGAATAACCCTATGCGCTGGTGCAGGTTAGGGGTGGACCTGCTGGAGAGCAGGATTTCAGCGAAACACCTGGGAGTTCTGGTTGACAACAGGTTGACCATGAGTCAACAATGTGTCCTTGTGGCCAAGAGGGCCAACGGTATCCTGGGATACATTAAGAAAAGTGTGACTAGCAGGTTGAGGGAGGTTATCCTCCCTCTCTACTCTGCCCTGGTGAAGCTGTATCTGGAGTACTGTGTCCAGTTCTGGGCTCCCCAGATTAAGAAGGACAAGGAATTACTGGAGGGAATCCAGCAGCCAGCTACAAAGATGATTAGGGACCTAGAGCACCTTTCTTATGAAGAGAGACTGAGAGCACCGTGTCTGTTCAGCCTGGAGAAGAGAATGCTGAGAGGGATCTTATCAATGCTTAAAAATATCTGAAAAGTGTATGTCAAGAGGATGAGACCAGACTTCTTTCAGTGGTGCCCAATGACAGGGTGAGGGGCAATGGGCACAGACTGAAGCACAGGAAGTTCCATCTGAATATGTGGAAAAAACTTCTTTACTTTGAGGGTGACAGAGCACTGGAACAGTCTGCCGAGAGAGGTTGTGGGGTCGTCTTCTCTGGAGACATTCAAAACCCACCTGGGTGCATTCCTGTGTGATCTACTCTAGCTGAACCTGCTTTAGCAGGTGGGCTGGACTATATGATCTCCAGAGGTCCCTTCCAACCCTAACCATTCTGTGTGCTGGCTCACCCAATTACAAGGTGGCTCCCCAGTTAACATATCAAATCTTGATGGTTGTCAATACAATACATACGTCTTGCATTCTTTACAAAAAGGGAGAATGCATGTAACCCAAAAGGGAAATGGAGCAGAAATGAAATGCTAGTGTTAATTTTAATACATTTTAGCAAACTTAGGAGACAGCAACCTTCAGTGTACAACATTCTTCTTAAATTTATAAAGAACATGGCATTAGTATTAACTCTAGTATAAAGGTGAATAGATAAGTAAATTTAGGGAAGCTTTTAAATATTATCGTTGATGTGATTTATAATTCCTTTTGATACCTCTTACCAAATCCTGTTGGTCAGTTTTGTGTTTCTAAAAGTCAAGTAACCTCTTAATAAATGTATTGAGATCATGTCCTATGATACCTCTTTGAATAGTAATTACCTAGAGAACAAAAATAAAATGGAATATTATTTTTGCCAAAAGGATGAAGGAAGGCAGAGGCTTCTTGATGTTATAATAATTAAACAGTCACCAAAGGGCAAATACTATTTGCAATAGAGTGAACATATTAAATATTGGTAATATTACCTTGAAATATGTGCTGTAGGGACATTGGTAAAATATAACTTTAGAGTTAATTAATAAAGAGGATAATTATTAGTGCAAGGTCCTGCACCTGCATCAGGGCAACCTCAGGTATCAATACAGGCTGGTAGATGAAAGAACTGAGAGCAGCCCTTTAGAGAAGGACTTGGGGGTACTGATGGATGAAAAAATGGATGTGAGCCTGCAATGTGCACTTGCAGCCCAGAAGGCCAATCGTATCTTGGCTTGCATCAAAAGAAGCATGGCCAGCACGTCAAGAGAGGTGATTCTGCCCCTCTACTCTGCTCTAATGACACCCCACCTGGAGTACTGCATCCAGCTCTGGAGCCTTTGGTACAGGGAAGACATGGAGCTATTGGAGAGGGTCCAGAGGAGGGCCACTAAGATGATCAGAGGGCTGGAATACCTCTCCTGTGAGGAAAGGCTGAGAGAGTTGGGGTTGTTCAGCCTGGAGAAGGTTCTGGGGAGACACATAGCAGCCTTCCAGTACTTAAAGGGAGCTGATAAAGAAGATGGGGATAGACATTTTAGTACACAGTGTAGCGATAGGACAAGGGGTGATGGTTTTAAATTAAAAGAGGGGAGATTCAGGCTAGACAGGAGGGAGAAATTTGTTGCAATGAGGGTAGTAAAATGCTGGAACACGTTGCACCGGAGAGGTGGTAGATGCTCCATCCCCAGAGACATTCAAGACCAGGCTGGACGGGGCCCTGAGCTACCTGATCTAGTTGAAGATGCCCCTGCTAATTGCAGTGAGGTTGGACAAAGTAACCTTTAAAGGTCTCTTCCAACCCTAACCATTCTATGTTTCGATTTAGATTTTTGATCTTCAATGTGTTTCTACACATTTTATACTGAAGCATGACTAAGAGGACCTTAAAAAAATATTCTGTACCTTCAAAAACCTTTCAGCTATCAGGAAATTTTTGTTAATATTGACATTTACTGAGACCACATTGTTGCAACTGGAAATTCAGCATTAGGGTTTTTTTGCTTTCAGATTAAAAAGTCTATGCTATTAAACTTTTCACTTTTTTTTGTCTTTTTTTTGGTTTGTTTTACTTTTCCACTTTATTTCTTTATATTTTCTAGTCAGGTGTTTGTTACTCTTCCACGTGCTGTGTAAGTGCGCTCAACAACATAGAAATCATTTGCCGTTTCCTCATTATATGTCTTGTTGAATTTCTTGAATATGACTTTTTTAGCTTCTGCCATGAAGTATTTGGGAATCAAATTTAAGTTTTGTGTGTGTCAGATAAACCTCTACTGTTTCAGAGGCTGTGGATTTGTATGTGACAGGTGAACTGCTGCATGTGATATTTTGGGCTTCGTGTTTATGATAGTGTGTCCTATTAAGGTTTTTAGCTTTTACTGGTAGAATACGGTTGTGCCCCAAAGAATGCAGTACATTTATGTTGGGTTAGGAACTGCAATATCTGAGCATATTTCAAAAACAAATTAATAGTACAGATATCGTCCAGATATTGATCCTGATCTCACCCCATAAATAATATAGAAGTAATTCTCACTGATAACAATTAAGAATATTCACCATGATTCTCATTTTGATCCATACTTTTTCACAAGAAAGGATGGACCAGTATGATACAGGCAAATCTTTTGCTTTAAATAAAAAAAGGAAAAAAGGCAAAAAGAATAAGCTTAACTAATGAGTGTTGCCAGAAAACATCATTTTATTCCTAGCTAGTCTCTTTAATTGAATTTTATTTTTCCACGAAAGAGAAGTAATTGGGGTAGCTACATATTACATGCTTGCGTAATATCAACATGTACATTTATATGTGACTATCTGAGTTATAACTAATTGTTTTGTGCTTCCACCAAATCCCCAAGTACATCCACAACTACCCTGAATATTTTCTCTAATCTCAAAGGTACTGCTAGCAAGTAGCATTTTGAAAAAAAAAAAAAAAAAGACCTTGATGTAAAAATGGTGTTACCCTGTGTTCCTCATAGTGCATGAATATCCTTACCCAGGATATATCTTAAAATATACTAAATTTTATTTTTCTTTTTCTTTAAGCAAGGAATATGCATTTCCTTACTAAAACTGGAAGAAAAAAAAAAATCAGTACCACATTATTGTAAATAGTTAATGTTCTGAATTTTGCATGCATCTGTTATCACGAAACTGTGTTGAATTAAAAATTATAGCAAACTAGTAATGATCTAAAAGCTTCAGTAATAATTCTGGAGAATTTTATGTGGCCTTCTGAAGAAGATTCTCAGTCCATGCTATGTGTTAATTTAAGAATTTTAGCTATATTTTGATATAAGCAACAATGTAGAGCATATGCAAAATAAATATTCAGTAGATTTACATTTTTCATAGGGAAAGTCACTTATTTCTTTCTTTCAGAATGAGAAAGTTGTGCATCTACCCTGAAAAGCTGTGGATTATATCTGTAAAACAGCTATAAACAAATTCATAAGATCTTCTATCCCTGTTTTGGTTCTCAAGTGCACAGTAACTGGTCTGGTCCTGTAATTGCCTTGAGGTTTTGTGTTTATTATGTATAAGTGCCCAGACTTACTAAGACCCCCACAGCATCATTGCTGTGTCTGTAGTAACTATGTTTTGCTTTATGGCTGGGCAGTCATATTGGGAAAAGCCAAGGAAACGAAAATCTGTTGTGCACCACAGGAAGTGGACGACAGCTCGTTTCCATAATCTCTTGACCTCCCAGTCTGATCTTGTGTTTTCAGCCTTTTCAGAGCAATTTATGTTTTCAAGGCATTTGCATAGTTGGCCTCCTGCAGAGTCACTATCCCTGGTTTCTGATCTGGATGTGTTCTGCTAGTTCGAGCACTAAACATTTTAAAATTTGCTATTTCTGACAAGCAACTGGTGACATTATAATGGAAAGTATATTTTTAAAGCTATTAAGTACTTACTGTGTATATATCCTGTATCATTTGACAGCAGAGTAATTGCAGAATGAACATTTAGATTGGATTGAGGACACCATAAGCTAGAACAGCTGTGGGTGGGAAGAAAGACAGGCTTGGTGGTACATGCTTTGCAGTATGTCAAAATAATAAATAAATAAAGTTTGTCATGCTGACAGAATGTGCAAGGTAACTTGTTAAATCTTCATGCCTGACCTTTCATAACACTTGCTATATGACAGGTTAGTTCCCGAGACTTGGGCAAGTGAAATCACCTTTTGGAGTATCAGTTGCAATATGTGCTATTCATTGACTATTCAGTAGACTTCCTAGTAGCTCTGTCACATCCTACATCCCTTAATCCAGTTTGTAAAATTGGCATTGCTTAGATGACTTAAGCTTAAATTTAAGCACAAAAGTATTCTGCTGGATCAGCATCATAAATATTTACCTGCTAAATTATATTATATAATAGAACTTTCACAACTATTTATGAATAATATTTGCTGCAAGCCTTCATTTAATAGCAGTTTGTGAACACATAAGTTTGTTATATGGTCAGTTTTATTTTCAGAAAACCTGGCCAGTAATTGTTGAGGCTGTACAAAAGACAGAAAATTGTGAACAGTCCTTTGAGTTGCCTGGAAGACTCAGAAACCTCTATAAGCAGTCAGTCCCAAGCTTATTTTTAGGTTGAATATTAGGTATTGCAGAAAATATTTTTCAAATCAAATGTTTTGAAATTACTGTATCCCAAAAGATTGGTTTATATCTTATATACTTCTTACCAAAGTGTAAATTTTCTTATTTTGACAATTTAAGTGTCAAATGTAAACTAAAAAAATATTATTCCTTTTAATTTTAGGTCTGAATAGTTCAGCTTCTTCTAATGAGGTGGGGTATTTGCCTCATTAATGTAATTGCATTGCTATTCTACATTATTATCTTCAGTGCTAGGCTGTTTTCCAGCAACAATTGTTATACAAGTCATACCAATTTGTACGTTTTCACTGCCCTAATATTCCACTGAGATACTACTTTAATTAAAACATGACCTTATTATTCATAACTAAATGTGAAGCATAACCTTTTATCCTCAAGGAGTGTCATCAAAGGTTGCATCTTAGTTCTGCAGCAGATCAATGACTGTCATGCAGGATGAAGCTCCTATCATCTGTGAATGGCACTCGATGGTAATTTACAACATTACCTGCCAACTCATCTATCTATAGAGACACACTGCAGTCATTTTCAACCTGCCTTAGATGCTTTCATTTAGCACTGTCTAACCATCACTCCCCAATGATAGGCAGGAGGCAATTCATAAAATCAGAGTGAATTACCATGTTTATATGTTTCTGAGTATGAAAGGCAGTAAGCAAGTCTCCGAAGGCTGAAATAAATTTGTATATGCTGTACCATCAATTTATTTTGTTATTGTACCCAAAGGGAAACCGCTTTTGTTTTAAAAGGTGAGCAGTTCTGCTTCAGAGTTAGGGGACTGTGAAGCAAAACTGAGTGGTTTTATCTATCTCAGAGGAAGAGTGAATGGAACACCCTGCAATAAAAATAGCTAGCCTCTGATCAGCATAAAAATTCATTGCCATGGCAATTGAGTATATTGTAAGAAAAATAACTAATGAAATAACTAAATGAAGTGCATACTATCATATATGAATGTTAAGTAAGGATTTTTTTCCCCTGACAAAAGAGACTTTTCCAAGAGTTAAAGATACCAGCTTGAAACCCCTACTTTGTCCACAAAGAATATCACTATCTGCATCACTGTGCATGGTCTATTCAACAGCTACTTCCATCAGGCAAAGCATTATGTACAATGTCCTTATGCAATGACCCACATGAAGTTCTTTGGTCTCCTGTTCTCCACTCAACCTTGGCATTCAATGGGCCCTGTTGGGATGGAAGGGTTAAGGGTGCTGGAAGAGGAAGTGCTACACAGAAAAATGCAGAAGCTGTTATGAATGCTGCTGGATTTAGATAACCATTGTGATTTTTTTCTTACTGCAGATGGACATCTTTAGAGAGAATGATTTTATTTTACTTTTCTGTCACAGCCAAGCTAAAACCAAAAATACCCTTTTAGAAATAATGCTGTTAAAAAAGGTCATTTAATGAAATAATTTTGTTTGCTTGTTTTACTCATTGTTTAGTACCAATTGATTACTCTTGTAATATTTAATAGGACTAGGTCCAATCAAAAGGTCAACTGACAATTACTGTTACTCTCTGGTACTGTTTATCTCAGATGACAGAACACATGCAGCTACTGAGCCAAACATTTCAGTAATGTTGTAACTGTGAAGATATTCTTAATTTTTTTCCAATGCTCACTATTCTGTGAGGACTATCTAGAATGAGATGATATTTTGCTTTTCTGTAGCACAATTAAATAGTTAATACAGGAGTTAATAGTTCAATAGTTAATAGCTTAATACAGGAGTTAAAACTAACCTACCAAGAAAACCCACAACACAACAAGTTTATTCTGCTGTGAAAGTGACCTATGGGTTATGCACTGTAGCACTGAGCTTTGTCATTGCCTTTGCTTAGTCTTCTGTTAATCTTCAAAACATAACTTACCTGTAATGTTTAACATTCCTTGTACTGTATCTACTTCATACTAGTTTGCCAGTTATGAAGGAAAGCATTTTTTTCTTTCTTCAAGGCAGAGAGTTCTCTAAATAGTAGCAGTATTTCATTTTGACAATGTACTTCAGAATGGAAAAGAAAAATAGCAATAAAACATTTTCGTGTCCTAAGAACTGTCTTTAAAATTCCATGTGAAGTTCCATGGCTGTTTTTTAGTGAGCTCATTAGTTAATTTCTAAGTGAAAAATATATATATATAATATTTCTTGGTTTCATGGTCTCGAATTTCAGTGGTGAAGATGCCATATTCTAGCATTAACCTGGGATTCCATTCTTGACTGGAGTCTTTGAGAGTGCTGCAGTAAAATATCCAGGAAGAATAATAAATATCTGCTAAAGGAAGCTTAGCTTCCAGTCCATCAGGATTTACAGATTCTTTTCAGCAGAGCTGCTACCAAGCTGCTCCATCTATACCAGCACAGGGGGTTCTGCCTTTGCAGATGCGGGTCTATGACTTTGTCATTTTTTTTAATTCACTGACACTCCTGGAAGCCCATTCTTCCAGTCTGTAGAAATCCTTCTGAATGACAGTCAGGTCCTCCAACATGTTGATTGCTTCCACCCCCATCTGGTGTCATCCACACGTTTGATGAAAATGCATATATTACTTGCTTGGACTTACTGTTGTTTACCTGTGACAGATGTAATTAAGTCATGGTCATTTGTGTAAAAAAGCAAACTTGGGGAGGGGCATGTGTGTATGTTTATATATATTTTTAGAATTCCTTGCTCTTTTGAGGTAACAGAAACAAACACAGAACATTTAGGATGCAACATTCTTTTAATACAATTTTATTTTTTACAATAAGTTTTAGAATTCATAAGGATCATGAGACTTTCAGCATATGCCATTTGAAGTTGAAGTTGCACATTGTAATGCAGTTTTTCCACCTACACAACAGAAATCAGTTTTCTTAGAGGTCAGTCATCCTTTTTCCTAGACTAAACTGTTGATCTAGTAGAGACACCAACTAGTACCTAGTAACTTTGTTTGTTTGTTTGTTTTGTTAGAGCATGCATCTATAAACATGCAAAATGGTTTTCTTCTGAGTTACCAGACAAGTCGGAAGCAGGTAATATCTGTTTTTTGATATAAAGTACCTTTGTTCTTTTTTGCTCACTAGATCCTGCCTAAATACAGTATATCAGTGGTTTTAACATTCTACTCATGCAGATCTTCCCACCAGGTCTCAGTAATACCAGCTAGATCATAAAAGAGCAATTCCAAATCCAATTTCTCTTTTTTATTGCCCAGGCTTCTAGCATTCATATATAGGCAACTAAAGCATTTCTGTTGAAGCTTCTTGGTGCCTTGATTAATTTTATTCTTGACATCTTGATTTTTGGGCTAAATGAGTGTTCATTTGTTTCTCCTCCACACCCTCCTTGGCAGTTGTTAGTTTAATGTTCTTTGACTGGCTGAGTCAGCTGATTCCCCACAAGTTCTATGAATTCAGATGGATAAATGGCACTTGAGCTAAAATGGACCATCACCAATAAATTCTTGTGAAGTGACTAGAGATACATAAATAAACTTGTATTTATGCTGTGGATAATATTTATGTTAGTAAAGTAAGTCAGTCATCTGATCTAAGATGCTCTATAGACTTGCTATATAGTCAGTGAAGAAAGGTATCTCCATTCTTCAAATTTAAAGACACTTAAAATGAAACAAGTAATCATCTGGAATCTTTCTACTCGTGGAAGAAACAGTCTGGATAAAATCTCATTAACTAGAATACCACCTTGCATTTTCAGGAGTAGGACTCATTTAATGATTAGCTGAGTCATCTGGAAATGGTTATTTCTCTTCATTCACTAGACACTCCTGCACATTATTGACATTCCTAAGTAAAGACAGTTGTATCCCACCCAAAGGAAAAAAAAAATAAAATCACGTTATCCGTCTGTTAATGCAGGATGCATTTTCTATCCTCACCAATGAGTGCTTGCAAAACATTTTTTTTCCTTTTTTCTTTTTTTCAACTCATTAAGTTCTTTCTCTTCGTGAGCAGCCATGGTTATCTTGCAAGATTATCCAGGCAGTTGATTTTTTCTCTTCCTTCCCACAAAACAGGATTTATTTCCTACAGGAGGACCCTCTCCACATGTGGAATTTTCCCTGGATCTCTAAACCTCTGTTTCTCATTGTCACCCTCTTCCTCCGGTTTCCACACTTTATTCAGTATCTAGTGGGTATAATTCTTAAATCAGGTTGTCAAATTCTCTTTCTTTGCGCTGCTCTTTTTTATTACAAGATACATGCTAACTCTAATCTCTGCAAACTACCCATCCTTATTTTGCAACATGGCCACCTGTACAAAGAAAAGTCCTTTAGACTTCAGAAAAGAACTAAAATAGAGCATCAAAACCTCTTGTAGGTCATATCCTCTGTTTCTGTGCTGACCGGTGCCGTATGAAGCAAATGACCGTATCTAGAAAATGTATCTTCTTTTTTTAGACATTTTGTTCCCTTGTTCTTAATAGAAAGTTCTCTACATCTCAGACTTATTTTGTGTAATTTCTGTAACCACTTACCAGCTTCAAATCTTAAATAAGATTGGAAACCCATGCTATTCTGCACCAGGGTTATTATTATAATTTTATGTTTAAATCACAAAACATTTTTCTGCTATCTACTACCTTGTAACATTTATTTCAAGCTTATGATGTGATTAAAGAAGTAGTTATTACAGTCTAGTTTTACAGTAAGGAAAAATAATACCTTAGACTCCATTTCAATTACTGTACTGGTTGACTTAATTTTATTTATCTCAAGAATTGTTTGTGGGAAAAAAAAAAATTAGACTTTAAATGCCCTTGAACAAGACATTTGAAAAAGGTTCTCCAGTTCTGCACCAGTTCTAAGTTAGCTGACACCATATGGAGCAGAAACTGCATTCAGTTAGCACCTGCAGTGGGTCACTTACACTATTGTTTTAATTAAATAGTTGGAGTCTCCTGCAATAAAGAATTTATGAAGAAAGATAACTTAATAACCTGTTTTGCAAACATTGAAATCCAATCTTTAAGTTACTTCAGTGCCTCAGTTTCTCTATCCATAAACCAAACATAATTATCTCTCCCTTGGAAACTTATTGAGTTATGGTTATAAGAAAATGCTATAGGAAAGCCAACCATTATTATCTTCCCTGTTACTGTTACATTCATGGACTGTAATCTGCATACTGACTCATTATATGAAAGCAATTGCTTTGTATGTTGTCCTATGACTGAAAGTATAATACAGTATTAAAAGCAAACATGTACAATTATAGATTGCCGGACAAAAAAAAGAATAAAACAAAACAAAACCATGAAACAAACAAACAAAACAAATAAACAACCCCCCCCACATTGAACCCACCAAATGCTAGAAAAGTCCTTTCGTTGCAGATAATATATGACTCAAAGTTTGCTTTTCCCCTGATAGCTCAGTGCTGGAGCATTACCAGTCTCTGGGGAAAATCAAGATCTACATTTAAATAAAGATATTAATAACTAGAGCTGGGTTTTATTTTTCAAGGATGGTAAGTGTTGTGAGGTACTTTATATAAGAGAGCGTGTAAAATGAATACCAAATGACATTCCAAATATTCTGAAGAGTTCATCTTTTGTCATTTGTCACCTCTTGTACAGTAAATTATAGGTTATATTGTAGGGAGTCTAATAAATGCATTATTCAGGAGTTATTGGTGGAATTCTGTTAAAGCAATTCAAGTTTAACTTTAGTGTGTATTGCTAGGACTGTCCATACACAAAGAGGCAGCATGTGTTCATTAAGGCTTGTCACCATTACATAAGAGAGAAACAGAAAAAAAACCACAAATAAACAAACAAAAAGCTAAAAAAAAAAAAAGCAAACATCCCGCTGAACAATTTTATTGGTGGAAGCAAGGAGCTGTGTAATTTAATCTTGGAATAAATGTTTAATTTTAAGTGAAAGTAACAGCCTTCTGAAGATTATGTAAAGGTTAGGTTAAGGAGACTATTGGGTGTTATGCAAACAAAAATCTTGTTCCAGTATTTAGTGAGAGACAAGAAGTAAGAGGGGTTGAAGTGATACAGGGCTGTAGGGTGCTGTGCAGTGGTCAAATCCCTGTACCATACTTACATAATTATCTTTTTTTGGTGGGAAATCCTCAAGAAGTGTGACATCTTTCTGATTGTTAATGGGATGCACTAAATTAGAGTTTCAATCTTTACATATAATCTCTTTACTTAATAGCGCAGGACATTCTGCTGCATTTGGGCCTCACTGGAATTTACAAAGTAAAGAACCAAAGTCCTCTTTGCTGCTAACTAAATCTTCCGTCATACTTCATCACTGACAGTTTTGAAATTCCTATGCCTTTTTACCCTTCTGGAACAGTAAGGGTTTTATTATTTTTTTTTAATAATACTGTGAATCATCATTTTTTAAGGTGTCTGTGAAAGATGTAGTTTCTAGTTTTAGACTACATAACTGTGTTCTGTCCAACAAAAAGGAATTTAATTCTCATCAAGACACAGCATATTTCCTCCTAATTTTTCTTACAAATACTATTTCTACCTGTGTGGACCAGGAAACTGGGAGCTGGGAATGGTCCGAAATCAAATTGTTTATACTCTGTCAACTTGCTATGCCTTTTGATTTCTCATTGTTTAAACCATATACATTTTTTCAAAGCTTTGCTTTTTAAGATTGATTTCTCAAGACAGTGTCCAGCAGTGCAAGTACACTGAGGCAATCACGCTTCATGCTGTGTTTAATCTGTGTTAGGACATTCCAAAACGCGGCTGTATAAAATAGCCGACTCAGCGGCTCACTGAATTCCCTTGGCTCCGTCTGTGCTGGCTTGGAGGTCAGCAAGGGTCACTTTTTTAGTGGGTGGAGGTGCCCTGCTGGTGTTTTTACCCTCCAATAGCAGTTGCTGCTCATCAGGCAGAGGACTAAGCAGATGATGGTCTTTGCCCCTAAGTGTCCTCTCCAGCTGCAGAGCCCGATGCAGGAGCAGGTGGCTCCCTGCCTTCCCAGCACCACTCCTTTTTTCATCTGTGTCAGTTGGCTAAGATGAAGAGAATGGTGCAAATTTTCCTGTATTTTGGTTTCAAATTCCATGTGTAGTACCAGAGATATCTGGGAAATATCAGGAAAAAAGATATTTTAATATTGGACACAGGGCGTTAGATCACAAGATAGGAAAGACAGTATGTGAGAAACCTATTTTTTTTAACAGAGTAATAAAATTTCTGAAGATTCCCATCCATTAAGAAGTTGCTTGATTGCTTTTTTCCCCATAGAATTAGAAATGCAGATACCTGTAAGCTAAGACGGAGTAGTAAATAGTAATTCTGTTTTCAGGTGAGTTTATCTTATATACCATTCATGTTTCTTGAGCAAATATTGCTCCAATACGTATTAATTGAAGTCCGGATGAGTTCCTGGGCTTGTGTAAGGCATCAGAAAGTGCAGAATCAAGCCTTGTCTTTGTCCCGGCCTTGTGCTAGTAGAGTCTGCTCTAGTGGAAGCTAACCGCAGATAGCAATTTTGTCTTTATTCTCTAACATTTTGCTGCTATTAAAATTACGACAAAAAATAATTACAGAATACTGTCACTTTAGCAGTTAAAGTGATAGTTGAAAGTAGATTAATAGTTACTCATTCACATATGAGGGGGAGGAAGAGCTGAATGTATTTGAGGCTTTGTCTGTTTTGAGTTATGATTCTTCTCCAGTGAACCTGTAAGTAAAAGAGCGCCATGCCCCAGCAACCTCTGATATGTAATATTAATAAATAGAATGACAATAGAAAAAAAGATTAGTCATATTTTCACTTTATATTATTATGCTCTCAATAGTTGTTTCTGCAGCACTTTCATTGTGAGACAACATAATGTGCTTTTGTCAAAGCACAATGTTTCTTTGTGCTGAAAACAGGTATATTGCTGTCCTCATTAAAACAAATTAAATTGTCAACCATGACTATATATCTCATTATTTAATTTGCTGGCTTTTTCTAACGAGATGTGGTGAATGGAAATCATTTATAAGTCTGAGTGAAATGCTGCTTTCCAGGCTTTCAGTATTCAATATATACTGATGCATGTCCGTGTAAAGACAGTATTTTATTGGCTTTATTGTTCTCTCTGTTATAGCAGGACTCTTGGAGTCAGACCCTTTGCCTACATAAATTGACAACTTTGAAAAGTATTGGATATTTTCTCAACAAAGTAAAGTAGCCTTTTTCCATTGAAAAAAGACCAAACTTTTTTTTTTTTTTAAATTTCCCCATTATGTACCTGAAAATGCTGAACAAAAAGTAATAAGAAAGCACAGTTAGGAGGGAGACTGATGGGAACAGGAAAAATTGAAATTTAGGGGCAAAATGTTTAATGGCGGAAAATATTCTGAAATTGCAAATACTGAATATCTTGTGAACAAAGAATCCCAATACTGAATATCTTGTGAGCAAAGAGGAAATAAAGATACAGCATTCCTGTAATGATAAGCTACACTGGGGCAAGAGTTCACCAGCCAAGATCTGTCTCAGTGTGCTCTACTGTCAAGCCCAATGTTTTGTTTTGTAGTAGAAAGCTGCAAATGTAAGAACATTTTTTATGAGGAAGAGAGTTTTTTTGTTAGGAAACACAAATTCAGCAAAATCATAGTTTGTTCAGAAACATGCCAGTTCCAGTGAAGGTTGTCCTAAGAAATATTTCTCACATCCATCGATCATTTTCAGAAAAGAGAGAGGAAATAGAGGAAATACCTCTTGGCAACATTCAGTAACAGGCATTCACTGGGATGTTGAGAAAAGTTGAAGCCCCTGCTTTGCCTCATTAGTGTAAGGGACTTGAACGGAGGCCTCCTGGGGGATGCACAGCTCCAGTCACCACTGGCCCCTTCTCACCAGTTTGTGATTCTGGAGTAGACATAGGTCTCTTCCTACTCTTGAAAAGTTTTGAAAGGCCTTTGTTTGTTCAACTGCAGTACAAAAAAGTTTATGAAACTTACAAAGTAAATTTTAATGGGAAAATTATTTCCCGGGCAGCTTTATTTGTGGTCAGGTCTGGTTTGATGCCACGGTTAATGGTATGTTCGTATCTCAGATTGGAGCTTGCTCCCAGTAAGTGACCAATAAGCCTTGGATTCTTTAGAAAAGAGTTCTGGATAAACTACAAAATATATGTATTTCTCTCTCTTGTTACTTTGTGCAATTTTGTAATCTTCTGCTAAATGCAAATTGTTCCTCATTACATTATTTTGGTGG
Organism: Pampusana beccarii; assembly: GCA_013399365.1. Classification (NCBI taxonomy): domain Eukaryota; kingdom Metazoa; phylum Chordata; class Aves; order Columbiformes; family Columbidae; genus Pampusana; species Pampusana beccarii. The sequence continues at coordinate 447,020 of VWYH01001157.1, read as the reverse complement.
CTTGTTTTCTGCGGTTCATCCACATGTTTATTTATAAGCAGATTGCTATATATGATAGCAATTACTGTGTCAGTAAGAAAAATAATCCAGCAAAGCAAAGCAAATAATCATTGGGAAGAAATGTATAGGAAGGGCTAAATTAATATCAGAAAAGTGTAGTCATGTTACAGTGAAACAATACCCACTTTGGGTACTGTGCTTCCGACAAAGTCTCTGAAGCATTAATAACTACACGCTCACAACAAGAAAATTTGATAGTTGAAGGAAAAGAGTTCTAAATACCTATTATTACAGCAATGCATATTATTAATGAACGTAATAAAGTATGTGAATTAGTTATACGAAGGAGAATAGCATATGAGGAAAACTTAATGCCAATAGTCTTGCAGGGGAGGAAGTGGAAGCCCCATTGCTTGAGTTATTTAAAATGGGAGAAAATGCTGCATTTTAAAGAAATAACATGTGCTGCAGGTTTTTGTGGATGCTACACTGTTCTTGCAAAATCAGACAGAAGTGGATAGTGAATTTAGCAGATGATAGTGACAGTGTGACTCAGGTGCTGAGTGAATAGTATCATACAAGCAAGCTGATATTTTGAGAATATCCTCAATGAGTCCCAAATGAACTGAGATCCAGAAGACTTTTAAAAATTTTTATGTAATCAGTGCTAATGACCAGACAGTGAAGAAAGACAAGCTTTCCCAGCTACTGTACCCATTTAAATTCTGAAATACCCTTAAGGCGTTTCTTTTGCTCCAGTGACTGTACACAGAAGGCAGAGCAACTTAAATGCATTTCTTTAAAATTATCTGAGTGCTTTATGTATCCAGCGTAATTTGGAATTTGGAAGTGGTTTTGTGCCCTTCTAAATCATCATTGTTTGACAAGGGGTGAAAGGAAAAATACCTATGGAAGCATACATACTATGCTTCTGTTGCTATGTGGGAATAACACAAGAAAGAAAATTGATCATGAGATTGTGTGGGTTTACAACACACATTTTCTCTCCTTTCGTGTTATAATATATTTGATACTGTTTCCTAGGGAAAAGTGGTATAGAATATTAATTTTTTCACAGCTTCTCAGGGAGTGTAATGAATAATATTAGATGGGGCTTGCATACTCAAGTATATGCTTACTTTGTAATATAGTCAATTTGTATTAAATTACTAGTTTTACAAACAATTTTGTTTCAGCTTGCACTGACATTTTCAGAGTCTAGGCAATTTAGATTTACCAACTTGACTGCACTTCTTAATTCGAGTGCATGTTTGAAAAGATTGAAAAAGCTGTTACAATAGCTTAACTCCAGCTCAACAATTTGAGAGCCAAGAGTAATGGAGAGTTGAAGTCGTTCGTCTCTCAGTACATGCTGCTAAAATAATCTGAGGATTAAATCTAGCATTTCAGAGGTACACAAAAAAAATAGAACTGATAATTTTGCTGCCCATCCAGTTCTTCAGTAAGACAACTGAACTTCCAAGCTCTTCCAGTAAAGCATAAGTAAATTCTTAATATATCCATATGAAGCATCCAACTGAGAGCAAGTTTGTTTTGGATTTTTTTTTAGTTTAATCAGAAGGAATTCTGAAAAACAGAAGAAAAATCCCAAACCTTTCCAATATCCTAGTACTTTTCGGGATGGCCCTGTTCACATCCAAATGGGATTTTTGTGAGAAGCTGAGAAAAGAAAAAATATACTTGAAATTGTTATAACCCTGGACTGTAGCATCATTAGACATCTACAAATTTCTGGATGTAAATAATGGGTTTGATAGAGTACTAGACTCAGGGAAAGCTTATTACATTCCATTAAGCAGGCTGTATTTCTTGTGTTCTTTGATCTGTTAGGCGGCGTTCTCAGTCTATAGTACACATGGAAAAATCTTGTCTTCACTATAGCTCACACTTACTGAATGTTGATAAAGTGGGAAGAAAGGAAAAGAACATAATATGATGTTGCAGATTTTTCTTACAGTGTCAATGCCCGTGGATCTGCTACGGTAGGGGACTGTAGCTTTAGGCTGCTGTTAATCCATTCTCATTGTCTTTCTCTTCACTTTTGCATATTGTAAAGCATAAATATATTAATTATGTATTATCTGATGGGTTTTTTATTTTCTGATTTTAAAAATACAACACTATTGTTGCTTTTTGAAATTTATTCCTTGATGATTTTAAAAGTTTGCTTCAACCCGAATAAAGGTGAGGTGTACTGATAAATGAACTGTGAGTGATTTCATAATGAATTATTCATTGACATACATTAAGTAAGACGTCCTTACTACTTTTCAGAATTCTGTCTCTTACATTGAGATCAAAGCAAACATAATTGGAATGATGCTAACAATGCTATAAAATAGAAAAAATTAAGAGATGGAGAGCCCAGTCCCTTCAGTTTGCAGCAGAACAAATCTTGAAAAATAAGTGCTTTCACAACTACCTAAAAATCAAATAGAGGAAGCTCTGTGGAATATTTTGACAGTCTGTTTATCAGAAATTCTGTGTGTCTGGGAGGAATTCAGGAAATCTATTTACATTCCTTCTAACTTTAATACATCAAACATTTGCAATATATAAACATGTGTGGTGGCAAGAAGCTGTGCAGTTTAGTAGTGGTTCACTTTCTTTTACCTTACAGTTATGTATTTTTCTATCCATCACAACAAAATGGAGAATTATTTTGGAGTTATTCTGGTCTGAAATATCTGTTTTTGTGGACTTCTGTCCTTATCTCTGCTTGAGAATCTCAGAAGAATTAATGGATTTACTTATCAAATCTTCATGAACCAGTGTTATTGATTTTTCAGCAGATACCACCTGTGGCATGTAAAGATTTGAGTCTATATTTTTCTTCGGTAAAAACTGCAAGAAAACCTATGAAGTTTGGCAAGGAAGTTTCTGGAGTTCCCAAAAACATGGATGCAGATATTCCAACTCCCTTACAAAGGAGACATCTGTCTCACTTTGGCTATTTCGAATTTGAGATGCAATGCAAGAGTTAATCCTATTTAATGGGTTAGGCTACATGCTCCAGTCATGTCCTGACTTTATTCTGGGTTCAATTCCAAACTGTTTTCTCTTACTCCTTAAGTAGACCTGGGTTTCTAGGTTAAAAGAAACTGCTGTTCTCCTTCATGTTTCCTGAGATTGAGAAACCAAGTGTATAGACCAGTGTTTAAGAACATCTGTCATGTAGAATATAACATCTGTGTACCCTTCTTGACTTCTCTGACTGATTTTTCTCATTATTATTAACAGAATGTAAGCTGAGAAACATACCAGTGGCAAACTTGCTCTATGTGGGAAAAGACACTGAAATGTTTCATTGTACCTTTGGCTTTGATATTGTCAGTGATTTAAGGTCAACTGCATTTGTGTGCCATCTGGAAACAGAAATCTCTCTACAAATCTATCAGAAGGCAGTAACTCCAGTGGGAAGTTAGGGTTAGAGCAAAATTAACAAGTCAGAGACTATGCTCTTGCAAGTCTCTGGACATTAAATTTTTCCTGAGATGTGCATCAGAGGGCAGAATTTGTCCCTTAACAATAAATGTGAATAAATATAGAGGATGTGAAAGCATTCAGTTACTTTCTTCTCATAGTATGGCTGGGTTTGTTTAAATTTAAAACTGGAAGAATAAAAATCCATTCCTTAATATTGAGGTGTTTGGGATGTTGTGGTGGTTGTTGTTTTTATTTTGGTGGTGGTGGTTGTGGGTTTTTTTGTTTGTTTTTGGGGGTTATTTTTAGGACTTCGTAGGAAAAAGAAACCACAAAAACTAAGACATTCAGTGTTTCCTTTGTGCTTTAAAAGATAGAAATCTTATTTTGTTTGTACAGTAAAAAAGCGGTTAAAACATGCAAACAGAAAAGTACCTTTCAGTTAAAAATTCATTAGTTCACTAAAAACTGTTACTTTTAAAATATTTACAGTACTTCCCTAAAATACTTTCCCATATGATTCAAACCTACACCTCCTCCTTCTCTGTAGTTTAGGTCTTCCTTGGTCCTAACAATACAGCATGAACATCTTTTTTGTGTCTTGCCTTACTCCTATGCATCTCTAACAGGAGCCCTAGCATACATCTAGTGTAAATTTATGCCTGGGTTTATCCATCTGATTTAAGAAAGCTACCTCAAACACTGAAATGAATGTCAGTGCTTTTAAGAGCATTTTTTCTCCACAAAGAAACAGGCATTTCTGAAGGATGATTCATTAATCTTCTGGAAGAAGTCTGTGTCTTTTCATAGAGGTCTATAGGAACCTACCATGTTTTCACTAATTACCTGAAGTTAAGATGGCTAAACTGAGCCTTCATCCCTACGGAAAGCAACTGTGGATGGGCAGATTTGGAGATTTAGTTTGAAAAGGCAAATAGCAATGCAAGTTCCTGCACAGTGTCTAGCCAGTGTGCGAAAAAAATCCGGAGGCCACAGCTACACATGAGGCCAGGGCTATGCACGGCTAAGCACTGAATGCTTTCTCGTTTGGTGCTTAACACTACTGTTCAGGCTGCCAAGAAATGTCACAGTTCTTCTGGATGTTTTCTAAGAAGGACAGGCTTAGCCACAAGGAAGTTAACTAAGACAACGCCATTTCAAGTTGATAGAAAAAGCAACCATCAAGGAATTAACTTCAGTCCGATGAACAGTTGACTAAGCCAAGAAAAAGGCCAACTTCTGCACCAGGAATGTTTAATTTGGATGTGTGCTTTCAATTTTTTTAGTGTTATTCTGTGTTTTGTAAAATGCCTCAGAAAATCTTATGAAAATGGCTTGGTGAAGAATGAGTGTTGTAAGTTATGACCAGATAGTGGTTTTGGAATCAGCACTGAGATTTTAAGTCCAGAAAAAAAAAAAAAAATCTCATCTGTCATTATTCATAAAAAAACTCGTAGGAGTTCCTTGAAATTACTTGATCTTTAATAAGAGTAGCCAAGGCTTGTCTATCTTTTGGGAAAAAAACTTGAATATTATTTTTGTTTAAAAAGTTCAGTAAAGTAGTATTCAGTACAATTATTAACAAAAGTCTAGTTTTAGTTAATACTCTCACTGTTTGAAAAACTGTAATTAAAATATTATGCCTTATTGCTAATTCTGATTTGTCTTTATCATTGGTCCTAACTTCAAGGAGTCCTTCTGCCCAAGAGCAAAGAACAAATACTGTGTTTTGCTAACAAAGGCTGAAAAGAAAAAAATCCTTCAGAATGGAATGGGAACATGAAAGAGAGAGCCTGGAGCGCAATCAACAGGAGCACAGTGTGTCGATAAATTCTTACTTTATCAGATTCAAAAGGATAGATATCAAGGTGTTTATTCACATCTCATTACTGAGGCAGAGCTGGAACATTGTGTCTCTTCCAATTTCATGGAATCTGGATATTAGCAAAATGAACCCTGGGGAATGGCTATGTTAACCTCGTAATCAGTCTTCCATGTCTTTGTATATCATTAGGTCTTCAAAATTGCTCTGTTTTTGAAACATTAGAAAAATCTCCTAGGAAAGGCTCCATGTAGTCCTCCTTTAATTGATCTAGGGGAACCATTCCTCATTTGCTGTTGAACAACACCCTTCCCAAAACGATCTGCTTGCAACTTCTCTGCAGCACAGCATTCTGATATATACTAGAGTTTCTATCAATAAGCTAACACATATGATTGCAGAATGCCTGTTGATATTTGTGATCACAAAATATATTTAGTGAGTTCAACATTTATGCAAAATTGTATGCGTGCTTCAAAATTCCCCTGATATGTACTGGTATATATCAAATGATGGAAGTGGGCATGTTAAAACTTTAGCTCGAGCTACCACAGGTTACTGAGTAGATTACATCCTGTCTGAATATTACTAGTACTGTAATTCCACAGAACCAAGAATTTTTGGAGGTCTTCTACTGAATAAACAGTCGTACGGTTTATTTAGTTTTTGCTTAACATATTTTACATTAAGCTTTTTTGTCCATTTTTACCCATGTTGGTGGTAAATTCAGATTAAATAATGTGGAAAATATGAAAAAATCACTTTATCATGTATAGTTTCTTCCATATTCTTTTTATGGGGATATATAGATGAAAATGTGCTGAAGTAATAACCTATTTTGCTAACAAAAATGTGCAAATCAAAAATGAGTATCACAGAAACCAATTAATAGTATTATTTTTCATCTAAACGTGGCACAAGGCTGTTGCTCCTTATAACACTTGGAAGCTGACCTCAGTCTTTCAAATTTGTCATCTTTGGCATGTGAATTTTTATGGACATCACTGTTAAATGAAATTGCAGGGATTTCATTCATTGCAGTAAACCACAAAACCATTAAGTGGACAATAAAATGTGTTCTAAGTAATGGCAACTTCTGAGAAGTTTTTTTTTTGGTTTGTTTTTGTTTGTTGGTTTGGTTTTTTGTGTGTGTGTTTGTTTTTGGTTTTGTTTTGTTTGTTTTTGTTTTTTTTTTTAGTGTAAACTCTATGATTAGCTGACTTAAGGACTGACTTATCACTGTGCAGCTGTAAAGTGACTGCACTGAATTCTGTCTCCCAAATATGTATTAGTGGGTTTGTTTACAGAATGCTTTTAATCTACACATAGCAAGATGGCAGGACGATAAAATAAATTTGAAATTATGTTTAATTTTGCATATTTCTTGGTTCTGCTCAGAATTAATAATTATTACCAATGGAAGGGGAAAAAATGTATTTATTTTTCTCCTTTTCCGTTTTCCAGGTTTTATAGCCTTTCTAGTTAATCAGAGAATGGTGAGTGCCTTCATTACATTACAAATGTGCAACTAGTACTTTTTTTTAATGTTTAGTAACTTTTACCAATTTTAGTACACATTGTAAATATACAGAGATACATGCACATGCCAGCACCACACTGAAACATGGAAATATACTGTGAGAAATATTAAGTTATAAGGCTAGCTCTGCAGAGACAATGGTTCACTTAAAAGAATACTTATTCCCCAAGTATCTAGATATTATTTGTGAGTTTGGTGTATTACCTATGCTGCAGAAGGAAGAAGGAATAGTTTTTAAAGAGATTCACAGGAACTTTAAATATATGTTTTTATTTATTTATTTAGTAACTTATGTGCACTTGACATTTTCTACTGAATAGCTTGAGTGCACAGATTTACTTGGGGGAAAAGGAGAGAGGAGCAACAATCCTAGGTAATTTACAGACTCCTATTTAGCTTGGGGTTGCATTGAGCACTGAAAAGATTGTCCTTTAAGCCTTACCTTTGCAAGAATATTGTCCCTCTCCCTGGATTGACAGATGAACATGTCTTGAAAACAGGGATCCAAGCCAATCTCTTCACACAAAATACAGAATAACAAGGTTCTGCACATTTTTTCTAGGAGTTCACTGATCAAAGAACCATTCACCATATGAGAAACTTTCCTTTAGATCCTTTTAGTGCTCGATGAAATTGAATGCAAGTTCCCTACAAGATTGCATCAAGTAGTGGGCTATATATATATTCTGAATAAAGGCTTTCTCAATCTCTTCTCTTCTTTCTCTGCTGTACTTGTATGATCTATTTAAATATTTGTGGGGGGACAAAATGAGGCAGGATTTTATTTCATAAACTGGAAAAGCAAAAGACTTCTCCACACAGATGAGACCTATGGTTTACAATCTTTTTCTCTTTTAATTCTGAAAATGGATCACTGCACAGATAGAAATCCAGAAGAACTAGAAAGATGGCAAAACTGAAAAACATGTGATTCCAGTGGCATATTCCAGGACTTATTTTCTGAAGTGAATTATTTTTGTATAAAACATATAAATGTTCTTGGAGTCTGTGGCAAGAATGTTAAAATAAATATCCTGAACAGACCTGCAGATTCTGTCAATCCATTTATCCTGTCTGTGATGACAGGCAGCCATTTGAAAACAGAATTTTGTCTTCCCTGCAGGGACCATGGCCACCTTCTTCCCTCCCTTTTGGACCTTTCATGATCCCTTCAGGCCTAGTCACACAACAGTGGCACTTACAGGAGGCTTCACCCCCTTTTTAATGACTTTCTTCTGCAATTCACACACAAAACAATTGTTAACATTCTCTGTGGAAATTAATTGGAAATTGTGCTGAATATGGTAGATATCTCTAAATCTACTGAAAGACAAGCCATGCAAGAGGCCATGAGTACACTATGATCTTCGATCTGTTTTCAGATTTGAATAAGCAATTTTTTCTGTGGTGGTGAATTAATGCACATGGTGGCTGGGCTTCCTTGTGTCTTGTGGGACATGCATTGGCAATGTCTAGAGTTACATTTGCAGTTTAGTGTTCTGATGGGTTTGACCTCAGCAGTAGCATTGGGGGGCCCTACACAAATCCTTTTGCCATTGATGACATTCTTAGACAGGCTTTAAGCACAGACTTCCGTGATTTCCAAGTGGAAGAGAGACCTGTGTCAATAGGGGATATTGCCTGGCAGGGCCTCCTGCTTCTGCATGTGAAATAACTTAGACATAAACACAGTTACAAGGTCCAAAATAGAGGTGTTGATGTAAGGTAGGTGATTCCAGGATTTGACAACAAGAAGGTGTTTTTGAAATCCTGTCTTCAGCACCAAAGTAGGAGATCAGCATCTCTTCACTGGGACTTATTTTGGATCTAGCTTATTATTCTTTTATAGCTGATGGAATTTTTCTCAATTACACCAGCTAAAGATTTGCTCTAAGTATGCACTTAGTTTGGACCATCGCGTGCTTTCACAATAAATGTTCACCGAAGTATAGTGTGTATTTAACACACTATGGTTCATGGAAAAAATATGGGCCCTGACATTAATTACTTCTTATTAAATGATTGCAATAATAATTGTCTTCTAACTGTGAGTGTAATTGAATGAAAGTGATGGCTGTACCTCTGTATCCACTGTGTTATTTTAGGCTGAACTTGATTAGTAAAGCAGATCCTAATGCAAGAACAGTGCATTTACAGGTTGCTCCCACATGCCTTGAGGGCTGCCATTCAAGCAAACAGAATATTGAGGTTCGTAACACTGACAACAGAACAAGTTTTAAATGGGATGAAAATGATGACATGAGAATAGGAGCTTCCTGAAGGGGTATGTTGTGGTTGGAGTACAGAGAGAAAGATAGAGTCACGTGATGCTGTCTTTCCTTTCCAAGTCAGCAGCACTTCAGATAACATATGTAGTCTTGAGAATTCCTCATTCTGAATCTCATCTTAACTATCAGTATTGAAATTCTCTCTCCTGATCTAGTTTTCCTAAATCTGTTTGCCATCAGCTCTTATAATCACTGCTTTAAAAAGGTACTCTTATCAATCAGTCTGTATTGGAAAACTATAGGTTAGTCTTCTGTATGGCTTCCTTGGGTTAAAATTCCTTCAGCCAGATAAAGGCTTTCAGGTGTTCCTAACAGAAAAAAATGCAGCTCTATAACTGGCTCCTGCCATTATTTTTTCTAACTGTGTGGTGATTTACCTTTCCCTATCTCTTTCTCCATATTATATTCAGTTTCCTCATATAGGCTCATAAATAACCTAGAATTTTCATGCTCATTATTTAATCAATTTTTGGTACTGTTGTGTTTTTTTATATTATTAGTATTATTATTTTAATATATGGATCTCCATTACAGATACTTTAAAAATAAACTGTACACTTTCGTGTAGTGTATGCTGTATCTATATCACTGTCTCAAAAAAATTAGAATGTCATGCATAGTAAAAACAAAACAACAGAAAAAGTTAAGTGATTTAGATTTGAAAATGCTAGAATATGTAAGTTAACAACAAAATTATTTTTCAGACTTAAAACTGTAACATATATGTCATTGTAGCCAAGAAGCATTCAGAACAAAGTCAAATTCAGGATGCAGCTGCATTACATGATGAAAAAATTAGAACAACAAAAGATACACATCCCTTCTTTATGCCTTTTTTTCAGTCTTCCCTTTGTTTGTGCAGAGTTTTAATATTTGCAGATATCACAATTTGGTGCTAAGTGTGTTATACTGAGCTTAGTTTGAAATGCAATAGGAAGATGTTTACTAGTTGACACAACACTAAATACTTCAATGTCTGAAAGAATTTTATGCTAGATAATAATATTATGATGAAAAAGAGAGATGTGAACTTGTACTGAAACTGCTGGATGGTTACACAGTAAATTAATTTAAAATGTTTAGATACACATCTATGCATCCATGTACTAATACTATTATTGTAAGTGGTAGTCTTTTTTATAGTTTCACTGGGCTAATTCCTGAGTTTCATACTGAGGGGAGTAGCTGTCAGAACTACAACAATGGCTGAATAAAGACACCCTAGATTTTTCTTGCCATGTTAAAAATACAGAGCTTTTGATCATGTCAGAATCTATCAGTATGAACAGCTATGTAGGTATCACTGAAAAGTCATGTATTTTGTCTTCAAGTCATACAGAATACCATTAATTATTTTATTTGCCTTTTCATCCGTTCCTCTCTGCACTTATGTACTTGCTGACAGCTGTACTTAGTGGCGTGACACACAGCCTTCCCTGGAGCAGAGCCCTTTGAGCATGTGCATTATTGTGTTGCTCAGCTGGATGGAATCTATTGCTCTAGGTCAGCCCATCTATGTAGGCAGCCACTTAAAGGAGGCTGAGTCACTCCTACCCACAGTATAGCAGGACCCTAAATTCGTGCTGGCAGCATTGTCAGTACAAAGCAGAGAAAACTCTCCAGTAAAAAAAAAAAAAAAAAGTGAAGTTCAGGATGCTTTCCTGCTACTCCTTACTTATTATTAGCTACAGTAATTGAAGAATATTGCTTTAGTTTCACATTCTGTTACTACATTAGTCTGAATAAAATGTCAGGGGGTTGACAGTAGATGTGATAGGTCATCATCTGATGAACAGGCTGCTCAGATATTGTTGGTAGTTTGGAGATTTCTTTTTACAATTAATATACTATATGGAGCATGATTTACATAAGAGTATTTACTAGGTGAGTTCTTCATTAAATTGATCTTAGAAATGCAGTCCTGGTACATATAAGACCTGTCACTGTTTTGAGGGGATTCACATCGGCTGTATTCATCTGCCATTAAAAAATTAGGCATAGTTCTGACAAGTTGTAGTTTATTCAGTGCAAACAGTCTTCAGTTAATGTTCCAGGGTGAATCCAAGTTTTGCCATGTTTTTCTGTTGATGCAGTTTTATTGTGTTCAACTGGCTTTTCGTTTCAAATGAGAGTACTTACTTGCCTCTCGCCTGTTCAGCAGGAGGGTGGAAAGAAACAAGGTTAAATGGTAGCCAAACCACAGAAATCAAGAGTATATTTTCTATTGCAATACATAAACCAAGAAATCAGAGTCTATCTAAACTGAATAATCTTATTTTTATGCTTGCATCTCTTCTTCAGAGGCATGAAAGAAGGGTAATAAGTAATAACGCTCTCTTTCTGTGATATTACAGATTAATTATATTGTTGCTGCTTAGTGATGCAGTGATTATCTTAGTTGCTGCTTAATGACATTTTGAATTGATTTTAAATTGATTATCATTAAATCTGTTTCAGTTTCCATGTGGTAATCTATAGGAAGAGAGCTAGCAAAGTTGCAAGAACAAGTTAAAACCTGATTATATGCCTGCAACTTCTGTTATTTGTAAAGTCTCATCGGAACGGTACAGAGATGTCAGAGCTCAAGTGCTCATTCCATACTGCCTGCCCATTGCCAGGACTGGGGTAAAAAAGTCTGTCTCTTAATGGTTTTCTTAAACAACATACTTCCATTGAGAATGGTGGATATTCCGGAATTACTGCATCTTCCTCCATGCTATAAAGAAACAGGGCACAAACATCACAAACTGGTAGGAAATTTGTTAGAAAATGTAGACTCTAACAATTGTATTAATTGAGATAAAGTAGAAAAGCTCCAAGAAGTTTATGCTGAGAATTCTGTTGTCTCCTAACAAAATGGTGTTTTAAAATGTGTGACTGCCATGAAAGTGTATTTTCAGCTTCCTGTGTCTCTGGCAGATGAGCACAAATTAATTTTTATTGTAAACATGCAAGCTTCTGAATCCTTCACTGAATTTTACCAAGGGCAAATAACTGCTATAAAAGTATTTTCGTGCTTCCATAGCTGTGCAACTAAATAGAACTCTTTTACAATATTAGCCAATGCAAATCAAAATGGTAAATATTCTGTAAGCAGAGGGAAAAATGTATTATTGATCTCCACGTTTAAGTGAATCCATGTGTGAGGAGGTGTTGCAAAGGCATTTTATTTTCTGACTCAAGTCTGTGTTTTCCTTAAATAAACCAATTGCTTCATCAGTCTCTACAATAATCAGAAATTTCAGAATGACCAGTTTATTTTTATATACCTGGCTATTGAAACTGGGTTTATAACTTCTTTATCAGCAAGAGAATGTAATTTGTGAAGACTAATTTTCCCTAAGAGGAGTTGTTTCCTCTTGATCTTTCAGTCATTACTGAAGCAAAACTCTCATTCTCACTAAAATAAGGGCTACAGAACCCTCTGTCCTTGCTAACAATTTTATCCAGTGAAAAGGACTTGTTGCACGATTTACACCCCTAAACTCTGGTTAAGAAATCCTGAATTCTCTTCATAAATCTGCCAGTGACTATTAGATGACTTAGAACAATTAATTTAACCTCTGTTTTCGTTTACCTTGCCATTCTTTGACTGTTTTCTGTATGTACGTAATACTACCCAATGGCTTGTTTCCTCACAAGTTTGCAAAAAAACCTTGGATACCTGGTCTCAGTCAAGAACTCTGTAAAGATACTATCATACAAAGAAATAATACATTAAATCTACTGGACACTTGATAAATAAAAATTGTTTATTTTTATGGGTGTCAAAGAAATTAGACTTTCAGTCCACTTGGCATTATCTGCATCAAAATGAGAAACTTTCGTCTGTCAGCTAATTATCTTTAATTTCTGCTCTATCTTTTTTGTTAAATTTATTTTTCTGCTTAATAAATATAGTTTTTATCCACTCACTTCCACCTGCAATTACCCAGAGATTGAGGAAAAGTTGCTTAACGTTGCACTTAACTATGCTTCCAGCAGCACATATCCTTTAAAACCTGTGTCTACTGACAACACAATAAGCAAATGCTGTGAAGGTTAAACAGAGAAGTTAAACAAAAAGTAATCCTCCTACATGTTCTTCCAAGGGCACTGCCAGCAGATTACCAGGGTGGGAGGATGGGAGTGTGACATTCAGAGAGGAGGTTGTGTCTGGTTCAGTCAAACTGAAAGATACACAGAAAATATCTTTTTTTCCTCACTTCACAAGCATGCCCATGGTTTTTATTGGCATTTTGCATATAGTAGTTACTTTAACAAAAAATGCTTATGATTTGTTTTGTCTATGCAGAACAACTATCGATCTAGGTATGTCTTAAGGTGTAGTGTATTTACTTCTGATGTTAATCGGAGGGGAAAAAAAAATCATTATTTTACATAAATTTATGGCCTTGAAATATGGATCGTCAGACTCACACACCAGATGACCCATGCAGTATTTGTTCTTTCATTCCTCAACTTTTTCAGCAAAATAAAGCACTGCTTCGCTGGTAATGTCATGGTCTGAAGGTTCAGTTACAGGACCTCTTAGTATAGTAAAATAGCACAGAGTGTATTTTGAGGAAAACAAACACCTCGTGATTGTAGTTTGGCCTTAATTTCTTAAAATACTTATCTCTGAATTGCTTTCATAAAAATAAAGGACTCTGTGGAAAAGACAGAAGAAGAATTGTTATAAAGGAATAAATGTATACTGTTATTACCTATTTCATTACTAGTATTTGTAGTGAATATTTGAAGCAAAGTATCTACTCCCTTGAGGACACTTATATAAAGTGTCTGTGTAAAAAAGACTTATTAGCATACTTAGTCGTTAACAGTATTGTTAGTTTTATTAAGGACTGCATTGCAAAACAATAAGACCTTCAGTTAAAGTTACTCATAATAGTCAACAATCAGAGATGGAATACTTGGTCTGTTTCTAGGAAATTAAAAAACAGGTTGTTGTTAAACAAGGAAGAGGAAATTATTACAACTGAATCCCAAAGGAATAAAACCAGATGCATTAGTATAAGTTCTTAATCTTTAAGTCATCTGTGGCAACATATGAAAACTCATTGACAGAGGTGAAGGAAAAAGGAGACTGAATCCCTTAACAGTTGTTTGTTTGTTTGTTTGTTTGTTTGTTTGTTTCTTTGTTTCTTTCTTTCTTTTTTTTCCTAAATACTTCATTTTCTTACGAATGATTATTTACAAATACTTGCATTGATGCATTTTGAATCTATTTTCCTAGCACTTTGCATCTTTAATTACTACTCAAGTTAACCCAGTGCTTCCCTATAAAATTTAGAACTCTTTCAAGGAAGTGTGACTTCCAACTCTTTTCATTTATTTGATTTTTTTTTTTTTTTTTTTTAAGAAAAGGGTCTTAGTTTTAACTTTATGACGAATCGTTTTAAGTGATAATTAAGATACCATGTAAGTGGTAAGGAAGTGTCTTCATTTTTGTGTCTATTAGAATGAATTTGCTCTGACTATCTCGAATATTACTGAATCTGATTTTGGAGTAGATGCTTATCTTTCCTTAAGCAAAGCACACACAAGTGAACTGTGAGAGAGGAGGATATAGAAAATAAATTCATCCTTATATATTATTTAAAAATGATCTTGCCCTTGATTCAAACAATTAACCATAGTATTATTCAATAAACATTTCCTCACTGGCAATACTGTTGCATTTAACAGGGTTTTCAGCTACATAACACATTTTTCGGTAGTACTATTTTGTATCATCATCACATCATCTCATGCAAGAGTGGGTAATGGAAATTAATATTGTAGTGGTACTGTGACACTAATTGGACTAGCTTACTTCACTGTTATTGAAGAAAGAGGGTTGTCTAAAATTTGGTTAGAGGACTTGCAGGAGAAACAAATACAATGCATAGTGTATGCATTTGTCTAAGCTACTAATAATTTACTTGGCTTTGCAGAACATTATTAAAGTACCTAAGTATATGGTGCATAAAATTACATTTTGTATAGAATTGGAGAGAAACAAAATGAGCCACAGGCGTAATGAGAAAGTCTTGAAGGGAGGTGTAGGAAGATGAGTGGATGATCACCACATGGGGAAAAAAAATCCACATCAATTTGAGTGACATCCACTTAAAAGTAGTTTACCTCATTGTAATTGCTGCCTTGAAAATGCTTGCCAATTTACAGAAGACTTCCCAGTTATGTTTAAATTTGTCTTTTCCATTTATCATAGTCAAGAATTAAATAATCTTCCCTGGATACAGCTAAAGGGATCACCTAATAAGATACTAGATAGACCATTTTATTTGCTTCTGATTTTATGATCAGCTAAATTACACCTGCAGATTATCCAGAGAGATTATAGTTTGTGTAAAGTAGACAAGTCTCCAGCCAGTGATATCCATATGGTCATTTAAACGGGCTTCTGGGACTTGAAATGACGCTAAGGGTAATATGCCTCTTGTAAACATATATGTACCTTCTGTGTATTGGGGTTTAGTCTCGTGCTGTTAATAGGATCTTTTATTCTTTCATTGTCTTTGCAGAAAAAAAAAAAAAACAAACCACAACTATTTTGCATTTGTTACAGGACAGGTCCTGGGAATACTTGCATGTGTAATGGCACGTTTTTTTCATGAGGTGTGAGTGAAATAGCTCCAGGCTTTTTTACCCACAGGCCTTTTCTCAAGTTACAGGAGCTATATCGTTCTTCACTTCAATTATAGTAATCTTAATGGGGAATAAATTATCCCTCACTTCCCATCTTCCCAAAAAGTTGTAGGTTTTGAACTGGGTTTGAATTGGGCCTCAGAATCCCAGAGGCTCAGAGGAGCCAAATTATGTTTATTTCCAAGTCACACAAGTTTTTCTTCCTTTCCATTTTTTTTTTTTTTTTGGGGGGGGGGGGCAGGAGGGGCTTGCCTCCTCTCCATTTCCAGATTTTATTTTTTTTTACATGACTTTGTGATTCTACCATAATTTTCATGTACTAACTGAACTTTGTAAAAGCTAGGCTTTTATTTTGGTCTGAGTTTTTACTTAAACTAAGGAGGGTGAGAGGTTGTACATGTATCTACTTCAGTGCACAGCCCCTAGGAAACTTGCATGAAAGTAAAGATGCTGGAACTTGGAGTAAATAAAAAATCAGAAAACCAGATTAAACTTCTGTGACTGCTAAGATTCGGGGAACTGGGTCACAAAGAGGCAGAGTTATTATAATTGAAGTAATGGTGTTACATACTGCAAACAGAACAACGGGACCATAAAAATGGCTGTCCATGGCAAATATCCTCTATACTGCACTTGTGAAGAGGTTAGATGTAGACTTTCCATTTGATTGTTTTAATAGATGTACAGTGTGATTGGAGTTGATGAAAATTAGCACAAAAGATGATTCATGGTTCATAGTTTATGCATTTTGGAGATTTTATGTGTGAAACAGCTGCTGCTTTCTAAGTGCTAAGTATGCCATTGAGGGCTAAGTGTACTCTTATTATATGCACTTCTGGAAACATCTGTTTTGTGTCTCTTGGAATGAGAATGTCACAAGCTGGTCTTGCAGTGTCTGTGCTCGGGGACTCTCACACTGTATAGAGCTAGAAGACCATGTCATGACAGAAAGGATGATAGACACCAAAAAATAATCACATGTGCATTATCTTTTGAACTTACAGATTTCTTGTCAATGAACCCACACCTCATGGATTTGGAATTGCTTTTAGAATGAGTTCACATACTTATCAAAGTTGACGAAGTGACAAAGGAATGAAAAAAAATTCCCTGCTGTTTCCTTGATTTGCTTTCCTACTCCTTGCATTTAGATTTCATGAGATCAACATGGAAATAGGGCTTTCTTCATGGCTTCAAACAAATTAACAAACCATTGGAAGAATGAAACCAAATGCTTTCAATAAACTACTTGATTCCTTTTAAAAAAATAAACTACCTGATTTTCTTTTAATACTGGTTAGTTTTAACATTATTTATGCTCAGTAATTCTGCAGAAAATATACTCCTAACTTGCTAACCTATCAAGCATATCTTATTGAATGATTGACTATTGCTTGCTGCAAATATGTTTGAGTGTTACATGAATATTGTAAGTTCATCATATTACCATGTGCTCAGCATCTGGGGTGGGCAGATTCACTTCTAATTATTCCTCAAATCTTTTCTCTTCTGGGCCAATTTCTTATAATTTAGTATAACCATTTCTTAACTTAGCTTAATTACTGGATATAGGAATCTTCTAGATGCTATCAACAAAACCTTAGAAGAGCACATTTAAAAATTGCATGGCATTATATGTATTTACAGAGTACATTTGTCTTCTGAAGAGCAAAGGCTTAGGTAGGAAAATAAAATATTTTTAACTATGCTTAAAGCATTGATCCTAAGAATGGCCTTCTAATACTTTTTTAACTTTATTGAGTGTGGTTATTTTTGCTCTGGTAAAGTAAAAGGTGGATGTGCTATACCATTGTTATTTTGCAACACTATAGGTAAGAAGTGAATCAAGACCTTCTTAGCAGATGTCTTACCCACTTCCGAGATTAGTGTTAAGAAAAAGTCATGTCTTCTGTTTTGGACAGCCATCTCGAAATGAAAGAATTGTCCTCTGGAAATACCCCACTGGATATAGAGTGAGTCTGCGGCAGTGATGAACAGTAGATAGAGAGTTTTTAGGTGGATCAAGCTAAGGGAGATGCATCTCACTTTTGTTTTTCTCACATAAAAAGTTAGAGCAAACACAGTATAAACAATCCAACTTGCCTCTTCTTTATGCTATACTAATAGTTCACTGACATCAAATTTGACATGCTCAGCTGATGGGTGGTAACTCATTAAGACAAAGTTACTTGGTTACGACTTGATTTTTCCCTTCTCTTTCTTTCCTCTCACTTCTCTTCCTTCTTGAACAAAAGAAATGTTTTGCCTCTCACCCCTGCCTGATATTTTCCTTTTTTTTTAAAAAAAAAAGAAAATAGCCAGAAGGTGACTTTGCTGTGAACTCAGCAGTATCCATGTATCAGACATGCCTATCGGATAAGATCCCTTAGGGATCTCAGGTTCAGGTCCATTTCTGACTTTCAAATGGGCTTCAGGTGTGAAACAGATACCAAAATGCGGAGATGAAGTAAAGTAGCCTCTGGAGTACCCCCAGGGTCTGAGCAATTGCAGAACTTGAGGCAGCTATAAGCTTTCCTAGCAAAACATGTCAGTACCTGGATATTAATCAGATTTCTGTGCTCTTCCTGTTTAAGATACATTCTATTTCCACTGGACTTTGTGTGCTATTTGTTTGGTCTATCTCAGCATATATTTTCTGTCTCTGAAATGTGGATTTTAGTACATTACTAACAAAGGTATTGCAAAGCTAATAATCTAAAAAAATCTGGGTCTATGATGACAGAGTTCAGCTATTTATTAGCTTGTAATACCTGGCTAAAATAAAGTGTTTGTATTTTACTGTGATATATCTGTCTTAGCTGCATGAAAGGAATATAGATCTCTGCAAGTGACCCTCAGATACTTTCTCCAAGTGGCATAACTGAAGGATACTTAAATGACAGTTGGAGTTTTTAAATAAACCATTACAAATACAACATTTTAATTGACTGAGTCCTTTTCCAGTAATACAAATACTATTTATTGACATTTTAGGAGGAGTGAAGGCCAGTTCTTGATGAAGTATGTTGCAATTTATGGCGTTACTTTGCAAAAACAATGCTCTTGTTCATATTTGTAAGCTAGCAGGTTTGAGAAAGACTGGAGTGATAAACTAAGCACAAGTACTTCCGCACTGACCTTGTCTGCTGGGCATAGCAATGCATGTTCCTATGAGCTTGTATTTAGAACATAAAGACCCAGCCTTCAGGAGGTCTGAAAAAGATAAATTGTATTCAGTATTAGCATGCAGAAGTGAAATATGATGATACATATATAACATGATATTACGAAGAACAAAAAAGTACAAACCACAACAGGCTGGAGATGCTGTTAAAGAAAGAGAAGAGAAGGGCTAAGGAAAAGTTGTACCCGGCTAGGATAGAGTTAATTTTCTTTATGACATCTTATATGTTGCAGTATTTTTTATTTGTGACCAAACCAATACTGATAAGAAACTAATTTTCTGGCTTTGTTAAGGCCAAGGCCTTCTCTGCTTCTCACAATAACCCCCTAGTATAAAGGTTGCACAATAGGTTGGGAGCTGACACAACAGTGCAGATGACTCAAACTAACCAGACATAACCCATAGCATATAACTTCATGCTTAGCAAGAAAAGGGAAAAGAGGAGGTTTTAGGAAGTTTACCCATCTTTTGCTTGGGAACTTTCTGGGCATCTGTCTGCCCTGGCGAGGTGGAGAATGGTTGCCTTTGTATCACTTGTTTTGTTCTGGTTTTGTCTCTTCCATTTATCCTTCACTTATTAAACTTTTTTTTTAAAATTATTTTAATTTAAACACTCAAGTTTTCTTGCTTTTATTCTTCCTTTCCTCTTCCTCCATCCCTCTGGGGGGTGGGGAGGAAGTGAATGAGCATCTCTGTGGTGCTTAGTTGCCCACTGGGGTGTATCAACAATGCAAGAATGGGAAAGGGAAGGAAAACATTCATACTAATTTCTTGTGCTCATTATGCTAGGATACATGAGTTGTTCATTTGTAGCACATTGATCAAATTGTGACTGAAAAAATCAAAAAGAGCAGTGAATTACGCTGTTTTTTTCACAGGTATTTCAAGATTACAATTTCAATGAAGAAAAAAGGTCTGGTTTTGAGAAAGCATAGCTTTGTACTTTGAGTTATACAAAACTATATTAATCTTGAAACGAACCATTCCATTGTGTAAAGGAATGAATTATGAAACAACTTTTACAATCCTTACTATTTTCAGGTTCTTTTTACTACTTAATAGCAACAAAAAGCAGTTATCATTTTTGAAATTATTGAGCTCTGTGGCTATCCATGAAGCTGCTCTTAGAAAAGTAGATCATATTCCTATTCAAATACCTACTGTCCCTTTTTATATGTAAACTAAACTAAGCAGGTTTCACTGAGAGGAACAGATGCTCTTGCAGTTTATCCCTGATACACAAGCATACATTTATTTCTAAACTGCATTAAAGAGATTGTCTTCATGGTTTAATTTCTTTATATTAGGCTCCTATCCTCTGACAGGAAGCTGAATAGATGTCAGAAACTGAAAATAGGCTTGTATAATAGACTAAAAACCAATAACAAATGTGATGTTCAGTGGCAGACTGCAAGACAAGATTTTTGAAGTATTTTTTCTTTAAGCAGTGTTACCTTACTGTACTTCTAGGTGAAATCTTTTAGCTTATTTGCAATGGACAAGTCCTTTAGAACAAAATCATGTAGGAACTAATCCTTCCTATGACATTACCACCTCCACAAATAGCCCTTGCTGTGCTACTTCTGCTACTTCCTAAAGAACTGTATCTTTTATTTCATAACCCTATTTCCAAACACTGATTTCCCTTTGGCTACCACACTCCATTGGTTCCTTGAGTCTTGGTCAAGTTTATTTTTCGTCAGTCCTATTTATGTCTCTTTAACCAATTTCTTCGAAGTGCCCTTATCTGAGATAAATATGTATTTGTCTACATTGCTGAGAGCCAGCATATATAAATTTTCCTTTTTCAGTTAACTTTAAGGATTTAAAACTATCTGCATAATTCTTTCCCCTTAACGCAGAGACAGACCTAAATAGGATTTTTTTGTAGAAGTATTATTTCTCTAGAGTTTTAAATGTCTTGATGTCTGTGTGGAGATCCCACCAAAAAACCCCGCATCCATTCAGAATCTCCCGTTCTCCAACCAGTGTCCATTGCCTCCAGACCAGTCACCATGTAATTCCAAGATACCTGGCTCCATCTTCTCTGAGCCCTTCCACAAGGTGTGTGAAGACAGCAATGAGGTTTCCCCTGAGCCCTCTGAAGGCTGGAAAGACCTCAGAGCCTCTTATAGCCTCTCCTTGCACACTGTGTGTTCCATCCCCTTCACCAGCTTGATGACCTTTGCTCAACCTGCTCACTGTACCAGGGTCTTTCTTGTGCTGGGGAGCCCCAAACCAGACACAGCAGTTGAGATGTAGTCTCACAACTGCCAACAAGAGAAGAGTTACTTTCCTGAACCCACTGACTGCGCTTCTGCTAATACATCCCAATTTGCAGTTGTCTGTCTTTGCTGCAAGGTTGTGCTGCTGGATTGTGTTCAGTTTGTCCACCAGAACCTTCGGATACTTTTCTATCAAACTACTTTCCATCCAGCCAGCCCCCAGTCTATAGTATTACACAGGGTTATTCCCTCCCAGATGCAGGATTTTACACTTTTTTGAACTCCATGATGTTGCTGTCAGCCCATTCCTCACACCTGTCCAGGTCCCTCTGAATAGCAGCCCTGCCCTCAAGCATATAATCTGTTCCTCACAATTTTGTATCATCTTCAAATATGTTGGGAGCGTCCTCTCTCCCATCCTCCAGATTGTTAATAAAGTTATTGAACTGCATTTGGCCCAGTAATATTGCCAGTTGGCTTTTTTGCTGCTGATCACCACTCTTTGAGATCAACAGTCCAGCCAAATTTCTCCCACTTTGTTGTCCACTTGTCCAGTCCGTAGTTCATGAACTTGACTATAAAAATACAGCAGAGACCGTGACAGATACCTTGCTAAGTTCAAAGTATGCCATATCCACTATTCTTCTCTCTCACACACAGCCAGTTCTCTCACCATAGAAGGAAGTCAAATTGCTCAGGCACAACTTGTCCATAAGAGGAACTCAATGATTAGTATGTTTCCTGTCATGATACAAATGTCTGGTGTGAGGCTGGCCTTGTTGTAGGCTAATTTATGGAAAGGAGTGTTCTTCTGCACAAAGAGCAGAGAGGTGAAAAAGACCTTCAGTTCCAGATATTTTCTGTGTGAACATCATCACATAGATGGATCCCTTGTCAAGTCTCTGTCCATGTTAGGGAAGATAGAGGTCATGATAGAGGCTTACATTAGTTTGTGTATCGTATCCCCATTCAAGGATCTTCAGTAGATGTTAGCTAATCCTGTGAAAGATGGTGCTTCTACTCTAAACCAGGTGGTGTAATTTGCCTTTTTCCTCCACGGTTAAACATCTTGTAAGATTCGTGTCAGCTAACTTTATCTTGTTACCTAGATTACCTCTTTAGTAACTGAAAAGAAATAGGCTTTTCTAGGATATGATTCAACTTATTTATTACAAACAGCTACCTGGTAATGATTTTACTCTAAAAATACTGGTTGCTTTTACTGAGTATGAGGAACTGTGTCTTAGATGTAGATTTAGTCAGAGAAATGTCACATAAGAACTTTTTTTTTTTTTTTTTTAAATTTCCCCAGGATATTTATATTACTTTTCAGTTGTTATTAAGTGGATAGGAGAAAGTATAAATCTAGATTTTCTTCACTTCTAAAATATTCCAATCCAGATGTCCTTGAAGATTTTCTGTACCTTATGGTACGTTGTGTCTCACACTAATAAGTATACATTTGAGTTTCCTTCTGGTGCTATTAGCTGCAGTCTATTTGCAATATCTGAACAATGTTTCCTTTTGCTGCTACTAGCCATTGTTTAGGTATTTTGGAAACATGTCAGTTTTTAAAGAATCCAGTCTTGCCTGAGTAAAAAATAATGGAATTTTCCTATTGCCTTCCATAAATGCAGAATCAGGTCTTCAGTCTTCTTACTCTAATGTGATTCTAATTATGCCACACTTTTGTCCTTCTTCTGTGCTTTCCCCTGCAACATTAAACTTAATTTGCTAATTACCCAACATTTGCAAATTATGAGGCAAATCTGGAACTCATTTTATTTCCTTTGCTGCTTGCTCTGTGTACTCCTCCTTAAACAAATGGAGTGATAAGCATATGACTACTTTTTTGCTGAACTTTATGTCCTTTATCAAAGTCTGCTGTGATTCCCCTTATAGTCTTGTCAGTTTACCCTAGACAAATTACTCCAGCTGTGCCCTGATTCAGAAAGATACTTAGGGTTACAACTATCCATAGTTATGTTTGGAATAATACTGAGTTTAATGAGAACTCATGATGCAGGTTAGGGTTGTTTGTGATTATTATTTGGTAGTAGGGGCTGCTTTCAGAGTAATCTATTACAAGGATAAAAGCATTTATGAAATAGTGTAAATACTGGAATAACCATTAACCTAATGCAAAAATGGCACATCTAAAAAAGTAAGTTTTGAATACTGAAAGTGATTTAAATGAAGAATTCTATCCTTTATATGTGTTTCTCAAAATATTGCTGAGCTCCACATTTCTACTGAGAAGGAGACTACCGTCAGTCTGAGATTATCTACAAAGAACATCTTTTGAAAGATTTTTCAACATGGTGTATTGAAAAAGCTAAACAAACAAACTGTTTTCTACAAGTAATCAAAATCTCTTTATAGGTTTTCTCTATGTGTGCTCTATTCATGGCATTCTTCTCGATACTGTCAAGAAGAATGTCAGTTGTAATGCAGACATCTGTCCAATAGGAAGTGAACTGAGTACATAGGATCAATTTTTATAAGGAGTTGAATAGCCATAAGTCAGTAATGATGCTTTGTTTGGACATAGTAATGAACTGGATCATATTTGAACTAATGGTCTGTCAGAAGGTGAAAGGTCATAGTCCTTTCACTAGTCTTTACACCCTTTACTACTCTGAAATGTTTTATTTCGTTTTCCTTCTGGTTTTTTTTCCACTTTTTATTTTTATTTTTTTTTTACATTATTCTTTTAAATCATATTCTAAGCCTTGTCCTAAAGCCTTATTTTTCTCGTGATATCTTTTATTCCATGGTTATTTTGTAGCAGGCACTTTTAGGTCCTCAAATTTGACTGGATCTCTTGTGCATTAAACTAATAAATCTAATAGTAAATAATGACTTCATCTCCAGGCAGAATTAGACCTGAAAAATGGAAGTAGAAATGCTTGCTTCTCCACAATCATCAGAATTATTTTTTAACTACTCATAGCCTCCGGATGCACTGTCTTGGAGGTTCAGATCTCAGATCACATTTGGAAGATTTCCACATTTGGATTCTTGTCACTGCAGTCGGAGCTCCCCGATCCTCCAAGGATCCTCACTGCAACTGCAATACTGAAGAGCATGACTGAAGCCAAGGACTTTGGGCTGCTTATTCCAATAACAGAGGGCAGTGAGGATCTGGCAGCCCTGCAGCCTCAACTCTGGGACTGGAGGAATCCTGCTGCGGGGCCTTCCACCTGCCAACATCTGCCTGCAGCTGCAAAGCTCAAACCTCTGCTTGTCACCTGGTATCTCCTGTCTGCAGAGCATGTTCATGGTGTACACTCACTGATCTTTTTTACTCCGTGAACTAGAATCATGTTTACATTTCTGGTAGTATTTTTAGGAAACTGACTTCTGGCTAAAGTCTGGCCTGCTCCGTTACCTCTGGCATGAATTTCAGTAGTCTTATAGTTTATACAGTACCAAACTTGAAAAACTATAGTTTTTCAATATTTCCACGTGTTTCCTCTGTCCCCTCATGGCAACTTCTACAGTCATTACTAGAAGGAAAAGTTGTATTATCATTCCCTTTTGTCATTGGCTGTTATTGACTACATGCCTTACTGTGCAGGTCATAATTTCAAAGAAGAGTCTATGATTTTGGATGTGTACAGCTGTAGCTGTTCGTGTAATAAAAATGCTTGCAGTCACATGTGTACACAAGGTCTATAGGCTGAAAAATCAAGTTCGAACCAAAGCCATGAAATTTGTCATCCTAGAATCTCATCAAATATGCATTCTTTCCATTCAGCCTTAACCAACGCCTTTCTCACCTGAAAAATAAACTCCATGTAATGAGAGCTTGGTTATTCCCTCCTTCTTCCCCTTTTACTCACTCCTAAGTCTACCTAGAGATTCCAGGAATACTTATTGTAAATGTACCGCCATCATCTGAATTGAGTTGTAGTAAATGTAGGAATATACGGTAAACTTCAGCTCCCTTCTTTTCAAGTTTAATTCATATTCCAAACACGCATCAACCAACTCTTGAGTTTGCCGTTAAAATAAGGATTAAGTATTCATTTGGCATGCTTATCATACGCTGGCTACTACTATGCCAGGGGAACCAGCTGGACTGTGGAATGAAAACCTCATACTGGATTTTTGCAAGGACTTTTTCTATAAAGAAACAAACAGAAATAATCAGAAAAATATAACAATACAAATATTAACAGGAAGTTGTGTTTGTCCTTGCTGCTAGAATAACCTATCCTCACATTTAAACGTAGTGTTTTTGAAGATATATGATTTATTCTGACATAAAATTCCTAAGACCTGCAGCAGTTTGAGTTACTCCCATCAGCACATGAAACACTGACTAAAAGTCTCAGTGTTATACAGCAGGTATATCTGAATTATACTTCATAATATTTCACTCCTTTTATAAAAATTCTGTAATTCACAGCACTCTTACCTAAAAAAAAAAAAAAAAGCCACCCCAAAACATTCCCAAAAGCTCCAGCAATTAGTACACTGCAATTTCTTGCCTTGTGATAGCTTTCCAATAGTTAAAGCTGTCTTCTTTTTAAGCCTCTGAGCTACAGTATGTAAAAGTCAGTCCTATTAAGTTATAATTAGAAGTGTAGGACAATTCAATGCTGTTTTACAAATGATTAAATCTGCTTCAGCTCTGTCTACCACCTAATTACCATGGAAACCATTGCTGGTCAATAGAGTCATTCTGATTAAAAGGGTTATTAATCTTCCCAGTCAAAGGTGGATGGATATTTGGACAGCTTATGTTAAAGTTTCTGGTAGAGGCTGAAAAGTTCAATAAGAATAAACATTAATTCTTAGTGTGATAGAGAGCAAGAGTGTTTTGTTATGAGGCCACTACAAATGGCTGTCCAAAAATCAGATATTAGCAGATCGCAATATCAGCTGTGCAGAATTCAGGAGCTGGACATAAATAAAGGTAGTTTTCTGGATGGTAAGGAGCTAGAGGAAAAGCTTACATGAGAAAATTACCTGTCTGTTTCCAGGTAGTCAAATGCTAGTTTAAAATGTAGTTCTGGAATGAAAAATTTGTAAGAATCTTGTACACAGGTTAACGTTTAATCAGGTAAAAAGCTATTTTGCCGAAATACACTCAGTTAAAAGAGATTTTCTTTTTCTTTTTCTTTTTCTTTTTCTTTTTCTTTTTCTTTTTCTTTTTCTTTTTCTTTTTCTTTTTCTTTTTCTTTTCCTTTTCCTTTTCCTTTTCCTTTTCCTTTTCCTTTTCCTTTTCCTTTTCCTTTTTTGATATACAGAGAAAATAGCCATGGTTTGTAATAAATATTGAAATCTAAATATTCTACAGAGGTTTAAGAAGTCACAGAAGCCTATATTATGTTTCCACTATTCCAATAAACAGCGTTTCTTGTTTATAGTAAGACTCTCAAGGCAGAAGAAAGGCTACCATTTTCTAGGAATGTCATGTCTGTTGAAACAGATGCAAATTGATCAGCATTTGTGTTTCTAGATTTGGGAAGTTTCGCAGTTCACAAATTGATGTTTATATCAGACACCAATGTCACCAAATCCATGATAGTTGTACATTAAAACTGTAAAATTCCAATTTTCCCATGGTTCGTATTTCAGAAAGGCTGAAAAGAAAGGATTTGGAAAGCCAGCAAACATACGAAACAATGTATGAGGAATCTATATGGAAAATAATTGTAATAATTTTGTTCTGCTTTATGTAGAACAAAGAAGTATTTTTTACTTTTTTATTAGTTATTAACTGTTATTTTACCTCTTTCCTCTCTTCTTTAGTGAAGGAAAGATGATGAAACCTTTAATTCCCAATGAACTACATTACAATGAAATACATAGATATTGAGCAATTGGGATGTTTCTGTAGGCATTGGGGAATAGGTGCCTTCAGACAGTGATTAACTCCATCTTAAAATAGTGTTATTAACCTAAATGTCAAAGTGGTTTGGTTGGTTGGTTGGTTTGTGAGTTTTGTTTGTTTGCTTTTAATTTCTTTTAACTATAAATGCAGAGTGGATCATATGTTCAACTTGCTTTTAGAACACTAACCTAGGTGAATGAATCTTGCACATGGGGATCTTCACAAATGACCAAGTGACTTGGTGGTTCTCTGATTGTTCTCCTCCTCTGATATTGCCCCTGTGACTTTTTAAAAAACACAGGCCATTCTGGTTGAAGTATTCAAATCCTTATAGTTTTCTCTGTAGAACAAATTGGAAGATTTAAGTCAGGCTGGGATGTAAACCTGTTGGGAATGGCAGGGAATATATCATAGCAACATACTAAAGCCATGCTACCAGAAGTGTTTTTTTCTGGGTTTGCTTTTTGCATTTTTTTTTCTTTGTGTGTGTTTGACTGGATTAATATTGACTATATAAACATAGTTATTCTCCTAGATTTTGTACAGATAAAAAATGAAGGTGAAAATATTTTGCCTAGTCTAATGATTTGGAAGATGAGAGAAAGTACTGATGTATAGGAAGCCAAAAACATGGAGGGACTCTGGAACTCATCATTGTGCTTTATAATATCAGAGTCTCAGTCTCCCAGTGGGAAACAAAACAGGACTTCTTTCTTACTGTCTTCACCCTTGGTGGCCAATTAAGAGCCTTTTTGGTTCCAGCTGAAGATTTGGCAGGTCTACTGATTTGGTCACAATGTGGTGATGAGTGTTATGAAAGTTGAAGTCAAATTAGAGTTCAGCACCTGTGGCTGGCTTGGCTCTGTGTTCACATTTGACACTAAGCCAAGGCAGAGCCAGACTGAGAATCTTCTGATGTTGTTTTTTGGCAGCCAAAGTCACCTTAAATATAAGTCAATACATTTATCTTTTCTCAATTATATAGTTAACTCCAATGCTTCAACTTCCATCTTGCTCAAAGGAACAGACTAAGACCTTGGCATGTTTCTATTGCCACAGGTTTGGCTGAAGGAGTTCTGCAGATTGAAGAGAAATTTACTTTCTAAATGGCAAATATGAACCCATAGCAGTTATCGAGCTTTATTATGAGGCACACTTTTGTTGTTATCTTAAAATCTTTTTTGATCTTGTGTTTGAATGGGAAATGAATTTTCTGTTCTGTGAAGTCTTTCAAGACTTTCTAAGATTTGTGATCTTAATTTAATAAAACTAAGACTTCTGAAACTCTTCAAGAGGAAAGTGAGACCTATTTACCTCAGAATAGCTATTTTTCTACGGGCTACTGTATTTTCAGAGAATGGGTAATACTCGTTTTTCAAAATTGCTGTGAATTATGCCAAGAAGACACTCAGAGATGGCTCTCTAGAGCAAGGAAAACAAATCAATTTATTGACTCTCCTGAGTTGGGTTTCTCTCAGTCTCATTGCAGTTGTCCCTCTTCGAACTTTTTATTAAATAGGCACTGGAACAGGTTCTTTATCAGGTGTGAGCGCTCTAAATCCTTCATGTTATGTAAATCAATATGCCAAAAAAAATGAAGTACATACACTTAGAGAGCAAAAAGGGATGACATTTATCTTACAGGCAGCATCTATGTCTGAGCTACCTATCTAGACTCTGATTACAGGCTACGGAAGAAAAAAGCAGTTCTAGGTGTAATTCGTCTTATCCTAAAGCAGATATCTAAGAGATCAAATAAATTTCATTCCAGCAGCATCTGCTTCTCTCCATTGATTATAAAGGAAACTAGACTGATTAGCTCTGTCGCCTACATTGTAGTTTTGTTTCAAGTAGATAAGATTTATTGTACCCGTGTTGTCTCTATGGTCTAATGTTGTGACTATTCATCTGGAAACAGATGGGGAGACTCAACCCCCTTGGAAAGACTGTAATGGGCCCGCAAAATGATGCTGATACTTTACAACGAGATTAGATTAGCAATAGAAAATAACTGGGGTAGCCAAGTGTACTAACTTGAGCAAGGTGTGGTACTGAAGGCAGATGTTCAGACTACATCTTTAGGAAAACACAGTACCTTTAATTTTCTCTTAGTGAAATACATATGATTCTTGAAAAAGTTTCTAAAGCTAAAACTATACCATTTAATTACTTACTGTGTTAAATATTTTGCTTATTTTGTTAACAAATTTGTGTATATACAAGGCCTGTTAAAAATCAAGTTAGGTTTGTTTTGTTTTTTTTTTCTCTTTCTATATCTCTATCGCTTTCAATTTTAAGGATGATTAAATTACAGAAATAATATGTGAGTAATAATAGACTTATACAATACTGTCTTTTGACACTATCAAAATAAACCACTGATATTAGTGGAATACATGCACAGAGGTATTTATGGATGTATATATTCAACCACATGATACATAGGAAAATGCATACTTAAATAGGCATAAGTTTGCATATCTGTTATATATCTTTCTTAGGAATTGCACCTATAGTACTAATGTGTTTTATAATCCACTGATTTCCAAATTACTGCTAGGGAATAATACATAGTATCTGTTGCACCTTCTGCTTCAAGGCATTTTTCTTAGGAAAATAAATGTTAAACCCAAAATTAACAAGCACAATCTAACTGGAGGAAACAATGGCACTTATTTAAATCAGAAATCTGGGGCACTATAATGTAAGTCATGCCTAAAATGTGTGTAGAGGCACAGTTCTGCTTTCATTCATATGCAAATATTATGTATTTAAAAGGGAGGGAATCATAGGTGGCTTATTACTTATTAAGATTTATCTGTCCTCTTATAGCTGCAGTCCAGAGGGTGGAATGCTGCAGAGAACTATTAACACAGCTGACTAAAAAAAGAAATAAATTTAGAACAGAAACTTTAGATAATGGGTCACTGCCAGAGATTTCAAGACTTGTAGTTTGATCTGCAATGCTATACTTCTATTACAGCTTCTGCTGAAGAAATACCACAGTGAAATTTTGCCTCTAGAAAAAAAGAAGTGCAATTCTTACTATTTGGAAGTAGAGAGCTGAGACCAGATTGTGCTTTAGAAAACCATAGCTGTCATTTTTTCTACCCTTGTTCCTAGAGGAAAGTAAACTGTGCCAGTTGTGGATATCCGACTCATTTCTTCTAACTCAGCTGTGCTAGCCATTTTGGGGTGACAACTGAACAAAAAACCTGACTGTGTCTCCACCCACTCATTCCCAACTCTCCCAAATTTTCAGGAAATTTGCAGGCCACAGAGGTAACTCTTCATAATGTCTTCGTGTTCATTTTACCCTTTTATGGCCTGCATGATAGTGCAGATAATAGCAGATAGCAGTCTTGTCTGCAGAATCAGAAGATGTATAGAGATCATTCCATGAATAGAGTCATAGGTAGAGCGGTACCTGTGTTGTGCTTATGCTTAGCTAACTAAATTTAGTGTACATGATAGTACATCAGGTGTTCTGTGGATAATTTTTCTGTGGACACATGCTATCCCCTGTGAAATTTGTGTCGACTAAGAAAATGCACCTTATGAAGCACCAGGAAAACACTGATCGTTTAATCAATGTTTGAACCGTCCAGTCAAAATAAAACCAGAGTTATTATTAGTCAAATTACAGTGCTGCTAACACTTATAGATAGTTTTATTAAAATACTACTAATTCCAGTAATAAAACAGTGAGCCCTGATGTGTACAGACTTTCTCATATCCATCTACTTTTGCTGATGTTATGGTCACCCTCCCAACGCTCTGCTGGATCCTGAGGTAAACAGCACCAGTTTCCTCTCAGGAGAGTGGGAGTCTATTTCCATCATGCACCATTTGCACTAGAGAAGGACACCATACATCCTGCATATTCAGCTATTAGAACTCCCTCTTTGGCAAGATCCCCTCAACTTTCTTAGTGGATAGAGATGTGCTTATATGAGGAAAATTAGCAGCTTCTATCTTTTTAGAGGAATGTTGTTTCATTTTGAATTTGTGTTAATTCAACTCAGAATATTTTTCTCATCCAAATGAATAAACCACAGCTGTAAAGCTACAAAGCTTATATCCTTTGTCAGTGGGTGTGTCAGCTCCAACGTATTCGTTAATTAAGATACCATGCCAGTGTGGTAGGCAGTTATCAGAGACCAGCCAACTGGAAATACAGGAAAAGGACTGAGGACACCATCACCCCTTGGTTCAATAGTTGTACATCAATGGATGTTTCAGAGGAACCTGGGTTATTATAGCAGCTGCACTGTGAAGAGAGGATACTAAAATTGCCTTTTGTATGTCTGTTATATGAAACACAATAATCTATCACCACATTAATGATAAGAGGGAAATATTGCCAGTAGAAATGCTTTCTGTGATCTTGTGTAACAAAATATAAGCCTGTACACTTAGGAAGTTACTTAAACAGTGAGACTTTTATATCATATAATTGGCCTGTCTTTTGTCTTAATGATTTTATTTAGACTAATAGGATATGAAAGGTACTTGACAGTATATGATCTGAGTGCTTTACTGTGCTAGTGAAAAAGGAAGAAGTTAATCTCATGAAAATTGTTAATAAGTCTTAAAGTATTATCAAGGTTTTAGCATATTCACTTTTGTATTCTATTAGGGAGAGGGGAGTTGGCCAATGTGATAAGAAACCAATTAATATGATACAGAAGCAAGTATGTGATAAGACCTTTGTTCAGAATATTGCTGGCTTTGATAAAACCTCCCACACAGTCATCCTGTAGCTTCTTCATTGCAACTGTGATAGTTTGGGGGGTTTTCTTGGTGCTTTTTTGGTTTTGTGTGTGTGGGGGGGGTTTGTTTGTTTGTTGTTTGTTTTGTGGTTTTGTTTGCTTTTTTGTTTGTTTATGTGCACTGTAGAAGAACAGAAGGATTTGTTTGTTGCTTTTTACGCAGTTTATAGCATTATCAATGACGAAGTAACAATTTAGAAAACAGATTACCTCTTTCTCTGAGAACATTTCAATTACCAGCCCACAGCGAAACTCATGGGTAACTGACACGTTTTACTTGTATCTGAAATACTCGGCTAAAATGTTAGTCCTTCCATTACTTTTATGTGGCCATTTTAAATACTATAATTATCATCCCCCTAAAATACAAATATTTTATAATCTAACCAGGAGTGAAAGAGGTGTCTCATCACTTACTTCTCTTATGAACTTTATGATAATCTTGGTTTTGAGAGATGTGAAGCTCAAGTGGTTCAAATAATATGTATATTTATAGTCACTGAGTATGCTTCAGTGGACACATGAGCTAAACACACTTTAAATACAAATCCTGAAATATTTAATGTAGTACTAGATGTTCTTATATTCATGTTCAACAGCCTATATTTTGCCAAATAGTTTATCAATAAATAGGAAGAAAAATAATAAAATATATTTCCTTTTTTTGATGCTGCTGTTCTATGCAGGATGGTGTTTCAGTGATTTCTAAGTGCACTATTAATAATCGTGTTAGACTTTAACAGTGGTGAAATTTAAAATGTTAAATTGGCGGTTTTCCTTTATCTTTTAGTCTCTTTCATGTGCTGGTGCTTAACATTTTATTATACATAATGGTTAGTTTCTCCTTACCGCACATACTGGTTTCGTCATATGTTAAGTCGTACTGGAGTCCTATATCTTTAAAACATTCAATAAATTCTACTTTGAAGCAATCTTGAAACTATTTTGACAGACATTTGTCCTTTTGAATTGTAATTTGCCTGGGATCTCCAGAAGATTGTGATGTTGTGTCAATTAAAACTACAGGATGTTACACAATATATATTTCCATTTCTTATTCTTTTTCTTATTAAGGCAAGTCTGTTAATGGCTGTTTTAGAAATGAAATATTATTTTTAAAAAATAGAGGAATACCAAAAAGAGGCATACAATAAAAAGAAAAAAGAGGAAACAAGCAGTGCAGAACAGGTGAATTAGGACACTTGATTCTATCTCATAACACAGAGAGGCAAGACATTAAAAATAAATGAACAGTGGAAAGTCTAAAGTTAATGAAAGTGGAAATTACTCTTTCCATATACAAAGTGCATTTTTAAAATTTCTTTCTGATCATAAGTTTGGCACCATGTGTTGGAAGAGGGCAGAACTAGCAGATGCTGCCTTCTAAGGCATGATCAAATATGCTCTCAGCTTGAATTTGGAAGGCACATCTGACTTGATTTTAAAACTGGGTGGAAAAGATGAATTCCAGATTTAAAATCTGGGTGACAGCAGTTAAAGGAAGCTAATCATATTTTTAGTTAACAATTTTCTGAATTGGTTGCCAAAAGGAAGTTGTTAAACACTCATTTGCTTTTTCAAAGGAAAGAATTAAAACCTCCACCAATGTGTTTCTTTTTTTACTTCCCCTCTCCTCACAAATGTGATGAAGCTGCCCTTTCTGAAATAGATGTTGAACTCAAGGAGCCTTAGATTAAAGAATTGCTATGTGTTTTTAAATTCTATTTTAATTATACTACCTTAAATATTTTCCTTTAAATTGTTCTTTTGTGATTTGCATTTTCAATTCTTTCAGTTCTGTTCTAAACATCACTGAGCTTCTAATTGTTTGAGGCACGAATAATAAAGGCTAATTCATTGACATTCCCTGAAACACCAAGGAATCCAGCTGAGACTTAATGGATTTCTCTATCCCTTCCTTAAGAGGCAGTTTCTAGTTTAATTCCTTCTCTGGCAAAGTATGTTTCACTGATGCATAAATTCAGGGATCTAAAAGTTATGAATATAGTTCTTTGCTGTTTTATTTCATTATCCAGGGTCATGAAGGTTCAGCCTGAGATACCAATCTCTTTTTAAATAGAGAATACAGTAAACAGAGTGAATTAATTTATCTGTGTAAATGATGAACACTTTCAATAATGTTATTTACTACTTTTGAAAATTTGATAGATACAATGAGTGGGGCCTCTCAAATAGTCAAAGTATCTGACTATTGTCATATCTGTGAAAAGTGAAAAGCTAATCTAAATGAACTTCGTCCTCTGGATCTTCCAAATGACTGTATCTTTCTGAGCTTCTTGTCGTCTATATTATTTTTTTAAAAAGTTTTCTTGGTAAATGTGTACATTATTTAGCTCACAAGCTGCTTAATAGTATTATTCTAGAACATAATTGCTAGCTCTAATTGCTATAATGATGTTTCCCCTGGATTGTCGCAAAATTGTTTAGTTATTTTAGTTGCTGATTTTCATAATGCTCTCAATTTTGAAGCATGAAGTGGATTTAAAAAAGAAAAGAAAAAACACAAACCCAAATATATATATATATAGATAATGTCGCTAGTTGGGACTAGCATAACTAATATAAGAGAAATCTGTAAGAGAAAACAATAATGTCTTAGTGACTGTTCTTTAACTACTTTCAATCACTGGCACTGTAACTATCACTGATCTTGTGATTCCTAGAGAACTTGTGGGGTTTATATTAGATTTTTAAACTATTATTTTTACCTGTGGCTAATGGCCCTCTCTCATGTCTTCATGTGAAAAGGGATAGTCAAGAACATTCTAGATAGAAACAAGTAAATCGGTGTTTCTAAAAGATCAAGCTTAATTTTAGCTTTCTTAAACAGATCATGACAAAGAGCAGGAGTGCTGAAATGAAGCAAGGAGTGAGGATGTCCCATACAACTCTACATCCCATGTTGCTGCTGCCAGTTGAACTCAGGAAAAAATTTTGAGGGCCAAACCCAAGGATTAAAACTGCTAGGAAATACAACCCCCTAAAGCTATGTATACGTACACAAAAACATTAAGTACTTTAAATTATTATAAGCATGTTATATTGCATTGTAGGCAGTGGAGATCTAACTACAGTAAGTAAACACCTAGGGCTTGATTTAGCTACTCACATGAATGTGCATGATATTATATATGATAGAAATCTAGACTGATCAGTCATGTAAGATAGACAGCTCTGCCAGCTTTGATAGAAACTTTCTTTACGAATTCCACTAAACTAAAAAAAAATTAATCAGATTTTGTTAATTTATTAATTGCTTAATACTGTTCTACTTAGCAATAATCAGCTTCCACACTGGCATAAAGACCTTGGCTTTTAGGCCCCTAATTTACCCTCTTGAGATCCATATTATTGTCCTGCAAAGCCAGAAGTTCATTTCATCCTCTTTTAATTGTGTGTTAATTTCACGTAACTTTTACATGAAAATAATTGAAAAGCAAGATAATTTGTCTTATTCTTTTATAATTAAAGAACTACAAATGCAAAAAAAAATGCTCCTTACATTAAATAATTGAGCTTTTAATTGATTACTATACATTTAACTTGTCGTTTAAAACTATGATAATTATAGGTTAGAATTTTAGTTTGGTTGATAATCTTCTAACTTTGATTTAATAAATGTATTAACTAAAATATAAAGAGTTTATCTTTATTTCAGTGTGACGGCTATCCATGTAAGTTGATAATTTATGCAGTACAACATCAGAAAACCTTCACAATAAGTATATCATTCTGTACACAGTTTAAAGCAATCATAAAGGGAGGCTAGCAGGCATGATTGCTAGGATTAAAATGTTAAACTGCAGTTCTTTCAGTGATTCATTAATCTGTAAAAATTTAATTTAGAAACTTATTCTTGCTAGAGCCGGTCTGTGTCTACGGGGTTTTTCTTTGCCTCCCCACCTCCCAGAACCACAAAAAGAGGACAAAACTTGAGTCTGAATTCAGCTGTTTTAAAATCTGAAGGTAGATAGAAAATTTGTAAAATACAGCCTTGAAAACCTTGTTTTAAATGGAAGTTGTGTTAATGTTGA
Organism: Pampusana beccarii; assembly: GCA_013399365.1. Lineage (NCBI taxonomy): Eukaryota > Metazoa > Chordata > Aves > Columbiformes > Columbidae > Pampusana > Pampusana beccarii. Next base: position 411,194 of record VWYH01001157.1, on the reverse strand, counting down.
AGGGAAACAGCCAACAATTTTTTTTTCCACCTTAAATTAATTTACCTGTTATTAACTTTTAATATTATGCATTTGTACTGGGCCTGGCTACAGTAGAGTTAATTGTCTTCATAGCGGTTCATATATTGCTGTGTTTTAGATTTCTGACCGAAACAATACTGATAAGATAGCTAGTGTTCTAGCTTTTGCTGAATATGCATCAAGGCCAACTTTGCATCTCACTCTGCTCCCTGATGGAATAGACTGAGTTGTGCACAATGGGTTGGGATTTGACAACCATGCAGATAACCTGAACTAACCAGAGATACTCCATAACATACAATGTGCTGCTCAGCAATAAAAAGGAGAGGGGGTTTTAACCATCTTTTGCTTGGGAACTGGTTGGGCATCTGTCCACACTTGGGAGGTGGCAAGTGATTGCTTTTACACCAGANCCCTTCCCTTCCCTTCCCTTCCCTTCCCTTCCCTTCCCTTCCCTTCCCTTCCCTTCAAAACACTTCTTTGATTAAGTTATGGAAAATGGACTATAGACTACACTGAATTATGCAGATCATGGTAACTGCTTCTGAATCCAAACGTGAGATGTGTGTGAGGGACAAATCATGCTAGCTTTGTGATTGACTTGTAAGTGGAATCATAGGGAGTAATAACTATGAAATACTTCAAGTGGGGCTCCTTACCAAGCTTGCAAAAGAAATCACACATCTAGTTAGTATTCCAAAGTCTTGGCAGTTCCAAGACTCCATGAACTTCTGTCTTCTTGTTCCTGGTTATTGTTTATGCATGTATCTATTTCATTATTTCTCCTCTCCTTCCTCTTATAAGCTTATTTATGCTTCCTTCCTAACAAAACTATTTAATTTTGCAAAGGTGCCCTACCATTTTCGCATCACTACAACAAATTGTTTATTGCAATTTATTAAAAGACCTTTTTGAGATTTGAACCTTTCATATGTTCAATACAGTGCAGATGCAGGAGCCACAACACGTCCTTTAAACTATTAAGGCCATGTGAAAACTGACTGACTACAGACGGTATCGGCTAGTAACCTTGTGTACTGTAATCTCTTTGGTGTACTTCTGTCTGAATTACTGAACGCTGTGGATAACATTTTCACTACTGCCTTTCTTCATTGATAGTCAGACCTGTGCACATATTGAAGGAAGTACCAGGCAACACAGAGCAGATAATAGAAGCTAATTTGGGCTCTTTATATTGAAACCAAAAAGCATTATTTGGAATATCTACTGTATACAATAGTGTTGTTCTCCTGGGAGCTGTACCTGAAAAAAACCTCACATGCTATATAGTAAGCACTAATTAGAATCACCAATCCTAATTCACTTCCTGAGTACACATTCTTTTCAAGGTAAACCCACCACAAGATAGAAACAATAACATGTAGTAAAATTACTTTTTAATAGCGTTTTTAATTTCACAGAATTATCATTCTGCAGTCACAAGTTTACCATATCCAGAATACACGACTTTTTCAGTAACTAGGTGCCATATGGCTTTGTTAACACTTATTACATTTCTAAAATGTATTTAGGAAAACAGATTTTAACAATTGCTTCATATGACACAAGGTTAATGTTTTATCCCTGCAGTAAAGAGAAATATTGAAATCCGATGCAAGATTAAAGAGCAGGACACTTGTTTGCAGCCTCTCCTCAAAGAGCGTAAGGAAGAAAACGAGTTTTCATTTAGTAAAGAGTATTTAATACGATCAATATTGGAGCACAAGTTTGTTTTCCAGGTCTTCCTAAATGACCTTGCTGTTGAGAAGTGATCATAATGCTATATTTGAGAGGATTAAAATTTGGTTCTTGTTATATTCTGGACACTGCAGTGAGAAAAGTAGAAAAGAAAATATTCTTTTGAAGGGAGTGTAGCTCCACATGTTTAGTAGAAAGAAAGCAAACCTCATCTACCATCTTTGCAAAAAATCCCCAAACATGGTCTTCTTCCATGATCTTAGCTAGCCCAGTTGTATTGCAATATTGTACTGCTAGTTATTAGCTGCTGGTATCAGATTTTCTCTCTCAAGCCTGTTAAAAAAGCTTTGCTCTCATACTAACACAACGCAGTTACAGTGCAGGCGGTTGTGTAACCTTTGCTGTTACCTGGCAATGGCATATGGACAGGTTCATTTGATGCCTGTTCTGTGTCATTTCCTATCACTGTAACCAAGAAAGTGCATTTGAAATTACACTTTCATTCTGTAAAAAAGCACAGTACTTAAATGTTGGTTAGATCTATTTTAGCTTATCAGTCATAATAGGTTTAGTTATTACTGTGAGCATAAATTCATAGCATTCACAGTCTGGTTTTTTGTTTATTTAATCCTATCATTTTAATCTGTGTGCTCATGGGAGCTGGAATGGAATTTAATGAAATCCTGGTCTTTCTAGTCTTGAAGGAAATTTATTATTGTCTTCTGTTAGATAAATAGTTCACACAAGATATTCAGGAATTTATAGAATTCAGATTTCCCTCCCCTTTGTTTATTTTAAAAAAATATTGCTTAAATAATGACTCACTATTTTTTTTTTACTCAGTAATGAAGAAAATGTCTTCCTTCTTAATGGCTGACCCTTAGCAGTTTATATTTCTATGACCATTCTTTGCCACATCTCTCAAAAGCATCTAAAAAATGAAAATTAAATTTTGTCAAATACAGTAACTTGATNAAAAAAAAAAAAAAAAAAAAAAGGCATGCTCCAAAAAGTTACTTTGAAACAATGAGATTTTTGGTAAACATCAATCTAACTGGTGTTGAGACTTATTTAAAGTCTTATGCATAAAATGTTGGTGTAAAATTAGAGTCTCAGCAGTATCTAAATGAAATGCTAAAAATGTAACAGATAATTCTTGAGGTGTTCAAAACATAAACAGCTGGATATTGAAATTAATAGTGTTTCTCCCATCTTGGGTCCTTTTTAGACCTATTTTACAATGAAAATGTGAAACCTAGGGGCAAGAGAGCTGTAAGTATGATACTATTTGTGCAATAATAATGCTAGAAAACATCAGACTGGGCACCTACTCAGCTCCTTGCAGAACCATGTCACATCATTCCAAGTAATGATTTATCTAGCTTTCATTGTAGCTGCTGCAATGATAGTGCCTTGACCAAATGCCCTTAAGGAGCCTATTTCTGCAACCAATTGATCTTAAAGTTAAGACCTTTTTCTTATTTACTGCCACCACTTCTCTGTTCTTTGCTTTTGGCCAATGCCCCCTGTCCTTACCATTTTCTAGACTAAATAAATCTTTCTTTTATGTTATTATCCTGAAGGTATTTGAAGAGACTGATCATGTCCCCAGAATTTTGTGTTTGGAAAATGACACTGGATCATTTACTGTATCTTCATATGGCTTATTTTCTGGTTGTTGTGTTTCATTTTTGCTATTGATCCTCATTTCCTTTAGTTTGTTCTGTGTTACTCATTATCTGTGAGAAATAGTGTTGCAGATACTGGGCAACAGACTCATGGTCAGGATACGCAGCTTTTCTGCCTAAAGTGGAGCAGGAAAAAGTGCTTCTGTTAATGCTGAATGTGGTCGCTGTCCTGGGGATGCTGGTATCATAAGAGACTGATCCTTGGGGCATACCCCGTAGTGCAGTCCCTAATGGAGAGAAAGGCACAAAGCCAGATAACACTTAAGACTCTATTTAAACTTTGGGAATTATTTTGTGAGCTTTGCTGTGGTCTACATTGAGGGATGAAAGCTTTCCCATAAACGGCACAGAGGTACTGAGGAAGAGCAAGGGAACGATTTACTCAGGATGCTCATACAACAAAATGACAGCTTTTGTTTGCAGATTCAGGCTGGAGTCAGACACTTTAAGTCTGTAAGCTTTCGTCTTCTTTTTAATTGTTACGATACTCTTCCAGTATAGCTAACTACACATCTAATTTTACACATACTCTTATGGAAAGTCAGGGTAATAATAACTGTATTACCTGGTTCTGAGATTATAAATTTGGATCTCTTTTCAGCATGTCACATTTTAGCATTCCTTCAGCAATGAGATTTGCTGCTCCTAAAACTGAATGAGCCTGGAGAAACCAGGCCTGTTATACTTCATGCCTCACTCAGCTGATAGCTTTATAGATGCCTTGAGGATGAGACAGGTTAAGTTTACACTGTCTTTCTCTGTGTATGCGTGTGTTTATAGACATACTGTTCTCACGTACCATTGGAATATAGACAGTGGTGAAATTACCTGCAACTTGTGTTATAAATCTCAGCTGCAGTGCAATAAATTAAACCTTGTTTTTTATGTGCTATTTTTGTTTTGTTTCTTTAAGTGCATGAAGCTGAGTTGTTGATTACAATGAAATTGAGTACAAGTGTGAATACTTACATCGAAACATGAAATAATCTCCAGAATTTCAAGGGAGGTTTAAGACTTTCATGGTAGTATTAGGAAGAGTGCAGGTAGCAGAAAGCTGGTACCAGCTGCCATGCTTTCTAGTGCTACTTTCACCTTGAGTTCATTTTTAGCAATTGACTGCACCTGCACCCACTCCAAGGGGCTGATCCCATGCCAAGTAGTGCAGAATGGCTCCTGTGCAGAGCATCACTCAGGGCTACCCCCTCTCAAACCAGATTCACCACATCCATGCTACATAGCACATGGTCCTGGCTCTCTGTCGTGCCTGTGTCACCCTGAGAGAAAACAATCATTTCTTGCGTGCTTCCTCAGTTCAAGGTGTCTGACGTACTACAAAGGGTGTGCCACAGTCCTCAGCATGAGAATTTTAAAGCACAAAAGGGAGGGTGAGGGTGGCCTCTCCTTTCATGTGGCCTGAAGGCAGGCAGGAATGCTTGCAGGTATGCAACCTTTAGGAAGCATGTTAGAGGACTGTGTAGGGCAAAGGAAGCAAATCTGATGTAGTCATATGTGTACAAATGACCCCTGTAGCAAAATGTCCTTAGAACCATACATAGGTTTTCTTTTAGAAACCATTAATTTGTTTACTCTAGAAAGTTATGAATGAACTGAGATTTCTGTAGCAATAAAAATTAGGAATGAGGACGTGAGAGTAAACTGGGCAACAAAGATATTTAGGTTACATAAAGATATTTGTTGAATGTGGTTTAAGATGTTAATTTTTCACTCCTTATCTCATAAAATTGTATTCCAGTTTTCTCATTTGTAGATTGGGTTGTAGAATATGGTTTCACATGTATCAAACTGTTTTAACTTGCAGATAAGGCAACAATACATTTTGCCCTGGTTATCTTTGAGTATTTAATGATCAGACAGCCTTGTTCAGGCAAAGTATCAATTACTTTATCAGCAGATACAAAATTCCTTCCCCTCTGCTCTGCCCTGATGAGACTGCATCTGGAATATTGTGTCCAGTTCTGGGCCCCTCAGTTCAAGAAGGACAGGGAACTGCTGGAGAGAGTCCAGCGCAGAGCCACGAAGATGATTAAGGGAGTGGAGCATCTCCCTTATGAGGAAAGGCTGAGGGAACCGGGTCTCTTTAGCTTGGAGGAGACTGAGAGGCGACCTCATTAATGTTTATAAATATATAAAGGGTGAGTGTCACGAGGATGGAGCCAGGCTCTTCTCAGTGAGAAACAATGATAAGACAAGGAACAATGGGTATAAATTGGAACACAGGAGGTTCCATTTAAATTTGAGGAGAAACTTCTTCTCAGTGAGGGTGACAGAACGCTGTAACAGGCTGCCCAGGGAGGTTGTGGAGTCTCCTTCTCTGGAGACATTCAAAACCTACCTGGATGCCTTCTTGTGTAACCTCATCTGGGTGTTCCTGCTCTGGCAGGGGGATTGGACTAGATGATCTTTTGAGGTCCCTTCCAATCCTTAACATTCTGTGATTCTGTGATTTTGTGAAAATGAATATATGCTGAGATTTTGGGGTTCTTTCTGAGATTGTCTGTGGAGAAAGATATCTTAAATACATATTTTCTATTTCACTATAAGAATAATACCAAGGGCAAAGTTAATATTATATTCTTAGAATATTTCTAACTGTGTATATTTGCACAGTAAATACTCATATCTGCTGCACACTGTATAAAGAAACGCTCTGAAACAAAAATTCTCAGGCATGATAAAAAAGCTGAAAATAACAAGAGAAAAAGATGATCACAGTCATTCCTACAGGAACCAATTTTCCAAGCTCTGTGGGTTCTTCTGTTTCATCAAACACACCTAAGGTGAAGGGACAAGGACCTTCACCAGTTGTTCTGTCTAGTGTGACTGCAGTACTGTAGGTCATAAGAAAACTTCATGGACAAATACAGTGTTAGGCTGATTTCCAACTTGAGACTACCAGAGCAGCGCTACACCTCTTATGGCTGTATGTTGAAATAGATGTTGAAAATTTGATCTAATGATCAGTTGACTTTTTAATGTGCTCGATGGCTTTGCATCTAGCCATTATGAATTTCATTCCTTACCTCATTGCCTGCTAGCACACGTAGCCATGTTATAAACCTGCCACTGTCAGTTCAGTCATGGTCTATGAATTTGGTATAAATTTAGGATGACATAGAGATACCTTCCTCAACAGAAAAAGGTGGAGTTGGTGATATCAGGTGAAGACTTACCTAGACAACAGAGAAAGAATATGGCCTAGGGTTTAACACATTGCCTTATTTTTAATATTTATAATGATTATGGATATTCATGGCAAATTACTGAAAAATTAAAATATTTTAAGAGTTGTACCAAATACTAGGAAAATATTGGAAAGGCTGGAAAGGAAAATATTGTTAGGTTCAACATAGAATAGTTTAAAAACATCTGTCCTGAGAACTAAATTAATGAATTTTATTTTTCTTCTTCTACACTCCTCTATTCTTTTTCTTCTCACTGAAAGCTGTCTTTTCTTCTTTCTCATAGCAACTTCTTACTTTTAGTTCCTGCCAGCTACACAGGTAAAAGATATTGCCCATTTTAAAGTTTTATACATTGGCTTCAAAACCAACAGATCCCATAAATTTATGAGTAGTATGGATCTCCTCTCTTTGACTTATTGCTTAAGACCATCTTCAGACACAAAAAGAAAGGTTTTGCTTCCTAACTGGAAAGATACTGTTAACATCAAAAAGGGTAGAAAGTTGATAAGTAATTCTGAACATTTTACGTTAATGGCAAAACTTTCAATTCACATCAGTGAAGGTGAGGTTCACCCTTCCTTCTTTGTGAGGTTTGAACAGAGCATGAAGATAACAAGCTACAGGAAATGGGCCAGATCTGTCTCCTTGGTTGTATTTGTCTCCCGTGCATTCCTGCATCCCAGTAGGAAAATCGTGGCTATAACTTCTACACTTCCCATAAAAATCTGTAGTCGAAATACTGATTCAGAATCACTTTAACATTTGTATGAGCGTCTCTCTCTCTCACTGACTTGGAATTTTTATGGGTCCTTCATTGTGAGTTGAAATTTGAGCACATGTGCAGAAAGATGAACACATCGTTACTGAATTCTGAGGGATTTTTCACATCAGTGCATTCTAAGCTGCTTAACTAGATGCCTTTTTTTTTTCCTTAAAAAGAAAGAGAACATGAAGTGTGAGCATAGGTAGTCTGCCATATCTATACTGAGATATCTATACTTTCAGCCTGTAAAACTGGAATTTTATATGTTCTTCAAAGGGAATTGTAGAGGTTGTATACCCAAGATATAAAACAATATTTTAAGATAAATAAAACAGGGTGAAAGTCTACTCTAGACTATGTATTCCATGAACTCAGGTGAGTTACATCTGTCCTTATCACAAAGTTTAAACACCAAAGGAAATTATAATTACAGAACTGTAAATAGACATAGTATTTTAGTCACAAATACTAAGTCAAGGTTACCTTCTCCAGTCAATTTTTAATGTATCGAGAGACCTAATTACAAAAGTGCCTGTTTCCCCTTCAGCTGACCGAAGGAGGCATGAAAATATCCATTTCCAGTGCTCCTCAGCTCCCTCACAATCAACTCAGCTTTCTGGAAGTAGGAATTCTTTAAAAGGTTTCAAACATTTGCAAGAGAAAGAGTGACATTTACAGGATAAAGGGAGATGCACTACATTTGTTTATTTAGATTTATCTCTATTTTTGTATGCTTTAGTTAGCTTAATTTAAAAAATAATTAAATTGTTAATTTAAACATAAAAAATAATGAGTCTACTCTTACTGAAGAAGTTGATACCAAACTTCCAGAGATTTCTAAGCGAAAGGTTCTGAACCAATCTGTCTGTGAATTCCACTTTCTAAGGCCATTCTTCTAAAATAGTTTATAGTTTCTTATTGGGTGTTAATGTGGTTTGGTATTGTTTTAGTCTAGCTAGTTGTTTTTTAATGTTGATTAATTTTGAGTAGAAATGGGGATATTTACTACCGTGTCATATATTATTTGTTATGCCACATAGACTTTGAATTGAATAAAGAAGAAATTATGCTATACTAATTACAAGCAAACATTTCTCAAGGAAGTAAGGCTGAACTAAAACCTTTACTAACACTGGAATATGGAATTAACTGTTTTGAAATCTAAATACTGGACTTTTTTTTTTTTTTTTTAAACTTGTTATTATTCATGTGGATCTACTTCTTCACTTGACAGTATCACCTGCGTGGGGAATCAGATTTACCAAAATCATGTACTGTATACTTCTAAGAATCTGCTTTCACAGTAGATTTCTGCTTATTTTATGGAAAGCTGAGACACATTTCACTGTGCCTTGTGATTCATGAAATTTTACTTGAGGAATGTTAGAATCTTAAAGTTCAGAGCAGATCTTGCTGGCTGTGTTTGAGTGTTTGAGAAGTGCAACAGTCATAGCAATTGAATTGGGACTGAATAGTGCTTGGAAAAAAATATGGATTTGTTACAGTGAGGCTATAAAAATAGAATGTAAAATCTATTTGCCTATAGTATATTCAATAAATCCATGAAGTTAAAAGTATATTTTAAAGTGGTATAGACTAAAATGCCAAAACAGGATGCCAGTTTATAAAATAAGTTCAATGATGTGTCAAGTTTATAAATATGTTTGCATAGATTTTCAGTGACTAACAATGGCATATTCTCTAATCTGTTCTTGGCTATTTAAGGTGTATATTCTTTGTATGCAGCTATCTAGAAGTGCTTACCACTATTTTGATCTGCCTGAAAACCTAGTTTTGAGGACCCAGATCTTCCATTAGACATACCTTAGCATCTCTCTTGAAGTCAATAAATGTTACGTGTGAAACATTTGAGGGCTGATCAAACCTAAAGGCTCTTCCTTGAAATTCTCAAAGAAATTTAAGGTTAAAGTCATTCAGCTCCCTAAGTCTTCAATACTGTATGAAAACGATAATGTGACACTAAGGCTTAACAATTCTTATTACTTCATCAGAAGCCCTGTAGTCAGTATCTGATAATGTTTATGAAGGTTAAACAGAATTTTAAGCAGTTTGTTCTCATCCCTCATAGTGCAAGTGTTAGCCAGCTGTAAGTTTAAAACATGGCTTTGTGGGAGCTAGTTGCCTCTTCTAGCAATAACAGGATAAACATGAAAATGAAAATCTATTTGTGCACATAGCAACTCTTGCAGGAAAGAAGTTACTGTACATTTTTTATTTGATATCAAATCACTGTGTCTGAGAGAAAGGATAGAATACAGCTATTTTTACTCCTGTTTTCTACAAAAGTGCTTACTGCAGTTGTCCTTCACTTGCACCCCCTCATCACACCCACAAAACATACTCATTGTATAATGTTTTGTTGTTTGATTATTTGTTTAACAAAGGTTTTAAGGCATGAAGTTTAATTTATCAGTTGTCTAGGATTCTCCTCCTTCCTTCTTCTCTAAAGTAAGGTTGGTACTTCTTGTGCAGTGATGTGAAGGTAAAATCTGAAGTGTTGTTTTATGTATTTCCTTAGGCTCTCCATTTACATAAACTTTTTTTTTTTTTTTTAAGAAGTAGAAACATAATCCTTTAAAATGCTCTGTGCTGGAATACTGTTACCTCTTTTCCTGTGGAAGCAAGCCAAATTGTGGTGCATAATGTTTAATTTTGGTTTCACCACTCTTAGATCTATCAAAAGGACTATATTCAGATTAATATGAAATAAGACATGAAGTAGATAAAAAATAGAAGGATATATAATCTAAGCATTATCTTAAATATCAAAACCCTCTGTACATATATGCTCTTTCTTGAGGGTCTTTGCTTTCTCAGTTTTTGGGTTTTTTAGGTTACTGGGAAAGACATAATGTGGCAATACGTGGGACTGAGGATAAAAACTGTTGGCCTTGAAATTTCTCATAGGTTTCCAGCAAAAGTAAGAAGAGCAGGTTTATTAGAAAAGTGTATAGAACAAAAACTGTTTAAAATTTCCTACAGCATTTAATGAACTTTGTGCTGGTCTTCTTGCTTTCAATTTATCATCTAAACACATATTTTTTTCTCATATCCACCTATTGAGAAAAAAGATCACAGTAGTTCACTTAACAGGTTTGTAAGGGTGTTTTTTTTCTTTCCACAGACTATCAACACCTCACTGTATTGTTCAGCATTTCAAATATAATTTTTTTCTTCCTCTGTTGTTCTGTTACATTTCTTCTCACACATTCACACTCACTTGCTCTCTCAAGCTCTCCGTTCTCCAGGATTCAGAAGCATCTTGCCTAAGTCTAAGCATTTAACTATGCAGACCTTAATTTGGCTATGGAAAAATGGGGCTATGCGAGGCACTTTCCAGTGCTTAGGATGAGTATTCGAAGGCCTCCTAATTTATTTGTCTGAAAAAAAGACCTAAAATTTTCTAGTGATCCAGGTTCAGTTGCCCCAAATTTTGTGTTTTTCTACTCCATATTATTATTATTTTTTTTTACTTTACCACTGTGTTATGCAGTAAATGTAGTAAGTCATAAACAGAGTACGAATTTTACTAATGTTTGTTAACAACTGGATTCTCTATCACATGTTCACATATGAGCAAATACATTACTTACACACAAGAAGTCCTGCAGCATGTTCATACCTGCATTATTTGGGACTGTGTCCCTCTGGAGCAGACTGGCTGTCTACCCCACACAGTGTCAAGCTGTGGGTTTCCCTAGAACCTTGGCTGGTACTCCTGTATGAGGCATTACTACCAGTTCAGAATATTTTGAACTGATGTGCAGGCTGTGTTCAAACTACCAAAGCAGCATTTTTATAGCATGTATGTTGTGTTTCAGGTGTGGGCACATGAGGTCCTAAAGAATGCCAAGGATTTTTCAGGCTACCAGCATTAGCCTGCTGGAACAGTGATGATACAGAGTAGCAAAGGGCAAAGAGGTTTGAAACTGCTATGGTTACATCCGTACTGAATTTTGGGAAGGGTCTCTGGTATGAATGGCCCTGTGAGCTGTGTTGGGATTGAGTCTTGGTGAGAACTGGTTAGAATGCTGCGAACACTTCTGCACGGTGGCTAGCACTCCAGTTTGCTCCCTAGACTCATTTATTTCACATTACAGATATACTCTGTGTTTCTTCTTATCTATGTATTCCTATAGCACCACTGAACAATTGCATCACTGTTGTTAAGGCTGATTCAGTCTTTGGCATTTAACTGACTTTTTCCTACATTCTATACAAAGATATATCTATATATATACAAACACACATACCCAGATAAAACTGTACTTATAGTGCTTTCAGATATCTTTCTGTGAATTGAAAAATTACCTTGATACTTAGCATTTCGAACTATATAAGCATTTCTTTGCTGTAGTTGCACTTTTTTTCCCTCTTTCATCTAACATCTCTCCCACCAACTCCAGAAACTTTTGAAGTATTTACCTAACCCTGTAATATCTGTTTGTACTGTTTCCTGGCTTTGTTAATCCAATTTTATAAAATATAAAGCAGATACTTTATAAACCATCAAACAAACTACAGTACCGGGTTTCTCTTGGCAGAAAGAGCCTTAATGCTCTAACAATTTTTCCTTTATAAGCCATGTCCCTATTGCACTGCAGGTGCCAAAAGCATCACATGCTTCTTTTTCTTTCTCTTTTTAGTAGATTCTAAATTTTAGTTGTGATTTATAGCTTCTCAGTAACTAGTTTATAGTTTCATACTCAGCACTCTCACAGTCCTCAAGTTGCTGACCTGCTCAGCAAGCAGTTTAGGGGAAAATTGTGGCACTTGGCTGGTTTCCAGTTGTGCCTGGACCACTGTTTTCTGGAAACACAGGGTTCAGTTATTTCAAACCAAAGCAATTTATCCACAAAACTGAAATAATAATTAAAAAGAAAAAGAAAAGAATGACCAAGTGAACTTGAAAATAAAAAACCCAGTGAACTCTTAAGGATATTGACCAGTATTTGGGTTACTGTCTAACAGGTCATCAATGTGATATTTATACCTTCTATGATTGTATAATGTTATCCATGTCGAAGCTGACTCAAAGAAAAAAGCAACGTGAAGATTTTTTTTTTTAATTATTTTTAAAGTCGACACTGCTATTCTAATGTTTGAACTTTTTTTTTTAGTATTAATGCAATTCAGAAATAGACCTATGATTTTCAAATACTGGCTTACAAATCCATTACAACGTAACCAAAACTAAAGAAAAATGCTCTTTTTTTTTTGCCTTTTTTTTTCTTTTCTTTTCTTTAGTTATAACTTCCATGTCCTTCCCCAGATCAGGGACTGAAGTTAAAATCTAAACCTGATTGCCTGGATGTGTGGAGTTCAGACCCCATTCTCTTGAAAGTAGTAATATGTGTAAAAATTATTGTTCTTTACTGATTATCTACTTTATTACTTCATTTTTTAATATCTCTACTTGTGTGGCTTTAGGAAAATTGCTGTGCAAGGTGTTACCACTTCACACGATTTTGTAAAAGATGTTAGTATTGAGATGTCTGAACCATATGACAGCTTTGTCTGAAGTGTCTCAACAGTCTCCAACAGACTCCTTTTTAATGCTGTAAAAATGTTTGGGAGATTCAATGTTCAGTTCTGACTTCATTTGTGGTAGATCTTGCACTGGTTCAAAAGATCTGGAATGAGCTTCTTCTGAACTGTAGGTGTCCACCTCCAGTCACACTCTGCGTTGTCAGCGGAGATAAATAGTCACTTTTAAAGAGCAATTCACATGACTTGGTTTAGATATCCCCTGCAGTATGAGATGAATCACATCCAGGAATTGTCTGTTTGCCTGAAATGATTATAAAGGAGCCTAACTTGTCTCCACATACAGACACCTGTGTAGTATAGATATGTGAAGTTATTTGACAGAAATCCTACCACTTCAGTCTGCTAATGCCTCGAATTTATCAGTGAAAATTATGTTTAATCTGGGCAGCAACACTGATGTGGATTTAGCATTCAAATAGCATTAAAAATCTCAGCATAGTAACTGAAAGTGCCAAAAAATAATTCACAGTTTTAACCTTTAAATTTAAAGATCTGTGCATGTATTTTACTTATTTGATAGTAACTAACACATGATTAATATTTACTGACAACTGTTGCAGCAACCTCAGAGAAAATGTTTTTTTTACTACCAAATCTAGAAATCTCAGTTGCCTTATATCAGGAAACATTAAATAATTTTTCTTTCGTGAGGCTTTACCCCCTAAAAGCTACAGTAGCAGACATTGCCTGCTTCTTGTGCTCTGGTTATTTTTACTGTAATACACCATATTTTCCATAGGTGAACAAACTAGACCAGTCTTGCCATTAAGGAGAATGCTCAGCTTCTGGTTTCTTCTTGACAGTCTCTGTTTGTTTGTTTGTGGTTTTTTGTTTTGTTTGTTTTGGGGTTTGTTTGTTTACCATGCCCTTTTAATCAATTAATTTATTTCAATTACATGGAGGAAAAATAAATACATTCAAGGACTATTCATGCCAAGCCATGGGGTCTTCTGTGAACTTACACCCCAAGAATCAGAGGATATCAGAGATTATAGGATTTGTGAGACTCAGAAGCCGGTGCATGAACAACCCTTTTGTGTGGAGAAAAATTGCTATTTAAGAAGCCATTCGTTGCAACTTTATTTGTCTTCAGCTCTGTATTTGCTTGCTGACACTACACTTGAAAGCATTCTTTAATGGGGGGAGGGCTTTGTGGATAAGGGGGATAAGTGTTTGTTTGTTTGTAGTTTGTTTGTTTGTTAGTTTGTTTTTCCAGGGCATAAGGAAACATTGCTTACTTTCCAACAAAATAATAATAGGAAATGCTTGCATATAAACTGCAGTAGGTGGTTAGCAGGTCCAGATACGTAGATTTTTGCTCTGATAGCCAATACATGCAAACACTTTAAGCTTCTCTTTTATTTTTAAATATCTGTGTAAATCTTGTTAGAGACTCAACCAAAACTGTTTGCTTGCAATGAGTCAAGCTAAATCTTTCGTATAAGAGATCAGGTGTGACTGTAGGGAGCTTACTTGATTACTTAGGAACCAGGCACAATGAAAATAAACTTTTTTTTTTTTTTCCTATGAAATCAGTGAGTTATAATCAAATGTTTAAGGCTGTGATGTTTGGCAAAGTCCTGAATTATGTTTTCCTGAGACTGGGATCACATGTGAGGTGGCACCAGATTTATCCATGGCTGTTTTGCACTAGATGAACACTGCTTGAGGGCATGGCAATGGAATTGGCTTCCATCGCTTGCACAGTTACATAAGGTACTTGGAATGGAAAAAGGACGTGTCTTCGTTAGAGATTCCAAAAAGCTGTGTCCCTTACTGAACCCAGTGTTTAATATGCAAGGGAGAGGACTGAGAGGGGGAAGGCAGGGAGAGGGTGAGCTGTAACATAGTGCTCTTACATAGCTTCATAGCAGTTTAGATGTGGGTTTGTTTGTTGTCTTTTTTTTTTGGTTGTTTTTAGTGGTTTTTTTTTTCCCTATGCTGTGCCTGAGCATAGTAATTGCTTCTTTTCCTCTTTCTTGTTAGTTCTGTAAGTGCTTCAAACACTGTACTGTGCATAATGCCTTACACAGGGAGTGAAAGTGTGAAGGTCGGCTGGTAGTATGAGTATGACACAGCTTTAGCAGAAAGGTTTTACCCTCTAGTATGCTTTACACATCATCTTTTCAGTTTTAGCAGTACTGCGTATTTCATTTTTTACTTGAATGGATGGTCAGTTTCCAAGGGACATTGTTTCTTTTTGTTCCAGGGGTTTTTTTTGTTTGGGTTGTGTTTGTCTGTGGTGGTTTTTTGTTTGTTTGTTTGGTTTTTAACTGGCATCTGTAGGTCATGTGAATTGTGGCCAGAAGTTTTCCTTGGAAGCCTTGGTTTGAATTTATTTGAATGAGAGGCCCAGGCACTGTTCTGTAAGAATGCCTTTATGAAAGACACATTGTCGAAATTTTGAAACAGTGGAGAATATATGAGCGCAGTCCTGAGATACAAACTGACTGTAAAACTGATAGTATGACATAACTTTTTTTTTAATTTCCTTTACTTTTTCTCAGAGGGGCTCAGTTATCAGCCAGAAGGAAAAAAAAAAAAAAAAAAAAAAAAGTTTTTTTTTAAAAAGAATATTTTCCAAATGCCAGGTCAACAAGTCAGCCTAGAATTGGAAGCCAAGCTAACATGTTTTTTTGATGATACATACTTTGTGCTTGTAACCTAATTAGAATCTTTGTTGCTGCTTGAATTTGAAAATAAATCTTGCTCATTTTCTTGTATATAAACAGTGACAGTGGCAAACTCACTTTTCTACAGAAAAAAAATTAGTGTGGGAAATAGAAACAGTAGTCATTAATAAGATCCAGATTTTCCTTTGTCATTGGTTTGACCTTCTATCCGCTTGCAGTCGATGTTCCTCGTGTCCCTTGTAAAAGAATTTTAATTCATGAGACACACATAAAACCTGATGGCTGTTAGGTATTGAAGAAGATCAAGCATTTGCATTTATTATTCTGATCTACTAGCTGTCAATGATATACAGGGGTCTTGAACAGATACAGGTACATTTTGTAATAGTAGTTATAAAGAATATCTATAAAAGGTCTGCCTATAAATCATCTGCTGTAAAATGGCTGCATCAAAGTAACATGATCTTGAGGATACAAAATCATGAAGGTTCGGAAAGCAAACACAAATAATGTACTTTACAAAACCAATTTGTACTTAGTTTCTTATAATTTGTTTTGTTGATAGGATATTAGTATTGGCAAGTCTTAGATACAGTGTCTTTCTCTTACTTTAAATTTGGCTTTCTAATGCTTTAAGTGCATTTTGTATGATTAAATATAAACATGATATTGATTTAAAGTGCTAGAAATGAAGCATTTTAGTGTAGCTGAGTTTAACATATTACATTTTTCACAGCATGTCAGCATTCGTAGGAACTCTAGTTTATAACAACATGAATAGTGACATCTGGGCACTATCCATTAAGAAGATTTAATAAATTAAAAAAACATGTCAATCAACAATACTGTTGCAAATAATGATAACTTTCAAATACTTAAATTAAGAGAATTAATTTTAATGCTTAAATCAAATTACACTGGCATATACAGTTTATTAATACAAAGCACAACAGAAAAATCTGCAGTCATTTATAAAGATTCACAATACTGGATTTTTTTTAACCTCAAAAGAAAGTTGTGGCATACTTAGTATGAAGTAGCTGGACTGCTGATCCAAGGCAGATCCGAGACAACACCTGTGCATGCAAGAGGGAAGTGATGACTTGTCTAAATCAGGCCTTTATTTAGCCAGCTGGTGCCAGCTGGCATGGGTAGACTGGTTTGTCCTGCAGCTCTGCGTCAGGTTACAGGGGAACATGGACCCACCTGAACAGTCAGAGGACAAAAAGCCACACCAAGTAGAAGCAGAGAAGGAACTAGAAGTTATATAATGGGCCACCTCTGTAGTAACAGGTTGGATTTGCATGTCAGAAAATAGAAACAAAATTGCATGTTCACTTTCTAATATGACTGTCTTCTGTGGGCCTCTACCATTTAATTAATGTTGAAGGTATTGCAAATAAAACATACAGAAGTTCATAGTTGAGACAAGCTGATGGCAAATTATTATTCTAAAGAACATTTATCCTTGCCTCGATAGCTTTAACTCTTAAGCACCTGTTTCTCATCTGGCAGAACAGTAACTTGCTACAGAATATACAAAAACATTGTCTTTCATTTATGGATTTGTTCATTACTATTCTATTTTATCAGTTGTTCTGTTTCTGAGCAGGTATATTCTGAGTGGGTAGTGTCAAGGTGCCAATAATCTGGAAAATTTTAGGATCCAGTAGAGGTTTTTGTGTAGGAAGCAGGTAGAACTTTTGGCTATGTAAGGAACTTCAGTTGACCAGTTGTCAAGTGGCTAGTCAATTGAAAAATATTTATATTCATATACAAATAGAATGAGGAATCTGTGTGGTTCATGGAGATAAAATGTACAAAGTGTATTGTTCACACTTTAGAATGGACATGCTTGACATCATTTATGAAATTTTAATAATAAATAAACATTTACACAAATGGGTTATCACATCACAGAGTCCAAAAGACAATATACATGAGTTTTCACGTGTATAATGATTAAAATAAATAAACCTACTAAATGTGAAAAATAAAAGACGTTTCAAACAAATATTAAGATATACTAGGCTTAAGTTTTTCCAAGCAACCTGAATTTGATCTTTCTGTGTGGCTTAAGGCCACACAGGGCAAGATTTGTTATTTGTGGAGCAAAAAATAATTAAAGTGGTGTGTTTGGGGGGGAAATGTACATGGCATCTAAAACAAAATTAATGTCACGTTTATCCCTACACCATTTTTCCCCTTAGGTTTTTACTGTACCTAGTTTCTTATATTAAGAAAAGAATCAATGTCTCATCTGGTGTCAAATGTCTTTAAATCCTCTTAGACATTTATCTGTATCTAGACTGTGATTTATGTAGATGGATCTAGTCCTTGGGTAGGCTGGAAAGCCTTTTCTATGATTCAAGCTTGATCTAAAAATGATCTTTACATTCCACCAGTCTTTAGTTGTTTGGATTCTGTGCTGCTTCTTGACAGGTATTTTCTCTTCCTTCAGTGCTATTGTTTTAGCATGGCTTTGGTACTTAAGTTCAATTATATTTTTTCCAACTTATTTCAACCAGTCTATTTTTATAATCTTTCAAGTCCTGTTTGAGTTCTAACCTTATTTTGCAAATAGATTATAATTTTGTCTCAACATTGTTGCTTCATTCTTTTAGCACTGAATTTTTCACAAAACTTTTGTTTTCCTTTTTTATTTTTTTTTTCAAATAATACAATGTGAGACCGTTTAACATAAATAGCATTGACACAATACACTATGTTTCATGGTAGTTCGCAGAAGAGTTATTTAAAGCTTATTTACAAAGAGTTCTTTGCACCCATATCATGTACTCGGTGCGTTAATAAAGTTCTCATTTTTACCTCTGTAATGAATTATGAATGTGCTATTATTTTGTCACTGTAAATATTTCTATTGTATCCTCTAAACTGAATGAGCTTTGTCTAGTGTCTAGCTTCAGTGCTGATAGAACTTATCATTTTTTTGTTAGTGCTGGTGCCATTAACATTTTCATTAACTTTTTTCATCAACATTATTATGAATTAATTATTTTTACTACATTCTCTAAAAGAAAACAATAAAAATATAAAACTACTTGATCAATTCCCATGTTTAAAAGATTGAGCAAGTAGAAAAAATCTCTTCTGCACAGACATACAGATTTAATTATTTAAATACTTAAATAACACGTATTTATGTAAGGTTATTCCATTTAAAAACATTTTAAAATATTAAATGAGCCATATATTACTGACAGTTTTTCATTCTAGATACATGCTTAGCCTTCATCACCACATTATCTAATCACCCAATTTAGCTCTAATTTATTTTCCGCATATGGTTTCACTGGGTAAAGCAAATTAATCTTATTTATTTATTTAATGTTATAGTTTACAGTTTTAATTCCCTCCTATTGAGATAATATTATACATATATCATGATAGTGATGGGCTGTTGTTTTACCTGCTTCTGAGCACAACAGTAGAATTTTATAATATTTGAAATCTAAAAACATGCTTTATTTTTGTTAGTATTGTGTTTTGTTTGTCTGAATCTGCTGACAAGATTATCCAAAATAAGGCATTTTTCTGTCATTCCTATTCCTATTTCTCCATATGTTGCAGTGGCATTATCTTTAGGGCATCTGTAAGCAAATCTTTTATATGAATTCTCCAAATTTTTATTTTAACAGAAACTGTCCAAGTGATTACCACAGGCTACCCTTACAGAATTTGTTCTAGCACTCATACGTAATCTTGGTCTGTGAGCTCCAGGCAGAAAATGGAAATCCCATTAATCTAATGGAAATAGAAGCACCAGAGCATACTTTTGTGGTTGTATGTCCCCACATGCACAACCAGTGCTCTTTGCTTCCCTGAATGCCTCAAGTGAAAATAACCCAATATAGTATAGGATGAAGAAATACGGATGCTATGAAGGAAAGTCAGATTCTGTGATTAAAAGAGGATCTGTTGAATGTAAATATGACTTCTATCAGAAACCTTAGGAAGCTCTCTAGTTCCTCACTAACATAACAAATATGTTTTCTGAATGTCCAGACTAGCTGTGCGCTCTCGGAAACGATTATGCAAATACCATAGGACTTGAAGCAAGAATATTTGTATGCATGCTGGTATTTGTTGGCAAGGCTGGACTCTTAAAATGCATTTCTACACAGTATATGATGAATTATTCTGCAGATTAATTCTATTTTTTATAGGTTGCTGCAGGCCACTCATGAAGTCATGAGCATGGTCATTCAAATATAGAACATACATAAATTCTGGCATCAAAGAACACACATAAACTCATTGCCATGCAACACTGGCTTGAAACACTGAACCTGAATATTAATGTCTGAGCCAGGTGTTGTGAAATAAGTTGCTTTTTCTTATGAAGACAATGAAACATGTGACTGTGACAATTCTTATTGACACTGATGTGCTTGAAACATTTACTTTGTTCTCATAACAAAAGGAAGATGACAGCAATTTCCAGATCCAGGAAAATTCTTAAAATAAACCATAGCGGCAGTTTAAAGAAACCATACAATGTGGCAAAAATTGTAGCTTCTTGTTGTGGAAGATGATGAAGTTTCGAACTGATCGTATCTTTTGCCATCAGTGTACTTATATCTTAAAAATTATTGAAGATTTTTTTTTAAGTGCTATATAGTTATCCTCTTCATTTCTAAAACACTAAGTGCTATGTTTAGCCCAGAGTGATTCTTTATGAGTAATAACACCATGACAAGAATGAAAATGTTGGCAAACCCTTGATTAAAATGTGGTGAAGATCATGACTGCTATACAGGGATTTATGTAAAGTAGGAGGCCCTCTGCGTCTGACTGTGATTCTGCTAAGAGCAGTGAAACGCTGGGCTGTCTTATGCGTGGGCAGGAGAGGGGTCTGTGAATTTGAAAAGGACATG
The DNA here is from genome assembly GCA_013399365.1 of Pampusana beccarii. Lineage (NCBI taxonomy): Eukaryota > Metazoa > Chordata > Aves > Columbiformes > Columbidae > Pampusana > Pampusana beccarii. The sequence goes on along the minus strand of VWYH01001157.1, from coordinate 390,719 downwards.
TTCCATGTAAGTGCAGCAAGTCAAGATACAATTTGAAGCTTGTTTATCAAGGCCTCTATTGGTAGGCTGGAATTTAGGCTTGCTCTGTAAATTAATTGTGAATGACATTTTATTACATTGTGGATAAAATGTTTTATTGTCTGATATGGAGTGAAGTTGCAATTTCAAATCTGGCTTTAAAAAACCTTTTCAGCTCATTATTTATAGCTGCCTTTTGCGTAGTCACATATTTTCTACAGAGCAATGAATACTTGCACAGTAAGAGTAGAGATGGAAGCAAACAAACAGGCTGTTCAGAAAGTACCTATGTTGGTCTCTCAGCAGGATCTCAATAATGGTATTTGAATTCAGTGATTGAAGCAGTGAGATCTCCTAGCAAGGAACTCATATGCACTTAGTGACTCCCTTTTAAAAATCCATCTGTAATAAATTATTTCATGGCATTCCTTTAATTATTTATGATACCAAATGGTCATTCAACATTCTGACTCATGGCTTGATCCACTTAGATAAGCGCAGCTATGCACTGCGTGGCTTTCAAATGTGTTAGGAATTTTTACTTTATTCAAGCCTGGTTTAAAATGCATGCAAGCTTCAAGCAGAGGCCGAAACTGATTAGCTGTTTTAAAATATAAACCATAACTTAAGACTGTAGAGTTGGAAGTATGCCTATATTATATATACATATATATAAAATTTGCTATAATGTGTTCAGAATAAGCTTGTTTTAAATAAATACCTAAGTATTTTTTATACTCCTTTAAGTTTGGTTGTTTTTTGTTTTTGTTTTTTTCTTTTTTTTTTTTTGTTTACTCATTCTTCTTGAACATACTTTATTAAAATTCTGTACTATGATTAAAACATATCATAATATATTCATGACAAACTCAATACTGCTGGTATAACCATTGAGGTTGCATTTCAGATATTTATTTCTTTCTTGGAAACTAAGCTATGGAGAACTACCAGAACAATATTCTGCAGCAGCTAATAAACCCTTCAGTAAGTCACGGTCTATTTTGAAGAAATTTTGCATTCAGAATGGAAATGGAGCTGTGTACAAAATTGGAGAGTATTCTGGGATGAGCAGCTTTGAGGTGAAGAACCTCTATTTTTTTGTTATGTAGGAAACTAGCCGGCATCATTAGAGTATTCAAATATGACATTGAAAATTGAGATGAGCATCTGGTAGCATTTGATAATGGTCTACCACTGGAAATAAGGTAACATTTTTCTCCATAATGGTTCACTGCCAACAGTGCTCATTTATGAGTGAAACAAGATGACCATTTATTTTCCCAGTTGGGCAATGTTGAAGATTTGTGTTCTGTTCCTTTTGGTGAAGATCTTAAATGGCTATCGAAGATATATCATTGTAAACTAAGTGCATTTCTTTCAAATACTGTGTGACAGTTCCTTGTTGTAATTATGTTTTAATGTCAAACACTTTGCAGATATATTCATGTAGGAATATATCCGAAGGTGCAGAATGCAGCTTTTTTCTCCTTACTACAAATACATGTTTTCTGAATTCAAAGGGTAAAAGCATAAATTTTCTGTTGTGTGCTGGAGGAAAGCTGTTAATTGTGTTATTTTAACAATGTAAAAATCAACTTAAAGATTATTCATATGCAATTAAAACAGAGCCTTTGTTTCTGCCACCTCTGAAGCAGAAAATGCTCTGTTGCCTGGGATTCACCGCCAAACTTGTATGAAGGAATGTTACCTAAGTATACATGTTTAGGAACTACTCATAATTATGCATCAAATGTTGCTTTTTGCTATGTTTTCATCAGTGGAGGTTTGCTTCCATTCTAGTCTAGTCTAGTCTAGTCCTAGTCTAGTCTAGTCCAGTCTAGTCTGGTCTATGCTATGCTATGCTATGCTATGCTGTGCTATGCTATGCTATGTTTAATGTTTCTGGGTGTAGCAGAAATTCACAGCTGTTGGGTGAACAGTTAATATTAGTATAGATTGGGATCTCATGCCTCTAGACTTCTTGTATTATATAACTAGGGGAGAAAGCAGGTGCTTCTATGCTGCAGGAGTGGCTGGGTTAGCTCTCAGCCTCCTTGCGTTGTCATAAGATTATGACAGTTTTGCTAAAAGCTTTCTCCTCTTGTCTCATTTCTAGTGTGTTGAGAGGATAAGCTCCGTAGTTATTGCAGTAGTATAGATTTGATGGTTTAGAAGATCACTTCTGCTGTGCTTTTCCTGCACAGAAGACTGGGGAATTTATATGATCATGTAACATACCTTGCTGAACAATGTAATAGTGTAAGCTACTCCTTCTTTTTCGGTTAAAAAGATCTTTTTCTTTTTTAAGCATGTGGCGGGGGAAGGGTGAAGGGTGAAGGAGTGTAAGCTTGTTCGTGATAAATGAGTTGCTGCAGCAAAAGGCATTGTATTGCTTACTATGTCTACTTGTTGTTAAGGAGAAATACAGTTGTAACAGCATTTCACTTTCTGCATTACATGCATTTAAGTGCCTGTCCACTAAGGAATCACTGCTTCCAGTGATTCAAGACAGGAAAGTTGGCATATTATTCCCCAGTGCTCTAAACTCAGTGTTGACTTCTATTAAATGCTGCCGGATAGGCAGAACAATATTTGAAACAAGACTGTTTGAACTAAAATGTAATTGGACTCATTTAAAGTCTTATTACAATGAAATCTGACTTCCTCCTTGTAATTTGACTTGTAGAAACCTTTCAAAAAACGAAGTCTCTTGCCACAGGCTGTAAATTTAAATTCTGTTCTAGGTAAGCATAACGAGAAAAGAAAGTTCTGACATGGCTGGAGATCATATCAGCTCTGGCTTGATTAATTATTTCCACACAATCAATCAGCACCTTATTTAGATAACTGGAGGCGCTCACTAGTTAATTTGTGAGAGTAGAACAATGAGGGCAAGCATTTATATGGTCAGTCGATACTCCAATTAGTGCTAGAAAGTCGAATTCAAGTTTGAAAATAGCCAGAAGAAAAGGTACCAAAATAGCACAGCAGCGTCTCTGTTCTTAGATACATTTCTTTCTATCATTACACTGCAGTGACTCCACTCACCTTCCCCAAAAGTATTTACCTAGTTGTCCTAGTCATCTACTTCTTAAAAAATAAAAAAAAAATCCTTTAAATATACCTTTAAAAATACCTTTAAAGCTAGTTAAAATAAATACCAACATTGTCTTCACGTAACTACCCTCAAATTTCCAGCTGTATATCTACTCACTCAATTCGTACCTTATGAGGGCTTACTTTCACCTGCCAGACAGACACTAATTCTAGCAGGTAAAATCTAGGGGTAAAAATGGTGCGTTTTAAAAGTTAAAAATGTTTCAAGGTGTAAGTTGTAGTTGTACTACCTGGAGCAGAGATTAATTTGCCTGAAATATGGGATGGCCAAGTCTGTAGACTAGCTTCTGCATTCAGAATAAACTCCCTGGCCACAACATCAGATAGAGGGGGAGAGGTTTATGAAAAAAAAACTCTGAAAAAACTGAACTGGCAGAGGTTTATGAAAAAAAAACATTGTCCAAAATTACATTGCTGTCATTCCCCATAGCATCTAAGCACTGGCAAATGTCTGTAGATGAGAAAAAGAGAAATAATCATTTTATATAACATCATATTTCTCCACCTTCTGCTTGAGAAAGGAAAGAAGCCAAATTCAAAATCTGACATTTCAGCTAAACCATTTTTGTCAACATCAGACTGATTTTGACAGACTCTTTGACGGGGGAAAAAAAGTTTAGAAAATTAACAAAACTTCTTAAAGAAAATTTTTAAAGTTTTGAAATATTTAAACATACATAATATTATTATTTTTGTTATTTTTGTTAATTTTTCTATATAATCCAATACCTTTTGAACCAACTCATTATGGCATAAAATTGTCTGTGAAGCAACATTATTGCATTTTCATTAGATAATAGGTAAGACAAAGTTTAGAAGGAGAATTTTGGTTTTGAAACTGATGGAAGAAAAAGGCAAACTTTTTGTACACACATCTTAGGTGGCAACAATATCATTACTATTCTTAGATTTTGACATACTAGAATAGTAACATATTCTATTACTTTTATATTTGATATCACTTTTTATCTTTAAAATCATAATGTCTCGTAACGTCAAACAGAGGTTAGTTTAGATGAGAAGACATTATAAAAATCACCATCACAGTTACAATTCATAAGTACTTTTGCATACATATGAGTGCAAGTATCATATTGGGGAAGAAAAAGAAAAGGGGGAAAAAAAAAAAAAAGGTTTGCCTCAGAATACCTTAGTTAATCAACTCAAAATAACACTGAGGATTCTTATTGTTAGACCACTGAATTGGCTTCCACAGCAATGACTTTTGCTGTTGTGTGTCTTCTTGGTGTTGATGATCTTTCAGAGAGAACAATGATTCACTGGAATATAAACAAAAAATATTTATCTTAAAGTGCACATCTAAACAAAAATTATTTGTGTACTTCAGTGCTGTGAAAACTGAATTGGTTTATTACTTGCTCAGTACTGCCGTCCAGTAGAAGTTCTCTCCGTTTCTTGTCAGACTTTTGAGTCATTTCCTAAATAAAATTTTCAGAAAGCTGCATGTTGATGATCTAGTTTTCAAATCTGCAGTCTTTCATGACCTCACTGGGCAAAAGTTAGGTAAATGGCAATTAATTAGAGGTTTTTATCAGAACTGTAATTATTCTAAGTTGTAAGTGCAACAAATGTGGCAGGGAAGAACTACTCAGATCACTTGGGTTTAATCAAATCGGGATCAAAGTGGTTTAACTGGGCTTCCCAGTTTCGGAAGGACAAGGCATTACTGGAGGGAATCCAGCGGTGGGCTACAAAGATGATTAGGGGCCTAGAGCACCTTTCTTATGAGGAGAAACTGAGACAGCTGCTTTTGTTCAGCCTGGAGAAGAGAACGCTGGGAGGGGATCTCATCAATGCTTGTAAATATCTCACAGGTGGATGTCAAGAGGGTGAGACAAGACTCCTTTCAGAGATGCCCAAGGATAGGATGAGGGGCAACAGGCACAGACTGAAGCATAGGAAGTTCCATCTGAATATAAGCAGAAACTTATTGGCATCTTCATGGTGCTCTGGAGAACATGACACACCCCCAGCATGCAAAAGGCAGATAAAAAAAAACAAAACAAACAACAAACTACCAACAGAAACCCCAATAAGCATGGGCACTTTGAGGGTGACAGAGCACTGAAACAGGCTGCCCAGAGAGGTCTTGAGTCTCCTCTAGAGACATTCAAGACCCACCTGGACACATTCCTGTGCAATCTGCTCTGGTGAACCTACTTTAGCAGGTGGGTTGGACTAGATGATCTTAGCGGTCACTTCCAACCCTAACCATTCTGTGATTCTGTGATCAATTTTTGAATTATATCTAGTTAATAGGCTAATTCGTGAACTATACATTTGGGATCAATATCAGCAATGCAACAGGTAAAGTATAATACTGGACTCCTACAAAATGTGAGCAAACCCCTACACATTTCTAACTACCCTCCAATAGTCCCAGAAAGCTCTAACTGCAGATGCACAACCACATGATTATGTGCACACCCCATCTCATCCATGAATGCAGGTTCCCCTCTTGATACCCACCTCTTGGCAGATTGCAAGTGTGCTGGCTTTATGTGTGACCTATACCCATGCTGCTCAGTACTACCTGTTGCTGGTGCAAATGGTCCACGGGGTTCACATAGGTACTCTGAGGGCTGGGTCCCAGCATGTGGCAGCCTTGCAGTGACATCCCTCTAGGTGGAATGCAGCTGCCTGTGCTGTCACATGAGCAGGAGACCAAATTAGGCCCACAAGAAGGTCAGGATGGTGGTGGAATTACTTCTGGCAGTGTCTTATTGGGGTCTGACTGCTGCGCTGTTACCAGTTTTCCATTCCAAAGTGTCACGAAAGTCGTGATTCTTTGTTCTTCTAGTAAAACTAATTCCTTTTCTCAAAAGTCCCTTTGCAATTGTCTTATTATTGTTTAATCTGATTGATGATAATTTCATGTAAAGCTTTTCATTGATAATTTCCTCTTTAGGGGTCTCTGGTTTGGGGCAACATCATCTCAGAATATGATATTCCATTCACATACACTGTTAAAACTCACTTTCCTATCTGTTGTTACAATCTGTTGTTAACCTGGGCATGTTAATAAACGAAGGCTTTGTAAATTCCTTGACAACAACTAATTTAACAAGGGTTAAGGACAAAAGCTTCCAAGAAAAGTAGAGGAATCTCAGGGAATCTTTTAATACCTGGATTTGGATATACAATCTAATGTTGAGTACCTCTGGTCTGTTAGCGTGACTATACATTGCTTGAGAATAAACTATATAAAGTACAATTTGGTTAAGCTTTGTCTGACAAAGCAAGAATTTATTTACAAGATAAAAAATAATTGAAGGGCTATGGAAGGCCAGAATAAGAAAAGGTGGCTGTGTCTTTAACTGTGTTTCATCTGTACCCTCTCCCAACTGACTCTTTTCCTACAACTCCTGCAGAAACTGTTAAAAGTGCTAATGTATGTCCTTTACACATGGCTGTATGCCAAGCCATAGGATTTTGTTGTAATTCTCCTTTCCTTTACCTCTTACCATATTGAATTTGTCCTTGGAATGGACGACATCATTAGGAGTGAAGATTTAATTATAGCCTCTTAGAGACAACTTAAGAGCTGTTGTTTAATTTACTGCAATTTTAAAGTGGAAGCTAGATGGTAGTTTGAACTTCAGAGGTTTTAAAACACTGACACGTAAGACACTTAGTCAAAGGTTTGTGTAGCACAAATTCATTCTCAAGGAGAAGTGAGAGGAGTAAGAATTCTCAGACCGATTTTTTTTGTTTGTTTGTTTTTTTTAGGCAACATTGGATATAGCTAAACAAAATACGACAAAATCTTTTCAATATACTGGATTTTCATAACTGACAAACTGGTGTTTTAACTAGTCGTTTTAACTGGGATTCATCTTGCCTAGCTTTAGAAATCTACAGTATACATATCTGCACCTTTAGATTTAAGAGAAAGATGTTCATTTTAGAGCATAATTCATTTGACCTAATCTAGGTGGCTTCTTTAGGTAGAAATCATATGTTAGATAAACCAATTCTGCATTCATTATAAAAGGCACCTAGGGTGATTAGCTTAGATGTGGATGTTTAGTTTTGTTATAATCAATTTCATTTCAGTTGTCTTATAAACCATAAAGCATTTGCTTCTGTTTAAAATACATGTTTGTCAGGGTTTTGATAGATTTAGTTTTTATATCTGACAGTATCTAATTTAATCTTATTACTTTAGTGTCTGTAATTCTGGGCTCTCTTTTCCAGTCGATGCATGTGAATTTGAAGTATCCATCATCTGTCATACTACTGAAAACGTGGTAAATGCATGGTACCTTTGTTAGCCTATGCCAATTATTTATCCAGATTGAAGTGGATTATTTCAGAGTGGTTATTGTTAAAGCTTGTTGTTGTTGCTGTCATCGTTGTTTTGCTGTGTAAGCAGACCCTGAAGGGCAGTCAGATATCTTCAGAGACTACTAGTTCTGTAACTTGTAGGAATTACAAATTCTCTATATCCCTTTATATATCAAGAACAGGCAACATAATGTAACACAAGGTTCTTGTACCACAATACAGACTAAGACTGCCAGACTGCTATTGGGTGAGTATGTGTTTCATCATTTGAAAACAGTGAATAATCACATCCTTAGCAGTTTTAGGAATATTGTCACTGTAAGCAGGTGATTTCCAATTCTAAAATATTCAGCATAGAAAAATTAAAAAAAAAAAAAAGACCCTGTGGCTTGGAAATGAAGAGTTAATTTTTAGCTGGCATACAGAATGACTTTAGGTAACATCTGGCAGGTAAATGTGCTTCATTTTGACACATTTCACATTATTTTCTCATTCAGTTTTTTCTCTCTGTATAGAAGAAATACAGTTCTATTTAGAAGAAATATATTTCTACAGCTGACCTTGAATTTAATTGCTGGTTTCTATAAGTGAACAGTACTGGCAGTTTTGGCACTGGTACAAATTTTGTTTCCAGTTTCCCCTAGTAGCAGGCTAGAACAGGAATGGCCTTCCCAGCCTTCACCATGCTTAAAAGCTTACATATTGGCGTGTCACTGAGGAAAGTCTGAGGTCATCGTCTGAGGACCGTGAAGGAAATGCGGATTACTGGAGTTTTCCAGTTTGTTTATTTGTTTTAGTGCGTTTTATATAACAGAGCACTACACTATCTCTGGTTTACAAGGCTAGAAATGAATAAGGTGGGGGAATATGGACCTCTTTTCATGCTTCACCTCAAGTTGGTGGTGAGCCTAGTGCAGATCTGAAGGACAGGAAAGCATATTTCGTGGTTTTACACAGCATTTTATCTTCTCTATAGTTTTCTACAACTGGCATATCAATGTCTTGGGCAACCCTACTTGCTGGAACTGTAGAAGGGCTAACGTCAGTTCAGAGGAAAGAGAGTTTTGTGCTATGAACACATGCTAACTCTGTAGCTGGGGAGATATATGTGAATGAGGAACAAAATTTCCTTATCCTTCTTCAGCCTCTTGTTGCCGCTCCTGTCCTTCTTAGCATGGAGGTGACATAAAATATAACTAGTCAGAATATTATACAGTTTAATTAAAGTTACTGGCTCCTTAAAAAAAAAGTATATTTTTTAATTTTCAGTGATCTACTCTTGATATTTGACTGGTGATAGTGCTCAGAGAAATCTGGCACATGTTTTTTATAATAAAGTAATAACTTGACACCTACTGTGGTGATGAAAAATAAAATAGTACCCTACCCATACCACTTAGTTCCTTTAAAATGTTTTATTATAATCAATCAGTCTTTTTAGGTCCCTTTGTATGGAAGTACTTGAGAACCATCTTTCAGCAACAATTTTAACTATGGAAAAAATGTTATATCCTAGGTGATAATGAAGAAAAAAAAAACATTTCAGTTACCATTTAATGTATTTTTTTTCTCTTACATATACATTTATACTGCTCTCACAATTCTCACTGCTCTCAATTATTTTTAGCTTTGAATTAGTGTTAAGTGGTGCATATTGTCACTACTAATGTATTTCAATGCATCTTTACTTTCTGAACTTAAGTTCATAACTCTTCATGCACATGTTTGAAATGAATTTAAATCTTATCCTTAGTAGAAATAATATTTAATGAACTTCTAAAATCTATTCAAGTCTGTTTAAACAACATTTTTTTTTTTCCATTTGATGTGGGAATGGACTAAGTAATTTCAACAAGTTTTTAAGAAATTCAAAAAGCTGGGAATTTAAGATAAAACATTAGACTATTTCTTAACAAGATTTCTGAAGCATGCAAACACACAATCTAGTATTTTTGAACTACAGTATAATCCTCAGACAATTAAACCTTTTTTTTTTTTCCCCCCAAACTTTGCCATTCCTACAGGGTCTACAAATCTTTAAAAGTTTATTTTCTTCTTCTTTTTTTACTTTTTTTTTCTTCTCCAGAGAAAAAAAAAAAAAGTAAATGAAACAGGATGTAATAACTTTCTCTCCTGAAAGCAAGACTTGAAGTCAGTTAATTGAGCGTGATTGTGTCTTTACAATTCTTTTTCATTTTTCTTCTGCTTTGCCCTGGGGTGTTTTAGATAAAAGCTATGTTTATAACCAAATTAATTGTCATTGGTTCTTTGTTGTCAGGTAATCTTTCAGTGATTCCAGAAAACTGAGCACGTACATGATCAAATTTCTCTAATTTAGAAGCTGTATCGTAAAAAGTTTTAGTACACACTAAAATACTTGAAAGTAGTATTTAGTTGCTGACAAGGTCTTTTTGTCATCTATAAAGAACTTAAAAAGCACAACCGAGCAGCCAGCATCTCTTTCCAATAATAACTTTCAATATCTAGAAAATATGAAAACTTCATTTTAAGCATCAACTATAAATAAAACTGGGATCTTACCTCAACATCCTTGTGTATTCTCATCTGACAAAGTGAAATGTCTCCTCTTGTTCTTAAACTATTAATAATTTTGTAGATTAGAGTAAGCTGTTTACTATTTTCTTTACATAACCCTAAAGAGAGCACGATGACTTACACAAGGTCATGTTTGTTGTATTATTTTGAGAACTGACCAATTATGCAGAAGAAAATCTTGATTTATAGACACAGCGATATCTCCTCAAAGTAACAGCACTAGCAGTTGCAGATAAAAGTACATTGGATTGCTGAGCGAAGCATATTTACGTGTTTTAAAATACTCTTAATTTTCGACAAGGGACAATTTTTTCGTGCCTAAAACCTCAAGACATGAGCACATGGAGCCTGAGCAGCTCCTGTTCTACTGCAAGAGATGTCACACCATGTATGCAGTTCATATGATATACAGTTTTTCTTCGTGCATTATAGTGCCACTAGATGTGCTAAGCAAAAAAGTGTATAACTATCTCTTCATTTTTGGCAGTGAGTATGTATGGATAGAAGGAGAAACTTTTTCACGGTGAAGACAGTCAAGAGCAGGAACAGGCTGCCTGGGGTTCTCTGCAGTTTCCATCCCTAAAGGTTCTCCTGACTGGGTTAATCCTTGAGCAATCTTTGATAATGGTACAGCTGATGCTGCTTTGAGCACAAGGATGGACTAGAGACCTCCCGAGATCCCTCGCAACTTGAGCTCTTTGACTGCTTGATTTTTTTGTTCAGTAGATGTGCAGTGTCCAGGACCTGCTTTCTACCACGACTAAAATGTCCAGAGTAGGTCTAGTTAGCAACAAGGAAAAACGAATTTTATTTGCTGGTATTAAAATATCTGATCAAGATATTTGCCAGCTCAAGTACTTTGTCAGTGGAGGAACATCCAGAAGTGCCTCTGTAGCTCTGGCAGCCATTGTGTTGATCCTCATGACCTCATTTCACTGCTTTCCAGCTAGCAGCTGCCGATTTGAGGGGAAAGCCTCAGGTAATGTAATCACTTTGATTGAACATTTGCTGTCCCATTTATTTTCTGGAAGTCAAAAGAGGTCAAAACAGAATTTCTGCTTGCCCTATAGCACAGCTAAAAGAGGACAATTTGGTCAATAACTTGTTACTTTTCTTTATTCTGTGAACAGAAAGAAAGGTTGTTTTCACTTTTTTTTAAATGTAAATAGCATATTTTATTTTTCCAAGAAAGGAATTAATTTTTATATGCAAGTAGGCTTAGATTGAGTTTGTTTGGGTGGGTTTTCTGTTGTTGTGTTTGATTTTATTGTGTGTGGGTTTGTTTTGTTTTGCTTTTATTATTTTTTCCCCTATTTTGTCTTGTGGAAAGTGAAGAAGAAGAAAGAGATTTTCCAGGTTTTGACCCATTTGTCTGGAGTTAAGGCAGCAAACCAATTTTCTTTATATTAAGTCTTCTAGTTATAATGCCACAAGTAATATTCCACAAGTAATCAAGTTGCCTTTTTTTTTATTTCTTTAGCTTTGTGGTTTTGTTATTTATATAGGGCTTCCTGTTGAAGAGTTGAGTGTGTTACTCTCATCAGATTCTTGTTCTTGAATTTTCATCAGCTTAGAAGTTTCCCTATAAATAAATAAAAATTTTTTTTAAAAAAGAGTGTTCACAGATTATGCTCTAGTAATGCTTTTTTTGGTTCATAAATTCTTTCATAAATAGAAGTCTAAGAGGTGTTTTTCATAATCCTTAAAATTTGTACTTAAATATATTTTACTTCAGACATGTCTGACAAGCCTACTGACTAGCCTGTGAATATAGACAAGTTGGTATCTTTGGTATATTGGGTAATACTGATGTCAGTGTGTCACTTTGTACCTTAAGGTAATGGCCTCTTAAGCTAGAGGGATTTTTGTTTGTTTCTAAGAACATACAGCTTAGGAAATTTAATTCAGAAATTGTTGGTTTAAATGCATATTCCTAAATAAAAGTTGATCATTTTAATGATATAGTCAATATAATAAGTCATAAATTACTTAATGTAGTATTTTAAATATTAGATCTTTTTCACTGTATAATTTAAGAAACCTGTAAAAGGTTTATTTTTTTTGCATTTTGTATTAGTATAGTCTTCGAGTGCCTTTTCCTGATTGTATTCTCTAAAGAGTTATTGCTCTATAAGAAGTGAAATCTGTTCAGTGCTTCCCTAAGAGATCTGTATTTTATATTAAGGCTCTATACTATCATTCATAAAGTGAAATATCTTCCACATTGCTTGACTATCAATAGCAGATCTCTAGTGGCAACATAGGCTATATTCATACTAAATAAATGGACTCCAAGGAATGTTTCCAGCCACTGGAACGAAATTGTCTACATTGTTAAATTGTTAGATTTGTCCCTCACATGGTTTTGGTCCAGGCCAAATGAGACTCTTCCAAACAGCTCCTGGGCACAGTCCAGTGGTCAGAGCAGACCAGAGACCATCCCCAGTAGGCAGTTCAGACATGCCTTGTCCTAACTTGATTGTTTTAGAGAGCAAAAGATTTAATAGCAGCAGCACAAGCTTTTCCATGTTGGTGATCTTGGCACCAGAGAACAGTTCCAGGATATTTAAGTCACAGCCTTAGAGGCTTGTTCTGCTGTCTTTTCTGTATCAAAATTGTTCCAGTGAAGATCTTTTATTCCTTTATTTTTGTTTGTCTAGAATATAATTTTCTCATTATTTTGGAGGGCTTTGGGGTTTTTGGTCATTTATTTTCACTGGTTTGAGCTACTTGTACCTAGCAGGGTCAGATAGATAGATCTATTGACATGGTACTGACAAAGTTTTCTACATTAAGATCTTTACCAAAACTAGATATTTTTAACATATGCTAGTTTTTTTTACTTTTCCTCAGTTTCTTCTGGATCAAGTCTTTTCTAAATACAAACCAGTCACCTTTTCCTCACCAGTGCATGTTCCATCTTGAGCTTTGTTAACAATTTTTTTCTAGGAATATTACTGTCTAAGTATTTCACACGAAAAGGGTTTGAACTAGTTATCACTATGTTGATTCATGCAGGAGCAAAAGAATGGACTCAACGACAGACCAATATGATCATAGTTGAAGACTCTTTATTACTCCAGCCGAGAGGTTTTATACCTATCTATTTCTGTACACGTGGCATGCTGTTATTTGATTGGATAAACGGTCTGTCCATCAGCTGTTCGCACGCATATCTACATTACTAATTGGCTCTTGCTGCTACATCACACGTCCCCATATATAGTAACTGTTTACATTCTTGCAGTTAACTGCTTCTTGCCACTTCCTGCTGTTATGCTTGCTCAAACAACTTTGCTGTTTACATTGTGTCCTTAGACCAGGGTCTAATCAGCAAGGCTTGGTGGATAGTCCATGAGGTTGTTGTAATATCCTTGTTTGGTCAAGCACATTGCTACAAATTCATGTCCTTAATCTAGTAGTAGGAGACTAGCGCATGACTGGTTGTATAACCATGTGGTAAACTGTGTCAGTAAAGCACATGCATAGCAGGAGATTATGCTTTATTTTAATATCACACTATAAAGTGCGCAAATGCCAGAGACCACATTTCATTCTTTACCTGCAAGTTGTGTTTTCATTTGCTCTCTTATTTACTTGAACATGTTTAGATTAATTGCAACAGAAGATGGATACTTGAGTTGTAGCGATGTTATTACGTGAAGGAAAAACAGAGGTTGCACACTGATCAGATCTTAAATCTAGGTATAATTAAATTGTTTCTTGGTGACAGAAAACAGAAAGGAAAGGAGTGTAGTATACTTACATCTGAGCTCTATGGGGTGACAACTGTTGTATGAGTCAGAGATGACTTATTCCTTTACTAGAGGTTCTGAGAAACCTTTATAAAATATTATTATATTGCCAAAGTGTTGAATGACAACAATTCCAATATTTCATTTTTAAATCCATTTTCGTTTAAACACATGATTTTGTGCTCTACTTTCTCCTTGGGGCTTTTCAGCAAAGTTATTTCCATAATCATTCCTATAAAGAGGAGTTAAAAATGTAGCCCAGAAACACATTTTGAATTAGTATTTCTATTTCTGTGTACTTCAGCTTTCTTGGGAAATATATTTTTAATATCTAACCATTTTGCTTGTACAGAGAGAAAGAATGTAACATCATTTACAGTTTTGTTCCCAGGAAGGTCCATTTTCAGTCTCCCTCCAGCAGCAGTTACTCATAGAACTATTAATATTGCTTTGAAACAACTTCTGAAGCACTTGCAAATGTCTGGAGAAAGACAGAGTTTCATATGATTTAACTCTTCTGAAAAACTGTGCGGTCCTCTTGCTACCACTCTATTTTTTGAATATAAGTTAACCATAAATTAGTGCTGTGTAAACCTCGAGGAATGTAACATCAGAGTAATGCAGACTATTTTCCGGATTTTTTCACTGGGCTTTGAGAGAAATAAACTATCTCCTAAACTAATCTCCTAGTTCCATGCATTGGCTTTGGGACAACTCTAAATGCAGTTTTCGTACACTGGTTTCTAAATCTTGTTCCAAAACATGATTTATTTGAGCTTTACTCTGTCATCTCGTTACACCTTACCAGTACCAAGTAACCACTACTTCCTAGACCTCTGAGGGGTCTACTATTTTTTCAGTAAGTGATTGCTTTTTTAACTGCTGTTTGAGTAGTGTATGGTCTGTGATCATCTGTGATAACTATTTGCATACTAATTGCACTGTACCTGTTGATATGTGTAAGAGGGTAACATAAAAAGTGAGCACATTCATATAAATTTCCACTTTTAACCTAGAGCCCTTCAGGAGCCTGGTCATGGCTACTGTTTATTTCAGACATCTACTTTTTTTTCCATGTAATATGCATACTGTTTTCTTTTGCTTTTATATGATTTTGAAATGCAGTTCAATAGAAAAATAAATAGTAAGCAATGGAGAACATGTGGTTATGTGTGATATTTTGAAGAACCACTTCCATAAACATTCAGAAGACATCATTGGAAACAAGTGCTCAGAGGCCTTGTTATAATGAGCACTCACACAGTTTTTGCCAAAAGTACTGTCTAATCTAAGACCAGATAAAACGATTGAATGCGAGGAACAAGGGTGTAGTGAGGAAGCATCATCATGCCAAAGCAAACAACACGTATTGGATGTTACTTGCAGTGGCTATGACTTCACTGGAAGTGCTGATATATAATTGAGAAAAGCAAAATATAAGAATATACCCAGAATAGCTAGCAGCAATAACTGATTCAGAAAGAAGTTAGGAGAACAATTCAGTGGGGAATTCTTCAAAATATCTGCTACTAAATCCAGTGCTGTGCCCTTACTGATTTTATGTAACAAGATGTTACAATTTTTCTATCATTGCAAGTAGTTATATATTGTATGAACTTGCCAGTAACATGGTGCAGACAGATTTTTACCTCATTTTTCTTTTTAAATTTGTGTAAAAAGTTCTGACAAGTTTCAGACAGGTTTTATTATTACTTAGAAGTGCTTTGAATTTTAAGTTCTTGTGAATCAGCAAGCATTGAGAAGGAATTTTACAAATACCCGAGAGCCTAAGCAGTGGAAATCAGTATTTCCAAAATTTTGTAAAAAATACCTCCTGGACTCAGGTATGGATTATTTCTAGCTAAATGTTCATGTGTTGTAAGTGCTTTGTACAATTTCAGTGACATTCTCCAGCAGGGAAAAATGGAAGTTCACTTCCATTCTTTTAAAATTGTGTTTTAAGCATCAGAGAGAAGATCTCTACCTTCAAGTGAAAGCCAAATGGCAAAGCAGATTAGCTACTAGAGTACAAGTTCTTCATTAAGTCACATATTTTCAGTGTTCTATGTAAAACGCTGTTGATTGCCAGAGAAGATTTTAGGAGGAGAGATGAGAAAGAGAGCAAAAGGGTGAAAATAATTAGAAGAAGCAGATTAAAAAGCAATACAGTTGGGAATATATGAGATGATAAATACGTTACAGTATTTTAGGTGGATTAATATCAGTGTGAACTTCTTTTGAGGAGACCTTTGGAATGCAGTGAAATGAAGGAATATGGTTGATACTTCCCTGAAAATTTTTTTGAATGGAAGTATTTGGTAATAGAAAAGGAGTTTCTGTCTTCTCTGTATTAATCTCATTAGATCTTACTAATTTAAGATGAATTCCATCTCCAAGACATGGTTCATTTTGTCTATAAACTTCTTAATTTGTATGCTTCATTTACTTTTGTGTTTGAGCACACACATGGGTGTGAGTAGGCAAGATAGTAGCCAAGGTTCTCCTTTCTACCAGAAATCTGTGCACATAGCGTATTTCAGACTTTTACTGACCAGAATTTGCCAATAATTTGTTGCAGAAAGATATTTACTTCATTTGATAGCTAAGAATTTTTTATTTAAACAGCTTATTAGGCTGAAAGCTAACAATTAACTTAATTCAAAACTAAACTAATTAAGACTACTTTAATCTATGTGATGCTTTAGGCCATGTCTCTATTGTGGGTAGGAAGAATTAAAAAAAAGCCTGCAAAACCTTGCTCTTCATTATGAAAATTTTGCTTTCTGTGCAAGACACCAAATGGGTGTTGCTGATCCTTTAATTATAAAGAAAAGATGATGTGAATAGCAGTAAAACACAATGGAAGTAATTCATAAATGCTGACAATTAATTACACCAGTTCCAAATTATGTCTTTGAGCAAACTGGAAATATCATAAGCCTTTCTTTAAATATCAATGTTCATTTCTCACCTGCTTCATAATGAGGATGTAACTATATTTGAAGTTAAGAGGTATTTTTTATTAGATACTTCAAATGAACTCTTCTGGATTATATGGTTTTCTTTCCCTGTATCTGCTTTAACAAAATTCTTCTGTTAAAATAAGAAAATGTCTAATCTGAAACCTTTGTGCATAATTAATTTACAGTATCATAGCAAATGGGTGTGGACCAGATAATCTAGTTCAGTGTTCTGCCCTAATTCAGTGAAGTTGTTCTGTTTCTGATTTTCACCATAAATTAGTTCAAATTGGACTTGGTTTGCAGATAAGGCCTGAGGTGAGAAAATGTTTGCAATTGTAAAATTTAAAATTTGGTTAACATATAAAGAAAAATAAAATCCGAGTTTTAAAACAATCCATGTCTAAGGGTACTGTCAGCCAGTTATGTGATTCTAATGAAAAATTGCTCCTTCCTTGCAAAAATGCTCATAGGAAGTGAGTTTTGCAGTCGCAATTCTTGCAAGACAGTACTGAGAAAGTGCATTCTCATTTATTCAGGGAATGGGGTGCTGAAGAACTAACATTTTTAAAGAAGGCAAATTAAGTTTGTGGTTAGTCTATTTTCAGCAAAGCTTCTTAGTGGATTAGAGGTTGTTTATAGTTAGGATTGTCTATACAATTAGGCTTAGATTCGTGCTATCACTTGATATCTTGTCAGGTGCCTCACTGGAAGTTTATTAACTGCTAGCTTGCTGTTTCATAAAAGAAGATAGTACCTGCAGAGAGTGAGTCAGATTTTAGGTATGGAGAGCTACCTCAAGATGTGCTCACCTCTGACTGTACTTGCTCTTAGATGCCTCACTTGCCTGAAGCGCTGCCGTTATAAGTCTAGTCACCAGATTCTGAACAGGGGAACAATATAAATTTCTGCAGTAACAATGCCTATTTCTGCAAATAAATTATATTTCTAAGCTATTTTGATACTGATAAGCATTTCTAGACAGCTTTTCTAGCAGGTTTTGCTGAGATGTTTTAATCTGCCTTCCTACAAAAACATGTCATGTTCCTTGTTGAACCATTGTTCTAATTTAGCTATCATCTGGCCTAAACTAATCAAATAAATGACTCTCTACAATGGAAAAAAATCCAAACCAGTTAGTTTTTCTAAGGTACTTACTGTGCAACAGTGTGAGATGCATCTCATCTAACTCTGGCCATGTAAATATTTGTCAGCTAAGATTAACCTAGTCAGGATCCTTCTAACGTCAAAAGAAAAAAATAGCCATCTTCAGGTGAAATTGATGCTTCCTTTCTTTGAAAATCAGTTTGGAAAAGAAGGAACTGCCATTTGAAGGTAATGGTTTCTCTGCAGTGACTATGCACTACCTGATGTTACTGTTACACACATAAGGTTAGGTGAGATTAATTCCATTGATATCTAATGTACTCTTCTGCTGTTAGTCATACCCTTGTGTATTAATCCACACAGAGCAGCTCATGGCCAGAATGTTAATGTTTGGCAGTGTAAGCTGCATAAAATATTTTATCCAAACATCAATTTTCTGCATTTATTTTTATTTTTAATTCAGGGTTGTAAATATGTTTCGTGACATTCAGCCTGATCATCTTTTCCATATATTTCAAAAGTGCTCTCTAGAAAGTATGCACACATTTTTTCTTCTGAATTGTTCAGTTCACTCTGCGAAGCCATTACTATGTAAAAGTCTAATTTTTAACTGTCTATTTTTATTTATATTTTTACTTTTAATATTGCATTTAATATCTCTAGTTCTTTACATGTTTTTAGTATTTTTCTGTCTTTGCTTTTGGTTTCCAGTATTGGCATGGCTATATTAACTTACTGATTTAGTTTATTTCAGTCACTTGGTAAAAACTTTGATGTCTGTTTTTCNTTATTTTTATTTTTAATTCAGGGTTGTAAATATGTTTCGTGACATTCAGCCTGATCATCTTTTCCATATATTTCAAAAGTGCTCTCTAGAAAGTATGCACACATTTTTTCTTCTGAATTGTTCAGTTCACTCTGCGAAGCCATTACTATGTAAAAGTCTAATTTTTAACTGTCTATTTTTATTTATATTTTTACTTTTAATATTGCATTTAATATCTCTAGTTCTTTACATGTTTTTAGTATTTTTCTGTCTTTGCTTTTGGTTTCCAGTATTGGCATGGCTATATTAACTTACTGATTTAGTTTATTTCAGTCACTTGGTAAAAACTTTGATGTCTGTTTTTCCTCTAATATTAAAGAAAAAAAAAGTCTTATTTCTACAAATCCTTTTTATTTTTTCCTATGAAAAATGATTCAGTCATTGCAGCTAACCTGGGATTCTGTTGGTATACATTCAGTTTCCTTCTTCACATAGATTCCTGGTGCCACTTTGGGCAAATCATTTGTGTCTTGGCAGTTCATTTCCTTCTACTGTGCAGAGGATGAATCCGTTAGCCTTCAACAGATCTCGTATACAACCCCAATATGAACTGGGGTTAGTCTCAGGGTCTTGTGCTGTTCTCAGTGTCAGCCCCAAAACAAAAATACTGATCATGACCGGGTAGTCACGTCTCGCTAAATTTTCTTCCCTGCCTTTGATGTTCTCAAAGCCACAGGTCATTCTTTTCATAATCTTCACCAGCTTTGTGCTGTTCAAACTAGCAACTTTTTACGGATCCCTGAGACATGGGAGATTTCAAAACTTTATCAGGATTGGTAAAGGAGGAAGATATTAGTTTTGCCATGTTCCTTCTTTCCTGAGAGCCATTAGGAAATCATGGTGTAATCAGGGTCTTCAACATGGCAACAGAAGTGGGAGAATCATTTTATTCCTGTCTATACTAACCAATGAATAAAATCAGGCAGGAATATGACACCTGAGTATGCCATACAATCTGCTTAAGTAGCTGCTGTTTTCTTTTCTATCCTGCTTTTAGGCATGCAGCTACCAATACCGTTTCAATGCTACTCTCTCATTTCTAGAGTTCTCTTAATTTAACCACTTGCAGGTACATGGTACAGGCCCCCTTTCAGGGAAGCATCTCTATTCAATATAGATCTTTAATTACATGATTACACTTTTAAGTTTGTGCTTAAGTTTCGCAGAAATCGATGGCTCTTAAGGCATATGCTTGAAGATGAGCATGTGCTAAAGTGCTTCTCTAGATGGAGATAGATTTAAACACGTTTAAGTGCTTTCCTGAGTCAGGGACCGCATTATAACCACGGATAAACTCAGGCAGCTCTGGTGAGATTAATCTAGCATATACAGCTTTTAATTTTAATTTTAATTTGTTCTTTATATCTTAGCTGCTGTTCCCTCTAGCGTTTCCTATTTGATACTTTGATATTATTTATACTCTTTTAAAATTAAGACACTATGAATTTGCAATCTTTTTTTTTGAAATTAATTTTGAAATTATGTATCTCAGCATGTCATCTCAGTCTCTGATTTCTCACAACATTGTCACGTAAAGTTATCTTTCATTCCTACCCCACACAATGTAAGCAAGATGTGCTAATGGAAACCACTCTGGAGCTTCATACCTTATTACAAAATAAATCAGTCAGGTAACCATTATCTACATCCCTTCAAGTATGTTTGGATATAGAAATAGGTGGAAGAGGAATGGGGAAAAAAAGCATTCTTCAGTAGTATGCTTTAGTTGAAACTTGTGTCAGATGTTTTAAAGAAAAGAAAAACAGGAAAGAAGGTTTGAGAGTCTAGATGTGAATAATTTCTCGTTTATTCTAGATGAAACATGGACTAACTTAACTGGTATCCAGGGGAATACTACTTTAACGTGTGCACAGCTAAGGCTAGCATTAGAGGCGAAATATTTTGGAATGCCATACGTGTTATACTTCTTAAAAGTAGTTCATCACATTGCCTCCTTCTGTCTGAATCCTGTATGCTTAACTCTACTCCCACTAATCCAATTTATTCACAAAACAAACATTCTACTAATGTTATCTTTTTAAAAATCTGGTTGCTGGCCAGTATTTTCTAAGTTTATGACAGGAATGACTTGTATATATGCCCACTCTATAGAACTGTTGGAAAAAAGCTTTTGGGGTTTTGTTTATTTTTATGCTGTAAGTGAAGCTACTCATTTGTGTAGAAAGTACCTATGAAAACTTAAAGCTTAGTACTTCACATGAGACTTTTCACTCATATTCAGTGCCTCTGGCTTACGAGCAAGTGTCATATGGTTGCCATTAAAAGGATGTCACAAAAACTTCATTTTAAGTAGGCTAACATATGCTCTTAAGGGATTTGTTTCAGTTTCCAGTGCTTTAAGTCTTGCTTGGGTTGGGAGTCACATCTTTCACAACTAGTCAGCCTTCGTGTTTTAGATGTATCAGCTGACAGGGTGCCAGTTAAAACATCTTCCATAAATGTTGACAAGTATCTGGAGGGAGAAAGTCAACTGCTCCAAATAAAGAGTGATAACTGAGAAACAGGAGTGGTGAGTTTTGCTCCAGAGGTGGTACATCTGTCAATCAAGCACACTATGGGCGGCATTTCAGAAATATTTCTTGTTGAATGTTAGAGGTGAGAAGGATTTTCTATAATTCCACCTTCTGCTGTGGGAATGGCCATGGGTTTGCCAAACATAAGCCAGAAATAGGGACAGCGTGTATTTTAAAACAACCACAACAACAAAAAAAACCCCAACCAACCAAACAAAAAACCACAAACCAACCAACAACAAAAGTACCCAAGAAAACACACCACCAAACAGCACTGATAGCACACAGATAAGAGGAGTATAAGGAGATATGTGACATTCCTGCCTATCACAGAAAGCTAAAGATGCACAAATTAGGTCATGTTACAAGAACAAACCGAATTAGTGAGGAAGACTCATCCTGCATGCCTACACTCTTAAAATGCATAGCTGCAAAATTAGTTGGATGTGTTTACAAAGAAATGCCCTGCAGAGCTGTTTTCTCACTATGAATTTGTTAGAACAGGGGCAGGCATTTGACTCAAGTTCTCAGTTCACTTTGGCACATGTACAATCAAATTTTCCTAGATTTCAGCATAATCTGTACATCCAGTATGCAAAGAGAGCAGGAAAATCAATCTGCAAATTGCGCGTTCGAAGGCTATAACAATATACTGCCATTTGGTCTCCCTTCATGCAAGTTTTTTTCCCTGACATATTTCCACCCCCTTCCCCCCCCCTTTCATTTTAATACTTCATTTGGCAATTGAGCTTTCTTTCTCATAGGACTCATGTCCTATGTACACTAGTAATTCAGCTCTGGTGGTCAAAAAAAATAGCAATTTAATGTGCTGGGCACAAAGTAGCTATTCTTAATTATTTTCCCATATAACGCGAATATATTATTTCAGTTATGAACATTAGGGGGGGGGAAATATTCTGTTGCAGATAAGATCCTATTTCAGTCTGTTGTATGACTGAACTCATCATTACTTCCATATAAGCGTTAAACATATTCCCTTTACCATCTGTGTTAAAGTTCTGACAAGGAGGGAGTTGCTAAGATTCCAGCTGAAGTCCATAACAACAAATATTTAAGATTTGCTACAAAAGCTTTATTTTGTTACTTTATTTGGCAGTGATGAAGATCATTCACTATGTTAGGTTTATGACAATAGTATCTTCACAACTTGTAGTAAAATAAAATAAAAATAATATAACAATCCTAAGCAATTTATAGCAATGGGAAGAAAATATTTTTCTGAAATTAATGATCTTTTTCCCCAGGGAATCCTGTTTTTATACATTGGGATATTTGTTTACGATGGCAAAGTTCAGTAATCTGCTTTACTGTCCATCTTAACGGTGACAGGGATTACAATGTTAAAAGTTTTAAGTATGCAAGTAGTACCAAAGGTATTTACAATTTCTGGGTGAAATTTTGCAAATTTATTTTATCCTGTTCATTGCTGTCTGTTAAGTTGTTTGATTGCACTCTGCCTAAACCATACTCATTCTTTATTAATTCAAGATATCCTACAAAATCATATCCTACTATAGTTGTACTAATCTGATTTTTAAAAACCAAGCAAACGAAAACCACCAACAAAGCAGACACTGCTCCCAAACCACACCTTCACACCTACTGAGATAAGGAAAACAAACGTATGTCTGAGGGAGAGTTAGACTGGAAAAGTTCAACAACTGACAATAGGGACATACTTTTTAGAAACAACACTGATATTCATTCATGACAGTCTTTTTTCTTAATGGGGCGATTTTAAAAAGGGTAAGAGTAGAGTGATTTTGAGTAGTGCAAGAGGAGTATCGACATGCAGCTTGCCATGACGTTAGTCGGAAGAGGGTCCCTCTTCTCACTGGATTTAAGGACTTGCAGTGTTTTGTGAAGGTATGACCACATCATATATTTGAGACAGAGAGGACATTTGGGCCCACTCTGTGTAAAGTATAAGACTACGGCACAAGGAGCTGCTCTGATTCCAGATATGACATTAAGCCTGTAATAATCTACTTTCTCAACAAAATCTAGCACTGCATTGCTACATTTGTATAGCTTTAAATGCCTTCAGAGGAACAGGAATAAGAATAACCTATCCAAAGTTTACAAGGTAGTCTCACAGAACTATATGTTTTGTGTTTTCCTCTAGTTGCTCACCTCAAAATAAGCTTTGTTTCTGGAATCTTCCTGTATTTTCCTGGCAACTGTATCATTGTCTATAGCTAACAGACATCTATATTTTCAAGGATATTGACAGTATTAGAAAATACTGGAAAAGAATCATACAGCATATACCTCTTACATTGAATACATAGAATGTTATTATTTCTCTTGACAGTGTGTCCTGATTAATCATGTTGGACAGAACAGTTGCTCAAAAGTGGTGTAAAAGTTTTAATGCTACCACACAGGACCTTCAGCTTAGCAATGGCTTACAGTTACTGCTCTGTCAAGGTCATTATTCGTTAATTGCTTTCTGCACGGATGAAGAAAAAAAATAGCAGTGGTGCTTCAGTGGATATATCTGCATTAGTATTTTGGTTTGGATCAGTTGTATTGTTTTAAAGCAAATCCTCTATTTTTCCCTGGTTTTTTTTCTGCATTGTTTTGATCTGCAGAGAAGTTTTAGTGTTCCAACTCTGTTTTAAGGTAGACTTCTTTCAGAGAGAGCTAAGATCTGGCAGGTACAGATTAAATGATTTCTTACCTCTAATGGGATAAGGCATCTGAAGGAAACACTAGACCTTTGGCAGGGCTTCAAGCAGCATCCATTGTAGGGATTTTCTGTACAGGGGGCCGGATAGAATATAATTCAAAACAACCATCCTTCCCCCCTCCAGCAGCTTTTGTAAGGGCCTTAGTACTAACTGGTGCATTTTACCAAACCAATCCTGTTACTTCAAACTACTTGCCGTTGTGGGCATAACCACTGATAACAGACTGGACTATGGAAGCTGACATTATGACAAAATAAGCCTAGCTAGGAAAATTTACTTGTGTGAAAATTCAGTGTAAAAGGCATTAAAACATCTGCTACAAATTTACAACTTTCTTCAAGAACTGTAAGTTGGGTTTGTTTGTTTTTTGGTTTTTTGTTGTTGTTGTTTTTTTTTTTTTTGGGGGGGGGGGGGGCAGGCAGAACTATAGTTATAAATTCCAATGTTTTGAATCCTATCTGAGCATTGAGGCATGTTTAGTAACTGCCACAAAGTGTGTAAAAGCATAGTTTTCAAGTCATAAGTGGATATCTTCTCAAATCTGGCATTGTGAAGTGGTAATTTCAATAACTAAAGTGAAAAGTACATGTTCTATTATGGAAAAATCATCTGCATTATCATCTATTAAATTCAAACCATTGTATTCCTGTGCAGTATATTTCAATTTATGTAGAAGAAAGGCTGGTTTGAATTATACACATTTACTGTTAGGATGCAAAACCTGGAACAAATGGGGGACTCCAGGACTGAAATTATGAGATTAGCACACAACGCTTTACAGCA
The DNA here is from genome assembly GCA_013399365.1 of Pampusana beccarii. Lineage (NCBI taxonomy): Eukaryota > Metazoa > Chordata > Aves > Columbiformes > Columbidae > Pampusana > Pampusana beccarii. The sequence continues at coordinate 366,041 of VWYH01001157.1, read as the reverse complement.
GTTGAGAAACTCATTGTGAGAGTGCTGGTTCTATCTGCTTGATATATGCTGGTGTTGCTTTTGTGTGGATTGAGAGTTCTATTGATTCAGTAGAAACACACAGCAGGGATATGTTATTATGTAGATTATCTCATCAGTTAGCCGATATAGGAATGTAGAAGATCTTAACTTGAGTATTTGAGAAAGCAGAGTGGTAGTCTCATTTGAAAGAATTGTCTTCAGCTTGATCTCAAAGACTCTCTCTAATCTGAGACTGTATCAAAGAATTTGCCTACCTTTTGTGTGTGTTGCAAGTAAAGGACCAGCTCTGACAGAGGTGGGATAATTATTTGAGATGTCAGGGTCCAGCTGCCTGAGAATACAAATAAAACAAATATGCTTGTATGATAGTAATTAGAGAGTATGATAACAGATTCTACAGTTTATATTAATCACTTTTATCTTGTGAATTGAAGTACTATTCAAGTATATGAGTTAAGACTGGTTTCAGTGTATTTTCACATCACCCAAGATTGTTAGTTTGAAGTGTGTGTTTTAAATTTATGGAAGATTGGATTTGTCCTCATTCTTTTGTGGTACGGATTTGCGAGTTCTCTGTGTGAAAACTACTACTTTATAAAATAATGTCAAAAGCACGCTTTGTCTAGTACGGTGACAATGCACCTGTTTTTGTGATCAACATTTGCTCAACATAAAGAGATCTGCAAGATCTACTGTTTGGCAGTTATGAAAGTTATAACCTCTTATAAGCATCACATCTTGAGATTAATAAACACTCCTAGTTTCAGCATCTGGAGTGCGAGTTCCATTTTGCATAGGATGACCTTGGTTGAAGCACTGAAATATAAGTGTGTGTTACTGAATTTATATCTTGCCATTAATACCAGCTACAAGGAAATAACATGCCTCGCTGTTTTCTGCTTTCTTACTTTATCAATATTACTTTACAGCTTTATTCATCCAGAAGATGAACAAAAGAGCATGTTTACCTCTGTTGTTCTCAATGCTGTTTCTTTTGATATAATAAAGAAAAATGCTCTGTAAGATTTCCTCATACAGTCCTTTTTGTTCTAGGGCCAAATTCAATAGCTGCTGATGTCAGCTGAATGATTCATATCGAATTCATTGAGTGCCTAACCTTTATTAATCTTTAACCAACATGAGATAGGTAGTCACCACAAGTAACCTATTGCAGTAGACAGCTGGCAAAAGGTAGTGTGCTGATAACTCCTCATTATTGCATGTGTTGGGTTTCTGAGTTCATATGCTTCCACACTGGGTCTTCTAGATGTTTCCTTTTGAATGCAATTCATCTTCATCAGTTCTGTACTGAGAGAACAGAAACTACACACCAATTCTATAGCCAGCAATATTTTTATTGTTGTTCAGAAAAGACTCCTCAGGGCATGGCTATTTTATTTTTTTAGGGACATACTGTGTGTTTTCACTGTTATGAATGATGACTTTGCTATACAAGTGGAAAAATTGTAACTGTCATATATTTTTATGGATTGCCCAAGTATTTTGATTTATTGTAGTGCTGCCTTTCAGACTGTCCTGGAGAAGGACAGAGGTGATATCCATTCTATGTGTACAGCATTTCTTAGCTGGTATTCACAAAATCTTGAGAGTAGATATAATCGATCCATGGTCCTCCAAAACTACCTGACCTACAGACACCAACATTAAGGAAATAAAAAGCTGTGATCAACAACTTATTTTCTTCTACTTTTAGATTTCGTTTTTCTTTTTAAATTTTATGAGACAATAAACAGAACATGAGGCAACATGTTGCCTGAGAGCCAAAGGTAGGGGAGCTTTAGAATTTGCATCCTGATGATATAAAAATAATACTCTGAAGAGCCAGAATTGACCCTAGCTAAGGTCACATGATGGAATTACACACAGAAAAATAAATTAATGAAAAAAAATTAAGTATGTTCTCACTGACATAATGATGAGCAAAAACCAGCGTGAGATAGACATCTTGAGATACATGGCCTGATTATTTCTCAGTTGAGTTTTTCTTCACATAGTTTGTACCCAGTGAGTGTCTTGTGATTCATAACATGACTTAGAGATTCCCATCTGTTGAACTGAAGTATTCCACATGGTAAGTTTAGTAAAATAGCTGAGTATTACACTTCAGAACCTAGTCACATATTAAAGCCACATAATTGTGGATTTTGAGACCATCTGTACTTTGAATATAGTAACAAGTCATTCACATCATTTACCATACAATAACAGTCAGGGAGCTATTTTAGGAGCAATGGTCCTTACATTGCAGACATCTAGCAAGAAACTACAAAATGCAATTTATTTACTTCAGCGCTTCACAGAGATTAACTTTATTCTTGGGAGGCTAATAACCCTAGACTCCCTTAATAGTCCATGGAAAGAAATAAGCTCTTTCAGTTGTTTCTGAGCAGAACTCTGTCTTGAAGCTTGTGGACCATTTGGGAAGAGTACCAAAGAGATCAAGAACACATTTCGAAACAATGATCTGCTTGTAAAGATTGTAGAAATTACACATCAGGAAGGAGAGATGACAGAGGAATATGAGCATTTTAAAATACATAACAAACCACTGCAAAGGCTGTTCTTCATGTAGACAGAAAATAAGACAAAGCAGCAAGGAAGATTTATATTAGACAGTAGGAAAAATCTTCCAGAAATAGCACATGGAAAGAATTCGTCTGAATAGATTGCAAAGTCTCTGTCACTGGTGGGCTTTAAGAGCGGGTGAGACAGACATCATCAGGAATACCATAAATATAATGGATTCTACCTCCAGAAAAGAGTAGGCTTCTGGAGGTTTCTTAAAGTCCTGTGATTTGAGGGCTTTCTCAAGAGCGGCCTATTTTATGGGATAGTTTAGCGAGATTTGTTTCTTTAAATGAAAATCAACTTTTGTAACCAATCTATTTTCAGCATGCAGGAATATCCATGAGAAATTTTTCAGGATGCTGTGTTTATGTTCCTGCCCGTAAGAAATCATCAGTCCATGGATTCTGTGCTTAGATTCTTGTCTATGAGTAGCACTTCATACATAATACACTTGACACTATATCATCTTCTTACAATACACATACATATTAAAGCATTTGATGTTATTACCTTCAGTATTGTCTTAGCTCTCTTCTCCTGAAAGGTGCGATTCCATGGTGATTCTCTTTTTATGATAATAATCCAGTTTACTAATGAAGTGTACTGAACTATGGGTTAAGTGGTTATAGTTCAAGAGGATATGTTAGTATGTTCACCATTTAGGTGCAAACTATAATAAATATGAAAAACTGAGAGATAAAGATTTCAAATGAAAAGGCATGTGACTATTTTCACATTTTAGATTGATATGAATAGCATTATTTTCTTCAATCTGCAATTTTTGAAATTAATTTCTTCAGTATTTTCCTCCATCTTGAAATATAAAAATATTTAGAATTGAGATCTTACATTGTAATTTCTTAATGTTCAAATTAAACCTATAATTTTTGCAAGTAATTTAATTATGATGTATATGTAAGATTGAATTTTTGGTTTAATTAGACTTTTGGTTTAATTAGACTTTTAATCATGACAACACCAAGTGTACTGCTGAGTAACACTTTCTCAGTAGGTACAAACCCAATAGTTTTCTGTCAAACACTACCTTTTGTCCTTTTAAAATTACATGTATTAAATTCTCCCAGTCATTTTAATATAAGTATTTTACCAAAGTTTATCTGGTTAAAAAAAAGGATTATAAGCATTGCCAAGTTTGTTGAACAAGAGAAGTATTAAATAGGAAAATATTAAAATGGTTACATACTTGCTCTCTGCCGGTATGACTCTACAATCACATACTCAAGTTATTAATATTGCATTTAAAGGAAAGCTCATGAATTCACTAAAAGTATACAGATGTGAATGCAACTGCAGGCATTTTAAATTACATTAGCTTCCTACAATAGTAGTCTAAGATCATCTCAATCTTGCCTCATCATACTTTAATCATACTTGGCAAAACTATATATGTGTTAAGCAACATGACTCCCTATTCCTTTTTATTTATTTTCTTTCTATAAATTATGAAGAGCAGTTAATTTCCATGCCCCCTCAAAGTACAAAAGGTTCAATTTAAAGAGCCTGCACATCCCCCATCTTAGCTGAGGTGTTCTGCTGTTGGAAATGCACATTAGTTATACATCATATAGTTCCTGAAAAAGAAACATACAAACAAAAAAACCAAAACCAAACGTAAAACCACAACCAACCAAATAAAAAGGCCTGGATAATTATGTGGTGAAACCATTTACTAGAAAACCCTATATTTGCTTAATAGTAGCTGGGGACCCAACAAATGAGAGTGGTAAATTATTGTCATGCAAAACATATGCAATTTGCATAATGCCCAATAGCACAGAGGACATAAATCAGCAATAGTATGGACAAGAGAGTAGAGACTTCCATAGCATTGTGTGAAGGAACTGCAGGCCACCTTCATTGTTGTTCTGCTCAGCGTTTTTCTTTGTTTTGTTCTGTGGGTATACTTTGCTAACTGAATGCAGGCCATAGTGTGTAAATCCGCAAAACGTTGCAGAGTTTTATATTTTTAAAAAATCCTTAGTCTGTTGAAAATTTGCCTGTAAACACATTATTTCTGGGCATTTTCAGAGGAGAATGGTAGTGCCAGTTCTTTCAGGTTGCATGTTCATATGCCTGGAAGTGTTTTTTTCTTAAAAATCCAGAATGATGGGGATATTTTTATTACAAAAATAAAGAAATGTCTAGTACTTGTGATCTGAGGAAGAAACCTGGAAACTGAAAGTTATCTTAAGAACTGAAAGAAAGCAGAAAGCATAGCTAACCAACCAAATATGATTTTTTTTTTTTTGTAAGCTAGCATGAATTTTGATCCTTGACTCAAGATTTTAAATGTTTGAGATTGGCAGTGCTTCATGTGCCTAGTCTTCTTGAGAAAAAATTTCTTTCAGCTAGGATGTGAACCATGAAATTGCTGAAATCAAATGGAGTTTCAGGATTGTACATAGAGCTCAGGCAGTTTTTCTTTGTTTACAGCAGTAGATAAAACAGTGCGTCTGATGAGCTAAGTCAAGGAGAAACATTTCTGCAGAGATATGTGGGGGTTTTTTTGTCTCTTGAATTGAATCAATGAACCAAATTCTTTGCTGTTATAAATTGGAGCAGATTACAGTTTTGATAAAAGATTGGTAGCGTGCAGTCTGTGCATCTTCCATTTACATTCCTTTGTTCACTGTCCTGTAATTCTAGCCAGGATTCTCTCAGAATTAAGTTTACCACTGATATGTATGATTCTATTGAGAAAGCCAATTTTGGATCACTGAGGAGTTCAGAAATGGTGTTGGACTATGTAGTGCAGCAAAGGAAGAAAATTTCATTTGCATGTGCTTCTCAAAAGGAAACAATTAAGGGGGGTGGGAGAAAAAAGTGTTTGGAATTGTTTTGGGATAGAATTAAGTATATGACGGAAAAGCTAAGTTGTTGTCTTTGACAGAAAGATATGGACAGTCTTTCTGAAGAATTAACTGATAGTAAGATATGTCTCTACCAGGAATAATGATGTCTTGTAAATTATGATATTGCTAATCCCCATAAACAATAACAATCCACAGTAGGTATTATAATAGTAACGATAAGTATGTAAAAAGAATATTAAAGTTGCAATTATTTGATTTTTTTTTTTCCTTAGGACTCTATCTATTGTGGAAACTCACCGTAATTAAATCTTTACAGGTTAGAAGGTATTTTTTAAACAGCTTAATCAAATGACTGTGGTACTTCAAGCAATAATAACTATCAAGGTCATACTTCTCCCTTTCTTTTGTCCTTCATGTCCTACATAAGAGTCAGTTTTTTAAAGCTTATAATCATTTAGAGGAGAGGCAATAGGTAATGTACTCAGAACACATGATAGGAGTATTTTTCTTTGGGGCAACCTGCAGAAGAAAATTGAGACTTTTTTTTTTTTAAACATATGAACTAACTGGAATTTGTATGGCAATCAGGAAACATTTTGATGAGTGTAGGGAGATGTCCTCTTAAAAAGTAAAAGGCATCCGTTAGGTTTGTGAAACTAATACCATACATTCAGAAGACCCAAAAGATAGTCCCATAGACTAGAGTACATTCGCTTACGTATTAATTAACATTATAAATAAGTAGCAAGGATTTTCACATGTGTTAAATTTTATTTTGCACATAGTAAGTAGTTTCACTGAGTTTAAAAAGTGTATTTCATTCCATGTGCATGTCTTTTCAGAGCCAGCTTCTAACTGCAAGTGCTACAGTATAATTGCAGGTGTCTTTACAGGAACAAACATAATGTGGTGAAGAAAAAGAACATGATTTTTGTGGCTGTTTTTCCTTTAAAAGTAAAAAAAAAAAAAAAAAAGCAGGTGTTTGGCAGGTGTTCTGAGATTTGGAACATTCGAAGTTGTCCCAGTAGTACAGAATTTGTGGGCCAAGCACAGATGATGCACAGTCAATGCAATCTAATTTTACACCTGTGGAGTTTACTGCGTGTGTCTCATCATATCTGATTTAGCTGGAGTACCTACTCATTTGAATTTCTACTTGATATCCTGTTTCTTGCAAGTCATTCTTCATTGTAATTTCTAAGTTTGTCAAAATGGACTATCTCACTGCCATTATCTTGGGCTTGAAGCTGGCATGGTGAGAGGGTAACAGAGAGAGTAGGACTTCAGCAGAATTTTTCATGGATGAAGCTGCTCAGTGTCACTTGATGTAGAACTGCTGTAAAACTTCTAACATAAGACTACAGTTCTGGTGGCATTAAAAGTTTGTTGATCCTAGTTTTATTTTCATCCTTTATGTTACTTCCTGTTAGGACAAGCAGTATAAAAGTGGTAAATAATGAAAGTCACTTGAGTTTTACACTGGGTTCAAATTATGACTCAGAATCATGTGAAAAGAGATGTTTGGAAGAATAAATCTAATATTTTGGGGCAAAAATTCCAAACAAGATATTTTCTAGCCAAAGATCAAATATTTTAATGCAGAAACATGTGCTAGTACCTCAAAAGATCTGCAATGCAGATTCGTTATGCTCCTTTCTGTAATTTGACCTTCCTAACTAGATTTTCATCTGCAGGAACCTTTCTTCCACTCTAGAAATGACAGACTATTGTATCACAAAAAATTCTATTTTCTGTTGGGAAAATAGCCCACACTTGTATGGAAAATCTTCGATGGTTTAATTTGTTCATGCTAGGTCAGGTAATTGGTTTCTCACTTTAGTCTATGTTTGACCTATGGAAAAGTCTGTCACAAATACATAAGCAGGTACGGTGTGCATGACATAGGAACAGATGACATTAAAGGATACCAGTATATTTGAGAAGCTGTGATAGTTTTTATTTTATATGGAGCTTAAAGTCAATTTTAAAGGTATTGTGTAAAGAGATTGCCTGTGGTGCTTCGTGTACTCCCATAAAAACTACCACTGCCTTGTTTAAGAAAAACAGGACATAACTTTTCTTTTTCTTCTTTTGCTATGGATTGGGGAGGAAAAAAAAAAAAGGTTAATTATCATTGGATAAGTTATAACAGATTACATTAGTGAGACAGGGAAAACTGGGGAAAAAACTTTAAACAGCACCAAAGCCATTCACTAAGACAAATATTTTGTTTCATTCTTAAATGTGAAAGTCAGATGCACTGCTGGATTCTAATAAGTGGATTTTCTATTTAGTCAGTTGTTTCCCTTCACAATATTCAGCCACCTAGTGACTGATTTGTGCCAGGTGGCATTTCTCCAAATATGTGATATTTCCATGTCTCTGTTCACAGCTGTCTGGAGACAGACAGATAAAAATACACCAGCATATCATTCTACCTGTGGATAGATGAGAATGCATATAAACTGAGACTAATTTAATATCAGCCCGAAAATGCAGTAGAAAACAAGAGTTTATTAATTATTTTAAGGTAAATGAAATTGGTATTAGAAAGCTAGAGAAAATCTAAGATATCATGTTAAATCTGTTTGAAAAAGGAAAATGTGCAAACTGGAAGGATCTTTACGAAATAAAATAAATCTCTGTTTTGTAAAAGTATATTAAAAAAAAGTAATACTGTTAACCTCCCTTATTATCAGTGTTCGTAACTGTTTATACTGAACTTTGATTAACTATTGCGTTACAGTCAGCTGCTTGATGTAGAAAAAATACACTAGATGACTGTTAGATTGACAGAGCTCTCTTGCTTATTTTGAATCTAAGAACCCAGAATTTTTCTGTAGTATACATTTAGTCCCTATCAATTCGGAGCTTCAAAGGTAGGTATCCCACATAGAACTGCAAAAAGGCAAAGAAATCAAGGTTTCCTCTTTCCTTCTCTGTGCTGAAGACTCTCATTCAGGAATTTGATATAAGGCATATCTGGCCACTGTGAATCTTCATCAAAGGAAGGGACTTTGTGCTCAGAGAGAAAGACTCTTAGAAGACAAAAGCTTGAGGTGATCTCCTTACCAACTGGGAAGGAATATTTTCATTCCTTTTTTCTAGGGGTCTAAAATAAGACCCACGTGTTGTTGATGTTGCAAGGTCTCTGAAAGAGAAGACAAAAGATATTAACGACTATGCAGACAAGATGTCCCAGAAGAATGTGTAAGAAAAACTATAAAAATTTGCCTTTTGTGTGAATTTGTCCAACAATAAAAGGATTAGAATATTAACTGTAAATGTGTTTTTTTAAACAGTTTTGCATCTGAGTAATACTGAATATTTTTGCTTTCCAAACCGTGAAAGCTGCTTCTTCTCACTGAAGACTTTATGGCAGCAAAAGAACAAAGAACAAAAGAGCAATGCACAGCATACTTAACCTGTAATTGATACCTTGGATTTTTGTATATATTAGAAGAATAGGACTAAACTGTCCTAGAGTATTAGCAGGTTCAAGACATAGAAAGGTATTCATTGAGAACACCTTACTCTCACTCCTTATGCTGTATTAGACTCCCTTTCCATTATCCATGGAGGAAGCCTGAAATTAGTTTTTGTTAGTATTCCCCAATTAGCAAAATATAGTTACCTGGTATTTTTTAGAAAAGTTCATGGGATTGTCAAAACCTGCTGTTTTAAAATCTGTAGAAGTTACACCATTAGGGGTTTGGTTTGGTTTGTTGGGGTTTTTTTGTTTGTTTGTTTTTGTTTTTGTTTGTTTGTTTTTTTGTTTTAATTTTTCTATCTCCGAGGTTTTGTAGCAGTTTTGATCTTCAAGTCAATGCATCACTGTGTTGTTCTGTGAGACCACTCATATCCTGTTGCTATGTAAGTGCAGCCACTGGAAAAAAGTGTATTTTTAAGAAAATAATACTGAGATTACAAGCAAAATCGGAAGAAGGAAAAGCAACAAAAGGAATTTCACTTGAATCTATAACCAATAATATTTGACCTTATCCAGTATTTCATTGGTTGGTTCTTCAGGTCTTTAAAATTGTCGATTATTTACCCTGGTTAGTGGGGCTATTTTACAGCATCTATGTACCTTTGTATTGATCAAGGCTGTGTGCTTGGTCATGATGACACTGTAATGGATAGTTCAACTGGAAGAATTTACTTGGGCACTGTTACTTTTTAATAAGTAGCCGCATGTTCACAGTATGGTGCAAATATTCCAGCATTGAAAGTTGCTGAAACAATAATATTTGAGACAACTTATAAAGCAGTATTATCAAACTGGGAAGATTAAAGTTGAAGTGGAAAGGACTTACAGACTGTGAAACTTGATAGAGTTCAATAAAGAGATGTCAATACTTTTTTCTAGTTTTCAGTTTATCTTTAAATTTCTTCCGCTCACTGCTTCTATGTGCAAGTATACCTGTGTTGAAAGACATGCTTATCTGTACACATGTGTGTATCTGCACAAGTGTGAATGTGTCCTGTGAGTAGAATTATGATAAAGTCATTATATATATATACATGTCCCTCTGCTTTATGTAGTCTTCAATAAAGAAGGAATATTTTTTCCTTTTTTTTTTTCTAATTAATTTTAATTCTAGTTCTTATTCTAGTTTTAATTTAATCTTTGCTAAAATTCAGGACATCAGTTAAAGGTGGATGATTACCAGGCACTGATAGAAGATATTTTGCAGCTCGAGATACTTTGCACAAAAGAACTGAGATGATTATTATCTATAATTTTGTTTGTTTTATTTACTGCATTAAATTTCAGTATATTTCTTTGGCTTCTGTGAAATGTAATAATTTAAATTAAAAGCTTTTTAGATTACTTTGCTTAAGTCAGTGTTACCTTCAGAGGATGTCTTTGTATTGTTGTCATTAACAGGAATTCCTCTACTTACTAAAACTCCACTTTCAGGAGGAGTCTAGTAACATCACAGCCAAGAACAGAAATCCTAAAAAGAACTCATTATCTAAATTGTATGTCCTTGTATTATTATACAAAATGTTCAGCAAAACATTTCTGTTATCATTAAACAGTGAGTTGGCTCCTGTATGCTGGTATGCAAACCTGATGACTTGAGCTGAGGAGATATTGAGTGTTGCAGTGGATAAAATAAACACATAACTGTTGATATGACATATTTAGGACAAAAGAAACATACATACAGTATTTAAAAGAAAAATTGCATGCTGAATATTTCTGGATTTGAGACACTGTACAATTTGTTCACATAAATCCTTTGCAGACTTTCTTTTTCAGTTATGAATTCAGAGCATACCCTACAGCATATTCTCATGCAAGAGCAACTAATTGAGGGAATTCTTTCTATTATTTATAGACTTTACATTAGCTTAAAATTCCCCATATTTCACAAACAGTTTCTCCAGGATGGAGGAGCAAAACCTTGATCTAGATTTTCCAGTTAGATTCAGTTAAATTCATGTAACCTTACTACTTCTCAGTTTATGTAGCAACACTGGTTTTCTCTGCAGAAAATGTTCTTCTGAGCTGAGAGAGCAGGCTGCATCTTTTAAGGGAATTATTTTCACTGGAAACATAGCAGGACAGCAATTACAGCAAAGAATGTGTATAATGGAGTATGGATTGCAAAGCATATGAGACAAGAGTACAGGAAGCTTTAAAGACAGCTGATTAGTCCTGTTTTGTAGATTGTAGCTTCATGCTATAATCGGTGTTCACAGCACGATTGAGTAGATTTATCCGGAAAAATTCTGCTGTCTAAGGTAAAAAATTATTTACAACAAAGAGCTTAATTGTCTGTGTGTGTACATATAAAGGAAGCAAACAAGAGATTTATATGCACACTTTTTTTCCACTGCAAAACTATATTTTAACTGTGAAATCTGAGCATCTGAACAGTGAAAAACTTATTTCCTTAATGCAAGTAATAGGTATAGTAAGCTTTTGTCCTACAAGTGTCATTTTATTTACCAGACATACCTTTTTGGTTTGGAGGACATTTTTCTTCTGGGTGTCCTTTCAAACAATCATCTGTAAGCAGACATGTGTAATGAATCATCTTAGGTTTTCATTTTTCAGATCCACTAGGTATTTGTGACAGAGTAGTTCATTGCAGTCTTTTATTCTGGAAGTTCCTTTCAACTTATTTTCTAATGAAAGAAATTTTTTTCCTTCCTTAAAAAAAAAAAAGATAAAATCAAATGTGTCTGGAAAAGTCTTGAGAGAAGAGAGAAATGTGAGCAATAATTCCAATGAGTGGATGAAATGTGACATAGACCGGGATATTTTTTGTGGCAGTAATATTTAATGTAGGAAATACATTTAAAATTATATGGGTTTTCAAATACAGGCCAAAATCTTGGGGAGGAGGTGGAGTGGGGTGGAGAAAAGAGCTTACCACATAATTTAAAATCTGCATCATCTTACCAGTTTGAGTTCAATTTCAGGTTTTGAGTGGGAATAGATTGTTACTCAGATAACTATCTGAGAACTATTTTCTTTAAAACACTTTTTCATGGATGCTTCGGGGGGGGGGGGGACAAACAAAGAAAGGGGCCAGCTGCAGCTTTCTTCAGATAGTAGAGAGCAGGGAAAGTGCCACCCTCATTCTTTATTCATTCTTTGACACTTCACTACATTTTCGAAAGTTTATAAATGTAATTGATGAGTAGAATACGAAGATCTGTATCACGTTGCTCTGAAGAGTGCAAGTATTTCAAACCTTTTGATTACAGATTGCCATGAGCATTGCTTTCCATGTGTCTATTTTACGTATCTAGTTTGGGCTTAGAGAATCTAAAGGAGCACCTCACGGGTCTTTTTGATTAACACTTGTAGTATGTGGTACTATTACATTTTTTTCTCTTCTTCTGTGAACACATAAAGCTCATCTGGATAAAAGAGGACTTCTGTACACTTACTCAGGCATAGTGGAAATTCTTCGAGGAAATCCTGTGGATTCAACAAAAAATTGTGTCCATACAAGAGCTATATAAGCCTGACCCTCCTGACTACACTACCAATAATTCAAATCAAATCATACATAAACTGACAGCAGATCATAGCAAAAGATACAGCTGTTGTTCCTGTGTACTGATGGATGGACTTATATAATAATGTCAAAAACTGATATTGATTCATTAAGGTGCTGCTACTTTCAAAACAAGCGACCTTCACTTTGCCTTCAAAATCTAGGGGGAAGGGAACAGTTTATCTTTTTTGGTGTAGCTAGATATTTCAAAAGCTCATTCCCAGATGCTTGTTATATTCACAAACGATTTGTGCTAGCTGTTTGCATGATTTACAGCAGAAAGGATTCAGTCTACATGAGAAACCATTGTCTGGAATAAAAAGTACAGTGGTGGTATGCACAGCATAGAAGATAACCTGAGGTCAGCAGAGACCAAGAGGTTGTGGTGCGAGTTAAGTTACGCATGCTTTACTTTTAAATATTTTACATCCCTTTGTGATGTGTACATGACATGGTGCAGACTATGAATCTTAAATATTTGTATTTCGCTTCCAGCTTTGTGGAGAAATACTGTGTTCTGTATTAATTGGTTACCTTTGGCTTAGGCTTTTAAGTGTGGTAAATGGAGATGTGCCAAACTATCTGAAAGTAATTCGGGCTGTCAGTGAACCACAGTGACTGCTAGTTTGCAGATAATTTCTAGTCTTCTTGGGTCTGTCACGTCTCCTTCACAGTACATATTTACCATCTGAATAGAGAGCCAGCACTCTGCAACATAAATAAATATATGCAACTTTAATATGAGAATGTTTCTGTGAGGGACTTTTGTTACGTTGTGCCACACATAAACCAATCTGAACTTTTGCAATGACACAAATTGCAGACAGGTCTTCCCAAGCAAGCAACAATTAAAGTGCTGCTGGAAGCCAAACAACATAATTAATAAGCAGGTGACTTTGAGGTTGCCACGTGATTTTCTCCTGTTGGAATGACGTTTGTGTTAGATTAGCTCATTCTCTCCAGGACACCTGAAAGTATATTTGTGATAGAACAAACAACATACCCCTGCGGATGCAACAGCAGAAGGCTTTGTTGTTTTATGATTCTGGTCCAAAGCTGCCTTATGCTTCTTAGTTTCCAGGAAATCCAGGGTAAACCTTTTATTTACAAATAGGGAACACTTGCCAGAATGGAATAAAACAGCAGCTGATTAATCAGCATGCAGCTTTCATCTTCAAGAGCCTAGTTGCCTGGACCTGTTTAATATTTAGAAGGTTGGCCTTGGTGGGAGAAATGTTGTGTGGAAATGTCTTTGATAGCTCTGTGATTAAGTCTATCATGCTCTGGAAAAGGAATAGCACTGGGTTTGAACAAGTCTGCCTGATAGAACAGAGAACGTTCATGACTGGAGAAAAAAGTTATCTCGTTATATAGTTCTGTACTGCTGCCCTTTGAAGCAAAATGAGAGGAAAGCTTGCTTGGGTACTTCAGCTGATAAAATCTGCTTTCTGGAACATGACCAAGTCTCAGCATATATCATCTATGAGAAATAAGGCAGACAAAGGATTGTGTTCCTAAATAGGCTTGAAATATCTTGGCAACTGCTAAGAAAACACAAATAAATGCCCTGCTAGTTCGACCCTTAAATTATGCAGCTGTTCATTACTAGAATTATATATCTCATGTTGCCCTTTGGAAGTAAGGCATGGTGCACAGAGCTGGAACAATTACTGAATTATAGTACAATAAGAAAGACCTCCTGAAGTGTCACATGCATGTAGAGGAAGATAAGAAAGGCCAGCTTAAGTTCTTGGCATTTTAAATAAGGCAATCAAGAAACCTTTTGAATTCTTTGGTTTTCTTTCCCTGCAGTTCATCTACATTTTTATGCAAGTCTGACAAAGCATCCCATTCATGTGTCAGCACTCTTGTCTCTGGATGCATTAGTGTTTATTACAGGCTGAATTTGCAGATGCTACCATTTGAAAACGGTAATAGAGCCAGTTGTGTGGCCTTAATATTTATATAATTACTAATGATTTCATGCTTCCCTCCCCAGTGCTTCTGAAATAAAACCAGCTACATTAGCATGGTCAAGCATAACAGTGCTCAATACAATCCTGTAAGCTTAAATTGTTTTGCCATAACAGGCTTTGAATTTCATTCTGAAATAAAATATGTTGTGTTAATCAGCTTACTGTTAATGAATGATTCGAGTGACACATTTGGCACATTTTTGCACATTTAGCAATGATCTGATTTTTTTTTTTTTTTTAATATTAATCACACATATAATGTACGCTCTGAAGAGTGTTCTGGAGTGTCTTGAATGTTTTGTATTTGCTGATTTGAAAATAGTATGTTGTATTTTTCGTCTCCCAAAAGCTTATCCAGGACTACAGTTGGCAAATTAGCCTAATAAAACATTTTTTTGTATTCTTTATAGTTGTATTTTCAGATACTGTTTCTCTTCATGCATGTTGGTTCGTACTGAGAATACCCATAATCATACCCACTAGTTGGATGAAGCATAAGTCATACAATATTTCTTATTAAGATATTACTTATCCAGAAATAAAACATGTTGTTAAAGAGTAAGAATGACACTCTCTCAATATATGCAGTGTGATAGAGTTCAATATGCCTCCATGTTAAATGCTTCCTCATATAGACAAGACTAGACACAGGTAATTTTAAAATACATCAGGTTCTCAATTTTATTTCACTCATCAGGAGTAGGAGATTTCAGTTATTTCTATGTTTTTAAATTTAAAAAAGAATTACTAGATGTGGGTAGACTAGGAGAGCATTTAAGGATGTATATTTTGTAGTTCATCTGTTGCTTTTTATTCTATTATTTTGTCCAGAGTTTTGAAGGTGGTGGGTTCAGAAAATTCCCTGTAAATTAGGATCAAATCCTAAGTAAATATCCTGTAAAAATATACAAAGAAATTATTAAGGAGGGCAAATGTTTTATAATCTGTCCTCCTGTTGTGTAAATACTACATGACTTAAGAAAACGTAAAAGCAAAGCAAAACCTTTTGATTGTAAAGATGAAAAAGGGAATGACTTGACTCTTAGAGGATATAGCTAACAGGGTCTATATGTCTAGAGTTTGGGAATGATGTGTGAACAGGGAGAACTCTGATAGTCTTATAGTGTGGCTATGACTAAGAAACAGCATCCCCATTGTCATAGCTGTAAGACATATTACTTTTATATCAAACATTCTTAAACTATGTTCACAGAGGAGCTTTACCAGGTCTTCTAAGGATTGTGGAGGGGACTGTTCTTTTGTCTTTTGTCTTATGTTCCATTTGCTTCACTCTACTGTAAGCTAGACATTAAAAGCTTCTATCACTGCTAATTTCAATAAAATCTCTGTCGTGTAGACTGGACAGAAGTCACTTTTGCTGCTTTCTTAGTGACCCAAGAGTCGGACTCTTTAAGTTGGGGGAAATATTTGAGAAAGTGACTAATTCTTGCTGCTGGCTCCTTGAACAAGCATCTAATCACTGCTCAAGTAGTAAAGTGCTTACATTACAAGGGAAGTTGTAACTGTGTTCTGCAATGACAGCTCATAAATCTTTTAAAGACAAAACATTTATTTAAAACTCATAAAGATATCTGTCTGTCTCCTACTCCATTTTCAAAACATAAGCAGACCTTAATCAGAAGCAAAGCCATATAAAAAGCCATCATCAAGAGAGTAACTGTGGTTCTCTCTTTGTCAAAACCATGATGTGGTGGAGGAACCCTATCAGGGAGCTCATGTACTGGCTTCTGGTCTCAGGGCCACACGGTCACGATGCAAGTTACACATGGACACTGATATGCCTGCACCGCTCCTGTTCTGACTGGTCTGGCATTGTGAGTGGACTTGCTGTTTATTATTTGCTCATATTACTTGTTTGTCATCAATACATAAGGTCAACAGAAGGGCAACTTCAAGATAAGCAAGTGGGTTTTGCAAATTTTTTGCAGAATGGGAGAGCTCCTGAGGGGAAGCAAGAGATGAAGGGTTGTGGGTTGAATGGAGGAGAGCAGAGACTCCTTAGTCCCCTGATGAATTTGCAAACAGCGTAGGCATTATTTTAAAAGTAGAAAATGTATGTTATAAGGATCTTGCCAATACAGATTTGAATGATCTTTGCAGTTGTAAATGAAAGCCATTACTAGGACACTCTCTCAGATTGCTCACTGAAAATTAAACTACAAGAGCTTGCTTTTGTACTGAGCTTTTTAAATATCTGTCTGATGGAAGCTATAAAAAAAAAAATTAAAAACTACATTTGTCCATGTTTCTAGCCATGTGTTTTAGCTGGTTTAGGAATATGTTTGATCTCCTGGAAATATTTTTTTTAGATAAGAGAATTGCCAAACTGGAGCAAGGTAGTTCCAGATGCCTTTCAATTGCCAGTGTTACTAGCTTTAAAGATTCAGAGCTCTGGTTTTGATCTTTCAAGATATGGTTTGAATAATGTGATTTAAAATGTCTAGATATTTGAACTTGCTCTCCAAAATTTCTCTGTCTCTTTAATCTATAAGATTTCTCTACTTGCTGTATTTTATTTAGGTTAATACTTTATTATAATAAGTAAAATGATGTGTAGATGCTTTGTAAATGCTTTGAGGAAAAGATGATAATTATACTAAAACACAATAGCTCATAAAGTCATCAGTTTTTGTTTCTCTTCCTGGCAGTTGTCTGATCAGCAACAGTATATGTTGCAAATGTATAGTCACAAACAATCTGACCTCATTTCCTTGTTTTTTATGTGGCTGAGACTGAACAGTATTGGATTATTTCTTATGTGTCTCTTACAGAAACAGATATTGAGGGGGATGCCCCCTAATTTTAGTAGTGCTACAACAGTTGATACAGCTGAGGATCTGGCTTATTACTTCTGTGAGTTGTTCTGCCTTGAGAAGGAGAAAAAAAAAATAAAGATTTACATTCGTTTTGTGATTCTTTGTTCTTATGGAAACTGAAGAGACCTTTTTTCCTATGAGATGAATTTCAGCTTTTCATATCTCTCGAGAATGGATTTCAAGCACTATGAGAGAACAAAAGAGTGTTTCTAAGTAGGAAGAGCATTTCAGCCCAGACACAGAAAACATGACACCCCCCCACAGGTCTGGCTTGCTAGAGGGGTATACTGCTCTGTCATCTCTAGCACAGTTATCTCAGTACTTCGAGTCATGTAAGAAAACCCGAAGTCAGGCCTGTGAGCTGCAGATAGCTTTTCCTGAGATCAAACAGGGAAAAGAATGTCTATTTTGGCTTTAAATATCGGATTGTAAATATAGTGCTGTTGTTCTTATTATTGACAAGTACTTCTTTGTATCTATTTCTCTGCGCTCTCCAAATTCTATCATCAGCCATTAGCTCTAGACAACGTAACAGGAGATTTTTTTTATTTCCAGCAACTTTGAATGCTTGCCTTCTCTTTATGGCTGCTGCTGCTGTTAAAATATTTATATCCTTGATTTTAAATAAATAAGGCCTCTATGTTTCTCTAAATCAATGTGGTTAAAAAACCCTTTCTCCCAGGGAATTCTGGATGAATGCCAACTTAGCCTTACAACAAAAAGGCACTTTCTTGCTGGAGATTTATAAGCTCTGGCTGAAATAAGAGGATGATTCTGACAGCAATCCTAGGGTAAATTAGGAGTAATTCAGCTGAAGTAAATTGGTGGTGTAAAGGAGATCAAAATCAGCCTTTGCATATATGAAACAAGCACATATGACAAGAGTCACAGTATAACACTAGAAATGTGTTGTAATGAATTTTTCACTAAAGATTCGAACACTAGCAAACATTTCCTGATATCTGTCTGAAAAGAGGACAAAGAAAATTTAAAAGGATGTATCATGTATCATTGGGCAATGAACACAGAGGATTCTTTTGTTGATGCAGCAGTTGTTTACTTGAATCATAAGAAAAATGGAACAGCTTGTGACAAAGAGAAAAAAATATCCTGTGTGAATTCCTGTATTCAGGAGGGAGGGATATCCCCTCTTTCAAAAACATCACTGTTATTGTTATGGTTAATCATAGCATGCTTTACACAAAACCATCCTTCAATGGCACTTCGCTTCAGGGAGATGTCAAATGGCCCCCTCTGAAAAAAAATCAGTTTGTGAGTTTTGCTGTCCTTCTTGGCTTCCTCATTTAACAGTCCAGAAGAGGCTTAAGTACTTATAGGGCATCCATTGCCATGGTATTAGAGAGCCATGTAATTTGCAACCCACTGCATTGTCCTTTAAGGTATGGAAATTCTATTATCCTCATTTTATAGATGAACAGTAAAGACACAGAGAAACTAAATGGCATAGCTAAGGTCACACACATTTTCTTTGATTCAGTAGATATTTTGAAAGATCTGTCTTCTATTGCTTCAGCTCTAGAAGCTAAGGATCCCACATACGCATCTGATCTGGGCACTTTGTGTAATTTAGTAGTCAGCAGGGAAAAGTAGACACTTTCAGGACCTGATTCATCTCGCCGTAAAGTAAAACCTAAAGGAGTTCAGGTGAATCACATTGTAAAAGAGACTATTTAAAGAATCAAGATGATTAGCTGAAAGGTATTCTTCAATTACAAATGTCAGTATTTCATCAGACCATTCCTACTTCTAGTACCTTCTTTTACTAGATGAGATTTTTCAGAAGTAGGTGAATGCTGGACAGCATTCATACTGAAAAATCCCACCTTCTTGCTAAGAATTCTTATCATTAATGCTGCATATTCACTCTACAAGGAGTTATAAATCCTTTTGTCTATTTATATTAGAAACAGTGCATTGTGATTATAGTGTCTTAATACTTTATTACAGTGCAAACTTCTGTTGTACATCAGCTGCCATGGCTGTAGTCAGACATTAAGAAATGAAATGTAAGAGCATAAACTTCCACTAATAAGCACAATAAAAATACATCTACTGTTTTTCTTGTGGAATTTTTGCTAATACAGCAAGGGCTTTAGTAGTCTGTTATCATAGACACTTTGTCACCAGATTTACTTTCATGACGACACTATCTCTGATTTTACAGTCATTTTATGTCTTTTTTTGTTTGCCCCTGCTCTTCACCTTTTTCTGTCTCTGATTTCATTCTCCTAAATTAAACAAGCCAAAATCTCCTAGTTTTCCCTAATAAGAAAGGCTCTCGTCTTTTTTTTTTCCCCTTCCTTTCTTTAGTTCTTTTCCTAAGATATCTTGGTCTTTACTGATGGTACGTCCCAGTTCTGTGTCAGCAGGAGATTGTATCAGCCTTTCACATATATTAACATCAAGGTCATTACTGAAAATATTATTCAGGAATAGTTCTGATATTGAATTTTGTGGAACCTCTGTCCAGCCTCATACTTCTGCTTTCAGCACCATATATTTGTTCCTTAAATCAGCCTACAGGTTCTATTAGCATACATTCTAGCTAAACTTAAATAATTTCCTATATAGCACTTCATCATATGCTTTACTTAAGCCCAAAGAGATGAGATTTACTCAATTTCCTTTACTTCTTAAAATGAAGTAATTTACCATGGTAATCTCACATTGTCTACCATTTTTAATATGTATGTGGCAGATCTTCCCGTTTATCAGTTGTCATGGTTTTATATTTTCCTTTTTAATTCTGTTTAATTCATTCAGATCAATTCTTATGGATTTGTGGTAACTTGTGCTCACTTTTCTTTCCTCTAAAATTGGCTGTATATTTATGACATCCCAATCAGGTAGTACACATCTCATACTTCACACATTTGTAAAATTGGTTGGTGTTGAATTTGGATTTTTCCTCTAATTGTGCCTGTTTGTCTGTAGTAAATGCCTCCCCAGTAAACAGCAAGTATCAGACAAAAGCATATCAAGTATGGACAGGAAAGCTTAGGTGATATGCAACAGAGTTAGTATGAAGTTTAAGCAAGTAATTTTAGTTGGTTCTGTGACTGCTGCAGGCCATGCTGAGGTGGGCATTTGTGCAGACAAATGTTGCAGTCTTACTTAATCAGCCTTGTCAACAAGGAGATCTTACTACCTCCATCTTTTACCTGTAAAATAGTAGGACCCTGAATGTTTACTTGGTAAACTAACATAGACCCAGAGAATACACTGTCAATGCATAGCCATTAGGACAATGAATATGTTTAATATCACTGCCTTCTGGGAAAAGAGTGCTGTGGAAGGAATGTGCAAGCCAGTGGTGAACAAATTACCAAGATGTTTATGTCACTCCCATGTTCTTTGACAACACAGGTATAGAAACTGACGAAGTGTGAAGTTCCTTTGAAAGTCAGACTGCTGAGAAGTTGCACAGTGATTACCTAAGACTGTGAAATAGATTAATTAACAAAGAAAAAAAAATGCAGTGCTTAATAAAGAGTTTCGTATTCAAGGTGTCTGCCAGGTGTTTTCTGCTTTCAGTGCTACTTTCCTCCCCACAGCAGGGAATAACATTTTCCATTTTAATCAGGAATACTGCTGTCACTTAATGCCTGAATGCGGAAAAAAAATGCAATTTACAATGTAATCCAACTTTTCAAACTTTTTTGAACGGTTTATCATTTCACTTTGAACTCAACAAGGCCATTAGTAAAATTTTGAGTTGTTGGCCATTTTTCAGTTTTTTTGGCCTGACTCGCCGAACTACAGCTACATCTTTGGTCACAGAATTACAGAATGTTTGGGGTTGAAAGGCACCTCTGGAGATTATCTAGTCCAACCCACCTGTTAAAGCAGGTTCACCTAGAGCAGATCGCACAGGAATGTGTCCAGGCGGGTTTTGAATGTATCCGGGGAAGGAGACTTCAAAATCCCTCTGGGCAGCCTGTTCTAGTGCTCAGTCACCCTCAAAGTAAAGAGGCTTCTGTTCATATTCAGATGGAACATCTATGCTTCAGTCTGTGCCTGTTGCCCCTCATTCTATCATTCAGCACCTCTGGAAAGAGTCTGGTCCCATCCTCTTGACACCCACCATTGAGATATTTATAAGCATTGATAAGATTCCCTCTCAGCATTCTCTTCTTCATGCTGAATAGACCCAGCTCTCTCAGTCTTTCCTCATAAGAAAAATGCCTCAGACCCCTAATCATCTTGGTAGCCTTCCACTGGACTCCCTCCAGTAATTCCTTGTCCTTCTTAAAGTGGGGAGCCCAGAACTGGATGCAGTACTCCAGATGCGGCCCCACCAGGGCAGAATAGAGAGGGAGCATAACCTCTCTTAACTTGCTGGTCACACTTTTCCTAATGCACCCCAGCATACCGTTGGCCTTCTTGACCACAAGGGCACATTGTTGACTCATGGTAAGCCTGTTGTCAGCCAGAACTCCCAGGTCTTTCTCCACAATGCTGCTTTCTGGCAGGTCCTCCCGTAACCTGTACTGATACATGGGGTTATTCCTCCCTAGGTGAAGGACCTTACACTTGCCCTTTTTGAATTTCATCAGGTTCTTCTCTGTCCGGTCCTTTTCCATTTCAGGTCTTGTTGAATGGCAGCACAGCCTTCTGGTGTATCAGCCCTTCCTCTCAGTTTGGTATCATCAGCAAACTTGCTAAGGGTACGCTGTCCCTTCCTCCAGGTCATTGATGAACAGGTTGAACAGGACTGGACCTAACATTGACCCCCGGGGAACCACACTAACTACATGCCTCCAACTAGAATCTGCACCATTGATCACAACACTGTGAGCTCTGCCTTACAGCCAGTTCATGATCCGTTTCACTGTGCACTCATCCAACCCACACTTCCTGAGCTTACCTATGAGTATGTGTTGAAACATAGTGTCAAAAGCCTTGCTGAGGCCAAGGTAGACAACATTCACTGCTCTCTCCTCATCTATCCACCCTGTCATACCATCACAGAAGGCTGGCAGGTTGTTCCCTTAATACTGCAGAAATCCTTACTTCTGTGGTGACAGAGATTTGCAACACTGTGAAACTGAATGCTTTCCCTGGTATTTCGATGAAATTCCCTTTTATCTTTGTGTCACAATGCAGAAAAAATGAAAATTTTCTCTAGAGATACCATCCTGAAACTGTTCAGTATGTGCTTTGAGACCATCTGAAAGCCTTGATAGAGTAAGGACTCTGTTCTGTCCAGATGGAAACCACTCACAAATAAGAGAGCTCAGGAAAAATGAATTACTTAAATAGGCTTAATTTTGTAAGTAAAAAAGTCAGCAGTTTAATATAACAATCAGTTTTAAAGAAGTAATCAATTGTGTAAGGGAAGGTTTCCTAAATTGTGAGCGCACATTAAGAGATCAAAGTGATAAAGTGTTATGGCAAAGCCAAGGGTGGGACATAGCTCCAGACTCAAACACTAAATTTAGATATCTGCAAGGAAAGTGTGTACGTAAGCATTAGGTGCTTTAACTTCTCCTTATGGCTAATGGAGATTTAGTATGAAACGGCTAATACAGCGAGCTGTTCAGATTCACTTCTGTACATTTGGTTTGGTGAACTACTATATTATATTGACTAGACAAATACGATTAAGAGGATCTCTGTTAATTTAAATGAGAGATCAGAAAATACATATATCTATGGTTCCCATGTACAAATATACATTTTTGATATCTAAATTTTTAGTCTGAATCTGAATCTCGGTCCTATACTTGTCTCCTCTGTAGCGCTTTGTCACCTTGATCTTTGAAGTTGCATATATACAAGATGAAACCTTCTCTTTGCATAATCAGTTGAGATAACTGTCTCTAGAGCTGAACCCTGGGGTAGACCCTGGGTGCCTTACTTAGGACTCTATATTTGAGTAATCTTAAATTTCATACCTAAATGAGGTACAAAAAGAAGCCCCTCACTCATTTTAAGTGAAATCTAGTAACTAATTTAAGCAACATAAATGTGGAAGAGAAGGACTTATCATCTAGGCAGCTGAGAAGATGGTGAGAGGAAATAGCTTTTTGGAGAAGAAAACAGGAATGCTGATGAGACCTGAGTTGAAAACACATCAAAAGAGAGTAAGCAGAACTATATATAGACAACTTGGAAAAAGAGCCTTGAAGAACTGGCAATGGAAGAACTGGTGTGGTATACGGGGAAGCTAAATGTTAAAGGAATGTCTTGTAGTTCACAAGGGAATTGAACTTACTCCTTCAGTGCATGTGTTCCTAAATCAGGCTTACTAGTAAAATTAATTTGATGTTCTATGGAGACAAAAGACCCAGTTTTTCAACCAATGAAGGCAGTAGCAAAACTCCAACCTGTTTCAAATTGGAAGAGGTACGTGTCCAACGAGTGTGTGGAAAAACACCTTCCTGTATCTGTTATCCCACTGAATAAATTGGTCTGCAGTACTTCTGTTTGTCTACCAATAAAATACTCCGCTGTCTCAGATAGGTCATTGTGCTCTTAAGTGTTCTGCATTGTTTCTAAATTACTTGCTGCCTCTGAAGTTACCATTTAATAAATTGACTCACTTGATACAAGGGTAATAATCTTCTTAAATGTGACTGGTAATTCCCTCATAACTACAATTTTATAACAGCTCCTCTTCTAAAGCTAAAATGTTGGCACAAAGCCATGCATTATTAGCTTGGGTTTGCAAGGAAAGACTGGGTGTCCTAACCAAGTGTCAGTGATCCTTTTCAGAGTTGTTCAGCTCAAATCAGTCATTGAAACCAAGCACAGGACAAAGTCATTAACAGAACAATAATTCTTAGGTGTTTTGACAAGGCATTCTATAAATGTTAATTAACATCTGCACCACAGTTCCTGCCAGGGCTGCGAAACAGTGGAAATGTTAAGTAAACTAAATCCAGCAACTGGAATTCTTAGTTTATGTTTCATATTTTGGTAAATAATTTACTTTTTTGTTTGTTCATTTTTTTAATATACAAGAAGAAAAATATATTATTTAGTTCAGGTTGATAATCTGGATTGCTTCATAGTTTTTCTATTCTACAACAAGTTCAGTAAGTGCAAATCTATTCATACTGCCCATTATTTTCAGAAGCCTGACTGTGAAGAGCCTATAACATACCTCACTAAGTATTTTCCCAAAATTGTATTATGGATTGATTTTTTTTCTTTTTATTATTATTACAAGATGAAAAATAAAACCAGTAAATTCAAATATAGAAAATAATTGTTTGCCTTTATGTTTCAAATTGGAACAAAAATAAAAGATTTTGTGAACTGCTAAGTATTTGCAGCTTTCATGTTATAGGAATTGTCAGATTCTTATATGAATGGGCAAGGAATATAAGTTTCTAGCCATATATTATAACAATGAAAGGAATTCTAAGGAGATGAACAGGTCTTAAATCTTATCCTTTGGTATTATACAAAATCAATGGTTTAAAGGAAGCAAAACAACAGTTTGGGGTTTTTATTTTTTGTTTGTTTTTGGTTTTGTTTTTGTTGTGAAATTTGGGTTGATTTCCTCTTTAGAATCACAAAGATTTTTTTCTTTGCTATTCCAAGTAAGATTTGAAAGCCTGGAAGTCTAGCATGTGCCATGGATTGCAATAGGACTGGATGACTTACTAAAATTATTTGAAAAATAGTGTATACAGACATTGCTTCTATATTATTTTTTGGTATATTGGATGTAATAACTAAATGTAGCACAGATTAATTTTCAAGCACAGTTTAATAAAATGTGTTTTGACTCAGGAACATTTGTTTAATAGGAATTTCACTGTGAACTATATGAGCTCATTAAGAGACTTATTTATGGAGATCTTTTCTGAAAAAATGATGTAAATGAACATAGTTTTTAAAGAAAATGAAGGAACTGTAGCATGGATATAGCTAGGCATAATGAAGGAAAGCAGTTTTTAGTATTCTCAGTGTAATATGCCTGCATTTCTGACAACTCAACTGGCGCTGAACTGAATTTTACAAAATTAACTAAATGAGATGCCATTATGCAAGCAGAATTAAGAAATTGTTCTTTTGCCTCTAGATTAGTTTAATGGTATCTCTGACATCTGTGTCCTGTGAAATTTATCAAGCATACATTTTTTTGTAGAATGGGGGACAAAATCAAAATATAATCAAGCTTACTCAGCACCTAATTTAAGCACTTTCTTTTGGTATGTACTTCAGTTATTTGGAGTCATATAGCTTAAGTTAGGAGAATGAGTTGCCAGATTTAGGTCCTATTTCTGTGAAGAGCAATGTACTTCGAAAGGTCTTTTCAAGTAGGTTAAGCTACTTATTTACATAATAGCACTTATACATAAGGCATCTGCCACAAATTCGCAAGAAATTAATTTTAACATAAATTTGAGTTTGGTCTGAACTGTACTGAAAGAAAATTTGAAAACATAAAAGTGATAAGAAACATAAATTATAGTGCTTAATAAAAAAAGATGCATTTCAACTTAAATTTAACAGTTCTTTAGGTAGCTGTAATTAACGTAATTACAGAATGAATTTTGTCTTTTTGTACAAAAAATAGTCTTAATTATATTTCTTAACTAACATTGCATTTTTAAACATCGTAGTATATGTCTGCATTTTCATTTTGGTCTTACATGAATTACTATCTGGATTATAAGATTTGTAGCTTTTTGATTTTTTTCCCCATTTTTCATTTATTCCTTAAAGTAGGCAAATTATTTTTCCTATTCTTTTTTATTCAAAAATCATGGGGAAAATGTTAACCTTGCCACTTGCCATTGCACAGAGGTTAATCTAGTGTTAAGAAAATAATACTTGGGAAATAGGACTGAACACAACTAAGTGATAGAATTTGCATTTCAGAGTCTTCCATTTATTTTGAAGTGTGGAGAACTAGAATAATTTTGAAGTATTAATCTTCTGAAAGATAACTTGTCAACAGCAGGCTCCCTCCAGTAAGTCCCTTCCACATTTCCACATTTCACAGAATCTTCCTTCCTGGCTATGCTTGAGATGCACAGCCATTTGGGTACTGTGGATAGTGTAGCTGTCTGCTCTTTTATTCAATGCCTGTTAGAACCATTATATATATATTTATTTTTTTATATATATATATATTTTATATATATATATATAAAATAATGGAAAAAATTATTCAACTGTGTTTTCAAGAGATCATAATGAATTAAACTAGCATCTTCTGGAAGGACAACAAAGATCTAGATGCATCCATTTTAAATACACAGAGACAGATGTAATTGCATCCATCAATTCCCTTTTTATCGACGGACAGAAATGCACACCTCTAGAAAGTGAGTCAGGTCTTCAGAGAACTGAATCACTTTGTGGAAATGCTTCTCTCTACGTTAATAACAGAAAGAGGTTAGGATGATGGCATATGCAACTTGAGCACAGCAATTAGCTTGCTCGTTTTATGAGTGATTCCATTCACTTCAATATGCATCACTCTGTTCATTCCATTCTGTTGTTAAATTAAGATAAAGGACTTAGATGGGTAGATAACATATATAGATATACAATACTTATAAAAGTAAAATAATATAAATATATGTTATATATACAAATAAAATACATTAGATATACTTGTATAGCACATTTCGTCATACATATGTATATGATGATGAATTGTGCTTTTATTCAGTTGTGTATTACTAAAGCTAATATCCTTACTTTGATAAAATCACAAGGTATCATAGCTGCCCTCAAGATGTGATGTGTATTTATCACAAATCAGGAGATCAAGATTTTACTGTAAATTAGAGAATGATCAGAAAAAGAAAGAAAGAAACAAACAAAAAACAACAGTGACAACAACAACCAACCAACCAGCCAACCAACCAAAAAAACCCACTCCACTCTTTGATTTAGAATTATTTTTAAAATCATGAAAATCAAATGAAATTCAACTTGACCAGTTTCATTTTTATGTTATTGGTCAGGTGTATGGCAGCTGCACAAAAAGTTTACAAAACCATCTAATGTTGAAATAAATATTGTTCACCTCAGTTTCACTGCATTCTGCCAGTCTTTCTCATTTTGAATAATACCTTTTTCTCACATTGAATCCTACCTTTTCTCACATACAATTTGTAGAAATTACTCACCAAAATTTATGGTAAACAGTTGACAGAATCTTCCAAATTCAGACTTAAGTTGTTTTTGACTGACAGCAGGTTCATGTTTGGGGCATCTTAATAGATCAAAAAATGTGACCATGTCAGAAGTGGTGCTGTCTCAGCAGGTCACCTGTAAATCAATTCAACTAAATATTTTGATCAGGTACCATAAATATTTAGGTGTGAGAGAAAAAAGATAGTAAATTATTGTGACCATGGAATGCTTTATAAATATTTTATTATCACCATCCATCACCACCTTTTGGGAATAAAGACTTTTTTAGGTAGCAAAATGAAGAGATATGTCACAAAAAAGCTTCATGCTGAAAATAAATAGTATTCCAAATACCTGAACACTGACTGTGCTTTGGTCTCATTAAGTGATTTAATCAAATTTAGAAGGTTCATTTGAATTCTCTGTGGAATTTTGATTTGTTAGACTGTCCTGCTAAAATTAAAAGTATGGTAGGAAAAAATGCTGGTTTTGAGGAAATAAGATTAGATGAGAGAGAGCACTCTTCATAGGAGTAGCTTCAGTGGACTTGAAAATGCATGAGTTCCATTCCATGCTGAAGATGATTGCAAATTTATAAAGACATGCTGTCTGCTCTTTGTGTGCCATAAAGTCTGTCTAAATAACAATATCCTCTCAGGGAGAGAATCTGCTGTTCTGGCTGCCCATGTATTATTATGTTTGGACTATCTCCATTTGCAAATGTTGACTTTTCATCTGTGACCAAAGAGTGAAATCTGCATGAGAGATGTGTAAAACATTTAATCTTTATTTATTTGTTAACAAAAGATTTTTTTGCCAAATCCTGTTTGCACTTCTTTTCTCCCGCTCCCTCTGGAAGGCGACTGTCTGCATCCACAATGTGACACTTAAGCTGAGAATACAAATTGCGGTCATTTTCAGGGTTTTATTGTATGTTTTTAATGACAGAATGCATTAAACCAAAATAACAATTCCAGCTATTATTTTGTATCTTCTGTATTTCTAAAGGGTATGTTATAATTGGCTATATTTATGAGTGAAAGTTTATACAGATTACAGATCTATGTTAATATTTGCTGATACATAGATTTTTAAGACCAGAAAGAACCACTAGATTATCTAGTGACCCTATATTTTTTACTACAAGCTATAAAGTTTCACCTAGTTAAATTCTGGGAAAAAAAAAAAAAAAAAGATTAGCAGAGAGATCTGAACATGGGCAACATGCAATCCATTATAAGTAACAGAGCTGAATTTCTATGACCAGTGAAGAGCACTGAATCATCCAGGTTTGAGCTGTTCAGTGTATGGCTCAACACCACTCCAGACTATGACTGCTTTGCATGCCTCCTGTGGCATCTTCCTACACCTTTCACTGCATGGACCATGACCTTGTGATTTCAAAGAATATAGTAACATGCTTGCAGAATGATCACAAGTCTAACAGTCAATTCATCTATCTATTCATAAAGACTAGACAACGCTAAACAAACTTGACTCCTGGTATCTCACAAGCTCAGCAGTCATATAAGGTATATTGAGTAGAGATCAGGAAATGAGGTGTTTGCTATTTTCTTTGGACAACTGAAGGCTAGAATTTGGTTAAATCTCTGTGACCTTTCATGCAACCAAGAGGAACTGCCACTAGGCTATAAAAAAAGTATTTCTTGCTCTGAGATGTCACCAAGAGTTAAGTCCTAAATAAATTCAGTATTAAATAATTTCTGTTATGAAAAATGCAGAACTAAACCAGAAATGTAATAACACATAGCTAAACTAATTTTAAGGGTGGGTTCAGATGGCAAGGGCAAAGAGATGTACATGTGGCCTGCCTATAGACTGAACTTTCCATTTCCAAACTAGCTGGTTTGGAAGACTTCATGGGATTGTTAACAACTCTAAACTACTAAACTCTGTTGAAATTCCTTATATGCTTTCTCTAAGTGTATTTGCTTAGACATTGCAGCTTGCAAGCTTAGTCTTGACGTACCTGCTCTGCATCTAGCTATAGAGTAGATAAAGCAACCAATTTGCTCCCATCTGCACAAACTGGCCACAAAATTCCTTCCAAGAAATGTGTAGACAAGCATGTCTATGAAACCAAAGGCTTTATTCTCAAAAGTGTTGAAAAATTAATTCGATTTCTTGGAAGGTGTCAACTTTTGGAAGATGTCTTGCCTTGGAAAATGCAAGTAACTAAAAATTTGTCTGGGCTGCCAGTGCTTCAGAGTGTGGACTATACAGTACATGACTATTTCCTGAGCATGCACACGTGGAAATG
Source organism: Pampusana beccarii (assembly GCA_013399365.1). Lineage (NCBI taxonomy): Eukaryota > Metazoa > Chordata > Aves > Columbiformes > Columbidae > Pampusana > Pampusana beccarii. The sequence goes on along the minus strand of VWYH01001157.1, from coordinate 336,353 downwards.
CATACAGATTTATACACATGCATGCCGATGCAGAAAAAGTAGTTAGAAATGGGCACAGAAAGCTAGGCCAGATAAAAATAACATATTGACAACAGAGCCATTACTGATGGAGGTCTAACTTCTAAATGGTAATGGTATTAAACTTCTAGGAAGGATATACCAAACACACCAAAAGAAACCAAAAGAATCTAAGTAAGCACTCCTTTTCATAGTAGCTTTTGCACTGGAGCAGCAGGTGAAAGGAACTCAAGACAGGAAATATGAAATACTTTTCAATAGTGATCATTGTGTTAACAGACACTGCAGATCAGTAATTTCAGCATTCCGTAAGTGTGTAACAAAACATGGTAGTCTCCTTCTCTGCAGGAAGGATTACAGAACTGTTTCTCATTTATCAGGAGAGCTGCTGTTACCAAGGTTCATTCTTGAACATCTGTAGGAGAGAGGGGGCAGAATCTACCAGGAAGAAAAGGAAACTTGGAGCTGAGCTTTCCAGAAATGTCCTAAACCACAAGTGTTCCCTGCACAATGTTTGAAACAAAAGGCATGTTCTCTTTCTGCTAATAGGTATAAACTGGAGGAGGGGGGAAATCAGCCTCCTGCTCTGCTATATTTTTCAAAGCTACAGCCTGTTGATATATGTTAGTTACATTCTTAAAATGTCAAGCACATTTAGATATTCAAGATATGAACAGAAGGGAACAATTACTTTCCTAATACTGGGAATATTTAAGTATGAAGCAACCTCAGTCATAAGAAAGCTGAAGCAATTCTGTGTAGAAGCAGAATTTCAAGCAGTTCCATAATCTTGCATTTCAAAATTTATCCTCCCATGGAGTCAAAGAAGTCACGCATGACTTTTGAAATTATAGTTTGGATCATAGACACCTACATTTCTGTGGAAACTATCTGGATCACTTAAGTACTTCACAGAGTTATGTAGAAAACCTTATTCTGCCAGGCTTTCCTGCCTTTTCAAAAAATACTTCAGCTGTTGCATTTCTGTATTCCAGGCAGTGCCTCCCACACACCTTTACCCTGTGCTACCACTGACTTCTCCCTCCTGTTATTGTGTTAATTAACGGTTCTGGCAGCCTATCTCTGCTAAGTAATGCAGATATAAGCTAATCTTACAGTATTATTTGATTCAGTAGTGATGAAAAACAAGCTTGGGCCGAGAGAGGGAGCAGGAACAAGCAAGGGTTTCTTGAACTGTACCTGAGTACAGAGGATGCAACTCCAGGATGGGAAGAGAGAATCAGCAGGTTACAAGGTGGTGGTGGTGGTAAGTCTACTGAAACCGACAGCAGCAAGGATAGGAATCCAGGGACTTTGGAAGAAAGTGGTTTGGGGATAAAATGTCATTTTATTAGCACTGACTGTGCCATGTGGAATGACCATGCAATAAGCCACTAAAAATATGTTTTTAGTAGGCACTGAAGAGTCTTGCTCTTAATTGACAATACCAAGAAAACACATCCAGCACAGCATGTGTGCGGCTTTGTAGTCATGGATTTTTATTATTATTTTTTTTAACAGACTAAAAGTAAAGAACAGTCTTTCTCATTTATTTAGCTGATACTTAAGAGAAAAAAGTCAAAAGCATCTTTTCATTATAAACTGTTTTCTAGTTTTTATATTTGTTATATTCAGTATTTGCAGAACCTCTATGAAATGTAATAATGTCATTTCAATTCAAATATATATGGGAAAGTCTGTCAAAACATGTGGTCTCAGAAAGGTCATTTACTAAGTTACCCATGAAATCTCAGAAAAGCTTTCTGTATTTGAGGTTAAATAGAGCTGAAAATGTTGTTCTGTTGTTTTCTTTTCTTTTTTATTTTTAAGATGCAATATGAAAAGTTAAATAAATACATTTGTCTGAAACACAACTATGGCCATGTTCAAATCCACTAGTCTTGATGTTAGTGCTCTCAGACAGTGAGTATCCA
>VWYH01001157.1:213703-334326 GCA_013399365.1 Pampusana beccarii | reverse complement strand
ATATATATATATTTTTTTTTTCAGGCCAAAAAGTCTTTCTTAGTGGAACTTACCTTGTGGTCTTAACTCTTTCAGAACTGAAGAATGGATTTTCTGGCTTTAAGAGAGTTTTAAAGAAGCAGGTTGAAAAGTGGCTAGTCAACACACCAGAAGCTAGTTACTAATTCTAGCAGTAAGTTAATCAATGAAATAACAGTTTAGCTTCTGAGTAAAGTGAGATAAAAGATCACACAGAAATTCCAGCATTAGGGTATGACCAGTTCTTGAGTGGCATATATTATTTTCCTTCTTACACCTGTCTGCTTTTGAGTAGGCAAGTCATGCATCTGCTTGACAGCTATTAACAGAATATAATAACAACAAAAAGCATTTTTGAGTAAGATCTGATATAAATATTTACAAAGACAATTTAAGGGAGTGTTTGTTATTCACTTTTGTGTTTGCTTTCAAAACATTTAGCTCCAGAGACAGATGGCTTGTACAGTTTTATCAGCACTTGTGCCATTACATATTCAAGCAGCCAAGACTGATAACCAGCCTCACGTATTACGGATTGTTCAGAGAACAAATACTTTGAAAAAAAAATCCCCACATATCAATAAAGTACTTCAGTGTGGAAAAACTTGATACAGAAATTTCAGTGACATTTTTATGAAGAGAAAGGAAACAAATTAATGCAATTATAAAATTAAAGCAGCAGGAACAGGTTTTTAAGTGGTGTCATTGTATGTAGTAATGAAACAACTTTAGAAAATTGGGTGAAAGCTATTGTTCAGCAATGGTGGAAGAGAAAGATAATTACCATTAAGGCAACATTATGCTTTCTCAATACAAAGCAGCTAACCCTTCAGTGTAAGCTACCCCCAGAAGGTCTCTTTCTCATCATACTGCTCATGATCATTTCACTTTATGCTACTGAATAGAAACCTGAATACTAAGGAGTCTTAGAAAAGAATAAGCTCTCTACACTTGAGAATATAATTACACAAAACAGAAACTGAAAAAACCCTATATTGTTGAAAGACTTGTTTTTTTGTTTTTTTTTGTAGGTGAGATCCTTTTTTCCCAAATTTGTTTTTCATCTTTTTTCTATGCCTCACAGTAGGACATCTGAATCATGTTCACCACCATTGTTAGCAATAATATTTACAAAAACATTATGCTCATATCTAAGGGCTTTAATTGGAGATCAAGTGTGACAGGCACCACACGCACTGTGAAGGAAGCTGCCTTTTTCCTGAATCAGTGAGCATGGTCGTTCAACAATAAAATATATTATTTTAACAATCTCCATTTCTAAAAAAAAAATAATTTGTGGATTTCTTTTTCTCTTGTCGTGGCTTAAACCACAAGTGATTGAAATAATAACTGTTAATTATATATTAGATGAAGTCTTAAGTCCAAGGCATTTTGTAAACTCAAAACTCACAATATTTTAATAACACAACTAACTATTCCCTGTATTTTACAGGGTGAGAAGCATGAGTCAGAGTACTGGAAAATATTCATACTCACTTGAACAGGAGTCTGAACCTGTTCTCAATTCTAAACACACATTTTACTAACAGATTTTTGTATGCAGGCGTATGTAGAGATGTGTGCAGACTTACACTATACCTCACAGATATTTGAACAGTTATACAGCTAAAAGAAGTGTCCTACCAGTGATCTTCTGGGATTCTCAGTCCTTTACTAAAAGGAGAGGGCCTCACTCTGTCTACAGCTGTCACTTGGTACAACCTACATCCGTTAAAACATGGTGACTGGCCCACTACAGAGACTGCTGTAGTCTTGCCTTTGGTTTAAGTCTCTGCATGGGGAAGGTTGACTAGAGGAGGGCTTGCGCAGAATAATTAATTTTTGAAGTTCAAGTCAGACAATAGTATTTTTTAATCAAAAACAAACAAACAAAAGCACAAGCAAACAAGCTAAACCACAAGAAACTCAAACAAAATTAACAAGCAGCTGGTCCTCCTGAACAGGTGTTCATCTCTGCATTGTTACGCTATTCCTGTCTGCTGTTCACATATATCTGAATATTTAAGTCCTTTCCAGAAAGTTTATCAACTTAAAGATGGCTAAAGCAAAGAATTTTTAAAACTCATTCTGAGTTTTAAGAGCATTAACTGCCTAGGACTGTTACTAAAGGAAGCAAAACACATGAAGTAAGTCTTCCAAAGAGTTTGGCATGTAGCTTATATGGCCACATGCATATTTAGTCCTAAGTAAACCCAGATTATTACTAATTTAAATTTTAAATAGAAATAAATGTCTTATCTCTTGAAATTTATTTAACTTAATAGAAAATGTCACTTATCCTCTTCAGAACTATAGTACTGAAGGCTCTCCTGCTAAACTTTTATGTCACTGTAGATTGCAAGCACCGAGTGAGTGCACTGTATTTCTTAAAATGTGTCATTCTGTGGTGAAGGGTTTTCATTGTGTTTTGAAAGTTTTAATCCCTGACAAGCCTCTCCTCTTTGGTCAGCAAGATGCTATTGTACTGTGAGAGTAGCCAAGTTGAAAATAGTTCTACAACTTCTCAATTTTTTCTCTGAAAATGGGAAAAAGACTTAATTGAAATTAAATTTCTGTTGCCAGGAAAAAAAAAAATCAGGTTTTAACCTATAGATCAACCTTTAGAAATGTTAACAATATACCATGAGTATTTCCTTATTACTGTTTCTTTTTGTACTAAGTACCTGCCTCAGTTTGATTATGACTTCATACTACAAGATTCAAAGAAGAACTTTACAGAAAAAAAAGGAATCTCTTACAGGGAATTATCACAGTTCTCATTTTAGAATCAAGGTTCTTGGTTTTCATTGAAATCTCTACTAAGTTTCTACTTTATAGATGCTTTTTCTTCTTTTTTTTTTTTTTTTTAATGGTTGTGGCTTAATTATTTCATCTTGTCTTGACCTAAATGGAAAGTAGCATGGTTTCTACACATTGCTTATGTTCTAGTTATCAGTAGTGGGACACTTTCTTATATGGGGAATGCAGAAGCACCTTTTATTATGGTTTATTATATTCTGTCACATCAACAGTGTACCTTATATTCTCCAGAGATTCAAATAGAAGAGCTACTCAGAGATAAGATTATTAACTAATTACGTTGTAATATGTAGAAATATACCTCATCGCATTTTCTGTATGTGTGTGTAAATGCAGTGGGTTAGTAATCTGTGGAGTTTAACACCATAAGTTTTTATGTGTCAGTTAAAAAAAAAAAAAAAAGAGAGAGGGAGGCAGGAAGGCAAGAAGGCAGGAAGGAAGGCCTCCCCCTGCCCCCCCGCCGAAAGAACCCCACAAACCAAATCAACCAACCAACCAAAACAACCACAAACCAAATCAAAACAACAATAACAACCACAAAACACAACTGAGAAAGAATAGCCATTTCCATAGAATCAATTGGGGTGATTTCAGTATTCAGAAAAAGATCTGTTACTAAGGGTAATTTATGGTCTATACATGGACTAGACGAGAAGAAAATATTATTTGCCATTGTAACACAGTAATCTTTGTTAGGGTGTCCTCACTTGATATTTTGGTCTCGGTTATATTATTATAAAGATACACTTTGCTGATACATTTTTCTTCTGATTAGTACTACTTTTTAAGATGCTTCGTAACTTCATTATTCATGCCTACCTGTTAAGGTTCTTTCTAAGTCTACAGTTTCCTTCCTGTCACTGGACTGTTTAATCAAGGAAAAATATCTCCTTAACTCTTTAAAATGTCTACAGCCCATTGATTCACTCTGAAGTCAAGAAAAGACATCTCAAAATTCTTGCTCAAAATTACAATACAGTTAGCAAAGAATCATATAAAAGCATATCTCAGATATTGAGAAATATCTAACAAAGACACAGAAAGTGATTTCTCTGTTTTTTTCCTGGGTTGCCCTTCCTCATGCATCCGGTCAGATCAGATGAGCAAATTCAGCCATTTAGAAATGCGGTAGAGGAATTTAGTGCTGCTGAAGACATGGGTGACCTGTTTGCTTGATTGCAAGATGCCTGCAGCTGGCCAGCTGTGTCCTCAATAGTGTGTAAAAATTATGTGGTTATTTAATATGCATAGTAATTCAGCAGACTTAATTTCTGTCTCCTGCAGTCTTCAATGCCTGACTTGGAAAGAATTATGAGAACAGTTCTTTATCAAGCACAAGATTCACATAAGCCTTCTTTACCCCTTGATTTTTATGGTTGCGTAGTATCTATCACAGATGTATTTAATAGTCAGAAGAATTACAGATTTTATTCTCTTTCCTGTTGCAATGTTTTGAAGAGTTTCATGGTTTCATATTAAATCCAGCAAAGTGTAACTTCTCTTTTACTTGCTGGGAGGGTTCATCAGTTTTATTCACTGGGTAGATGTCTAGAGCTATGCACCAATCTGAGTTTGTAAAAGAGCAGACATTAGAATAATTTTGCATACAGAGCTTTCCTTTGGGCAAGTCAAATTTTGGATAGTATAGTTGATTCTCAGTTTACAGTAGGCTGTTAGTTCACCAAGGCTCTGCAGCAGTAAAGTGAGTTGAAAGCTGAAGAGAATCCATCTAAACCATAGGTCTTTACAAGCAGCATTAATCTCACTTAGAATCTGCAAGGGTATGTTTACTTCCTTGAACATTTTCACCTAGCTAGCTCCATTTTCTTAGTGTGACTGAAAAAATTTTTCAAGTTTATTCACAGCAGGATCTGAGAGTGATAACTTAGGGATAGCTGAACTGTATTTCCACTTCTGGAAACTATGCAGGTAGCATATACAGAGAGCAACTACTCTCTAACAGAATGAAAGTGTATCTAGGATTTACCAGGGCAATATTTTGCTGTAGAACCATTGATAATTTTCTCAGGAGCTATATGTATACATTTAATGCCAAAACCCACAATTTAATATTAAGTCTTTTTTTTTTTTTTCTTTCTCCTTCTTTCTGTTTATTTTTCTTCTACAGATGGGCCTCTTGGGCCACGAGGATTAGCTGAAGCTACGGAGATGTGTACTCAAGAATGCCTGGTTTTGGGTCACTCAGACAACTGTTGGATGCCTCCCAGCTTGGGCCCATACCAACAGCCAAAGTCTCCTCTCTCCACTTTTGCACCTCAGAAAGAATGGGTTAAGAAGGACAAACTAGTTAATGGACACACATTGACCAGGACCTGGAAAGAAGATAGCAACAGAAACCAGTTCAGTGACCGAAAGCAGTATGGTTCCAGTGAGGGTCATTTCAACACTGGCAACCACGTGACTGACATCCCTCTCGCCAACTTGAAGTCTTATAAACAGGCCTCAGGAGCTGTTGAGAGTCCAAAGGAGCACCAGCTATAAGAAATGGTTACTTTGGACCAATGACTTTAGCCTACTTAGACTTGCTAATACTGTGTGTGTGTCAGAGCTTTATGTACTGAGTAGACCTCTAGAACTATGCTTCACCTAGCAGAGATATGCATATCTTTAAGTTAGCACCGTGGAAGGTATGATGTCCTGCAACATGAAAGAGTGTTTCTACTAGTTGTGTGGTTTTGTTAAATAGACATAATTAAAATCTGCAGAGATGTCTCCAGTTTGCAAATATCCTTTTTGTTTGTTTGTTTTTTTGACCCTGGACTGCTGCTATGAACAACAGAAGATGCATTGGGAGAGTGAGAGAGCAAGAAAGTTCAGTGGATTGCAATGATTGGAAAACATAACCAGTTAGAAAATTGTGCTTTTATTGTCGTTGGTCTATGCTGGGACTGCTATACTTGAGATCATATTGCAAACAAAACAAACAAAACTGTAAACATTAAACCTGTTGTGCTATTAACAATGTTAGTGGACACTTATAAGTCAATCAGTGTTCAAATACTTGTAAATAGAAACAATTATTACTTAAAATTTTTGTGTACTTATAACGTTCACTTGAAAAGATACTGTAGCACATTTCTGTGTTTCACAGTTGCTTTTTACTTTCCTTCATTTGCTTCCTGTTGTTTTGCTTTTATTTTCAGTGATGGTGTTTCTGTGTTAGTGGTCTGTCTGACACACAATGTTCCAAGGAACTCAAAACCCTTTTGTTAAAAGTAAAAAAAGGAGTTATGGGGTGGGAAGGAAGGTTTGAAAAAAAGAAAAGAAAAGAAAAGAAAAGAAAAGAAAAGAAAAGAAAAGAAAAGAAAAGAAAAGAAAAGAAAAGAAAAGAAAAGAAAAGAAAAGAAAAGAAAAGTCTTTCTATGTAGTAGCAAATAATGCCAGCATTCAGGTAGAATTTCTTCCTTTTTTTTTTTTTAATATATACTAAAAAAATGAAAGCGCTTGTGTAAGGGCTTAAAAAATTAGCTTTTTTTTTTTTTTTTCCTAAACTTCCATTATGTTTCATAGGAACAAGGAAACTGTAAAACAAATGAAGGATTTAAATTTGTAGTAGTGGGTGAGAGGGAAAGCTGTTCATTTGGAATCCCTGATCAAATTAGCTGCATTCTGTCAGCTGACATTGAGCTGGAATATACAGAGGAAATTCTACAAGAGCAAAACACAATAAGCATGTTTAACCAATTGAGCAGGTGTGTGTCTATACCTAAGACAGTTTGTATTGCTGAAACAGCAGCATTTGTGTTGATCTTCATCTGCGTTAATGTTGTAGTAACACAAGTGTTTTTTAGACCATAGCCACAGAATATTTAATGTGTTGTGCCTTCATGATGTAACAGAGCATTCTCCTAGTAGGCTAGTTGGGGGAATTAAAGGGTTAAATCTCTAATTATTGCTGTTTAACTGTTTGTTATCATAGTTGGTCAATGCGTGGCAGGTACCAGTATCAAGTCAACTCAGTCAAACCAGCAGAGTGACTCCTAATGTTAATAAGATCTAAGTTGCACGCAAAGCAAATCCAAATCCAAACATTTTTAGATGGCTTTTGTTAAGGCATGACAGATGATTTACACAAATAAATAGCATGTAAAAAAAAAAAAAAAAAAGGAATAAAAAGTCCTTACAGAAAAAAGCAAAAGTTACTTATGCCACAGTGAAACATCAGTCTTAAAGTAACAAACTTAGCTAATCTGGAGGTGATTTTATTCTTACCAAAAACACAAGCTTGTTTTCTTCTTCTTTATTATTATTTTGTACATAGCAATTCACTTTTTTTTCTTTACTTTTTTTTTTTTTCTTTCCCTCCACATTATAAAAGGCATAAAAATGGGTTAGGGGTGCATTGCTTATTGCAGTACTTATGTCAGTTTGTGAGGGGTGTTTGATGACTTTGACAGAATAAATATCTAACCAGTTATCCTTGTTACTGCTTTGCCAGTTCAACGTTATTTAGTTATTCAGCTCTTGCAATAAATGTTCTGAATTCCTGATTGTGTTGTGTTAGTTCTTGGGCATTTGCCTAAGGGACTTTATTCCTATTCATTTCTCTTTCTTTCTGTTGTTGTTGGTTGGTTTGATTCTTTATTTCATTCTGAATTTCCATTTATATTTCTAAGCATATCATGGTCCATTTCATTCATACAGATAAGAATGGAATATACAACGAATAATAAAGTCTGAGGGCCATATTCTGTCATTCCTATGGTAAATAGGATCTTAGTCAAAATGTTACTTGAATTGGGTAAAGTGTTACTTACTTGGCACAAAGGTGACAGAATCTAGTCCAAATTTGTTAGGCATACTTAAGCACACGTAATAAGCCTCCTTGCATGAGTCTTTGTAACAGTGCAGTGGTAGCATACAGAAAAGTCAGCACTTACTACACCTCAGTCTTTCTTTTGAGAGTAGTCATGTCAAAATACATTAAATACTTTCTTACAAGGAACATTTGTGTGGTAATATAATCACTTTTGTTGCAGGAAAGAAAAAAAAAACAACAATCCCAATAGCCTTGATAAAGACATATTAATAAAAGTAGACTGTTATTGAACATGCTAAGTTTTAAAACCAGAAATACAATAATTATTTGAAAACCAAAATAGCACTAACTATTTTAAATTATAAGTACTTTTTTAAACAGAATATATTTGAAAAAAATCTCTCATAGACAGGAAGAAAATGATGTGACTATTGCTACAAAAAGAGAGCTGTATTATCTTCCAACCTTCAATACCTTTTGATGTCATCAACCTGTGCAGGAAGAGCACAAACAAATATGATTTAGATTTCCAGCAGGTGAAAATTTTCTCATATCATTTTCTCAAATTCGGTGTAATTTTAGATTCTTCAGACCTTAGTGAACTTTGAAATAGTTATTAAAAAAATACAAGAGGGAAGGAAGGAAGGAAGGAAGGAAGGAAGGAAGGAAGGAAGGAAGGAAGGAAGGAAGGAAAGAAGGAAGGAAGGAGGGAGGGAAGGGAGGAAAGAAGGAAGGAAGGGAGGAAGGAAGGAAGGGAGGGAGGAAAGAAATATCTGCAGTACTGAGTATTGTATTATAATCTCATTTAAGACAAAATAATGTTTTCCAGAGGCTTCCATGGAATCTGTGTTTCTCTCTAAACATGTCTAGTAAGTGCCCATTCGTTCACAACAATTTGGTTTGTCCAACCAGTAATAGTAGTACTGGTCTCTAAAAAGTAAAAAAAAATAGTAACTAAAAAAAGGCTAAATCCTGACAGGAATTCAATGATATGTCAGATGAGAAGCTTTGAAAATTTATTTTAAAATCCCACTGCACAGAATGAGAAGGCTGTTGAATATTGGTGAGTACTCAAGTTTACTAGCTTGAGGCTAAAATTGCTTAAAATTATTGGTATCTTGGCATGATATGGATGCCGCTCTGATGTCAGTTCTAGCTTTTTTTCTTCAGTTAGAAAGAACGAGTGCCCTTTATTTATTTATTTCTTAATGCCCATATTTGAAGGACTGCTAAAAAGACAAACCAAAGGTTTCTTCAATAGTCCTTTATTTTTACTGTCGCTGACAAAAGCTCTTTGTCAAAATGGAAAATGAAAAGCATACATATATATTTATTTAGTCCTACTTAATCCTATGCTGTGCCAACTCTTACTAAAGAAAGCAGTCAGGACTCTTTCCTAAGGAACTGTCGAAAGGCAGACAAATACGCATGGAGCAGAATTAAGGAGGATGCAGAAATATAGATCAATTTTAACAAATAGTTGTGAAGAAAATTATATTCACATTACTTGCTTAATGTGATTGTTACCTTTTATCAAGTTATTGATAGGAACCATGATCAGAAAGAATCTTAATGACTTGAGCATGGAGTAGATTAAACTCTGATGGAGAAACTCAGGAAGCTTTGGATACATCAATGGCATAAAAGGAGGAGACGCATTATCTGTGTGAGAGGAAAGAATGGGAGTGATAAAGACTAATGTAGCTGACATGAGAAAACAAACAAATAGGTAAAAGAGGATCACAACATTGATTAGAAGTTTAATCTTGTGGTGTTTCGAAGAAAGAGAGGCACTAGTAGCTTTGATGAAAGAGAAGGACACAGTGAGAACAATGGGACATGACAACAGGTGATGTTATGGGACCCATGAGACTCAAGGCAAATGGCATGGGGGTAGGGGCTAATAGCCTCAGGGTTAGCATCTGATACTTCAGAAAAGGTTACAAAAGTATTCCTGTTGGCATAAGAGCACTGCTGTGCTTGGATAACAGTTGGACTTGATAATCTCAAAGGTCTTTTCCAATGAAAATTATTCTAAGATTCTATGATTCTATATCCAGTTCAGTTAGAAGAATAAGTAGTCTGTGATGACTATTTCCTGTGACCACAAAATATTTACCTGATTCAGCTGATGAAATTTCTTACAGCATGTATTCTTGCTGTGACGTAAAACAAGCAGTGAGAGCTCTCTACAGTCCCTGTGCTCACGTGCCATTTCAGACAGCGAAAACAACAAAGTACTCATGGCATTGTCTCTGTATGCTCAATTCTTTCCTGTTTAATATACTTCTTCAGCAGAATCGTGTTCCAAAGTCTGGACTTTATTTAATTTATGTGCCTGCAGTCCTTGCTGCTGTCATGAAAAACTTTAAAATGGAAACCAATTCTAGAGCAGAGCAAGACGTTTCAGTATACAGAAAACAGTATACAACATCACCCAGAGGTGTGAATCAGCTCAATATATTATGGACAGTTAAGCTCTAACTCAAATAGTATTAGTTTTATTAACTTTCACTGTTGATGACCTTAGTGAACACATCCATCAAATATAATTACCCCATAATCCAAACCACTTTTTATTTTTCCTCTTGCTCCAAAAATACCTCTTATTGGTGGATGCTTCCTTGTAAAATTGTAAGATAAGCTTTTTCACACACTACTTGAGTGGAATGATTTTTTTCCAGTCTGTCTTCTTTGAAGTATAATGCCTTATGTAACACAGCTGCTTATATCATAAACTATTTTTCTTATGAGACCCCATTTTATACTCTGTTTTTGACAAGTTGAGCATAGTAAGATCGTGACACAGAGGTCCGGATTCTGATCCTTCAGGTTTTATTGAATCTCTTATTGAGCAAAATGTCAGGATCTGTCCCATAAGTACTAACAGATGTAGCAAGTCCTTTAGTATGCAGTGGACTAGACAATGCTTGAGAAGAAGCAAATTTGTAATTTCCAGGTTTTTAAGACACAGTGTAGTTTATTTACAAACCAAAATTAATACTAATGAGAGGAGGATTAGAACCTTTTCTTTTCTTTAATTGATATAGACTCATAGCTTCACTTGACACTGATAGAAATTATGTGCTGATATGTACACCCGTCCTGCTAAATACTGTGCAGCTCTTTTGAGACAGTGAGTGCACTTAATTTCTTCAGAACACAGCAGTAAGCATCCTTTTGTAGCAGAAGCTCAGCATTTCACAGGACTGGGTCCACAACAAGAAGAATATCATAGATACGTGTGTCATGTGATAAGTTTTGAAGCTAGAATGCTTTCCCTAACTGTGGCATCTCACGGCTTTCACTACAGTTTTAATTTTCTACTGCTACCTAATTGTACACTAGAAAAAGTATGTCTTTAACTACCAGAAAGAATGTCAAATTCTCACTGTATATTATGAAAAGAAAGAACTGAAAGTATTGTCCCTCATTTTCAAAAATAAGTTTGTTTGGGTTTTGGTTTCTTTTTTTTTTTGTTTTTTTTTTTTTACCACAGCCATTCTTAAATCCACCTGTTGTGCCTAGGTATTGCAACACATTCTAATATTGCATGGCATGTAAATAGATACCTTAATTACTCATAATGATATGATTATACACATATATAGATTATATATATATACTTAAATATTATCAATCACATAATTACTCAGTATTATTTAATGGAATTTTGGGACTATGGATTTTGTTGTTTGATGTACTTTAAACTGTATGAAGCAGCATACTCTTAAGACTACCCTCACCAATGCTTTTAATTATTTATTCATTAAATAAAGTGCTTTCTTTTGCTTGTTATAATCCTATTTGTACAACCATGTGATAATGTTAAAATGGGTAAGTACTGTACGGGAATTATAACTGTTTCTTTTCTTGTCTAAATATATACCTATAACAATATTTATTAGTGATCTGAGTTTTAAGAATGTGTCTTTTTATGTGTTTACTATATTCTTGCATATGGTAAATATTTAAAGGAAAACTGAGATAATATTTTTTCATGTAACTCTGAATGTCCCAATGGCTTTTAAATGTCTTTTTGCCTTTATTCACAAGTGAAATTAGGATGACATATGTACTTAAGTCAGCCATAAAATAAATGCACAATACAGTACATAGGGTTTGCTTACTGTAGCTGTCACAAGTGAACCAACATTCTTCATTTCTCAGGTAAACATCTTTAACCATTAAGTCTCAAATGAGAGAGGAGGAGACTCTGCACTCAGAGGACAGTATTTAGAACAGCCGATTTAACGAAAGATGAGTCAGAAATCTTGTACACTAAAGAGTGTTTTTTCGTGTTTCATAGTCAGCTTCCATTTTTGTTTTATAGAGAGAATCAGCTAGAATGTGCACCTCTTCAAGGAGCTCAAATGTTTATTGTTGATAAAACTGGGAACTGGTTTTGGTAACCATTAGTTATGTCATATCCAATGGGAATTTTCTTTATTATTTCGAAGAAACAGTATTTCACTAGCATTTAAATGTGCTGTAGACAGCAATAAGGTCTCCCCTCAGCCTCCTTCAAAAGAAAGTAATCTTCTGCTTTCTTTTCATTCACTGTGATATTCCATACAAGATTCTTCCCTGTATAGAGAGTTATTATTTCATTTCTTTCAGGTAAGGAACTGAAAGTGGGATCTGTGTGGTCCTCAACTACACAGACATTTTAGACATTCTGTTGTATGGGTGCTAATAGAAAAGGTGGATGTTGAGCTTATTACTTCCCCAATGGACAACAGGAGAGGGAGTGTAGCAAAAAGGCAGGAATGGGAGGGCATAGCAGAAGGTCGTATGTGTTAGGGAAGAAGTAAACTATGGCAGCAATGTAAAGAGTAAGTTTGAATTTGAGGAGAAAAATTATTTTGAAAGCCCATCACAATGTGTTCTAGGTCTTCATATCTCTGTAACACCATAAAACCAACCTTCCTGTCTGTATAGATTTGTGTACACACAGCATATTTAACACTATTTTCTTGTGAAAAAGGGGTATCCAGAATTATGGGAAGTCTCTATCGCTTGCTGAATTTCTTTCATTTGGTATTCACATTCCTTCTAAGAAGAAATTGTCTGAAACATTGCTCTTCTCCCTTCCACACATATATAGAGTCCAGAAAAAATACCACACGATTTCAGTAGCCAAGCACTTAGTTTGATTAGTGAATTTTTAATATCAAGTGCTTCTAAAATCATTAGAATCATAGAATTGTTTCAGTTGAAAGAGACCCTCAGGATCATTGAGTCCAACCATAACCTAGCCTAACTCTAGCACTAAACCCTGTCCCTAAGATCATAATCTAAATGCCTTTTAAACACCTCCAGGGATGGTGACTCCACCACTTCCCCGAGCAGCCTGTTCCAATGCCTGACAACCCTTTCCATGAAGAATTTTTCCTAATATCCAATCTAAACCTCCCCTGGCACAACTTGAAGATGTTTCCTCTTGTCCTATCACTTGCTGCTTGGGAGAAGAGACCAATACCCTCCATGCTATGACCTCCTTTCAGGTAGTTGTAGACAGCAATAAGGTCTCCCCTCGGCCTCCTTTTCTCCAGGCTGAACAGCCCCAGCTCCCTCAACTGCTCCTCATAAGACTTCTGCTTCAGGCCCCTCACCAACTTCGTTGCCCTCCTCTGCACTCTCTCTAGTATTTCAACGTCCTTCTTATGATGAGAGGTCCAAAACTGAACACAGTATTCAAGGTGGGACCTCACCAGTGCTGAGTACAGTGGCACAATCACTTCTCTAGTCCTGCTGGCCACACTGTTTCTGATACAAGCCTGGATGCCATTGGTCTTTTTGTCCACCTGGGCACACTGCTGGCTCATATTCAGCCAGCTGTCAATCAACAACCCAAGATCCCTTTTTGTCAGACAGCTTTCCAGACACTCTTTCCCGAGCCTGTAGCTCTGCCTGGGGTTCTTATGACGCAAGGGCAGGACCCAGGACTTGGCCTTGTTAAACCTTGTACAATTGGCCTCAGCCCAATGATCCAGATGGTCCAGATCCCTCTGTATGGCCTTCCTACCCCCAGCAGGTCAACACTCCCACCCTATTTGGTGTCATCTGCAAACTTACTAAAGGTGCACTCAATTGCTTAATCCAGATTAGCTACAGGCAGCTTGCAAATAACGTATAGCCCTGAGCAAATGAGAAATTTTGTTTTGCCAGATCTAACAGGGAGAAAAAAAAAAGAGGGAGGCAATACACAAAGGATTACAGTCCTGATAAACAATTCAGACACTTCTACCCCCCAGCCCTGCAAAAGCACACAGCTGATAAAGATACGATAACGTCATAAAATGATCAGTGGATTTCTTTTCATGTGCAGCGTTTTGGAGAAAGCTCTGTGTTGTGAAGATGTTTGTGCTTTCATCTGTTATTTAAATTAACCCAATGTGAGATTAAAGATCTTCAGTCTCATAAGACCAGAAATCCTATATTACATTAATAGAAAAATTAATTATTTACTTTTTTCTATTGCAAGTCACTGTTCAATCATTAGGTAAGAAGCGTTAGATCCTTCTTAGTACTGGTCAAGGAGATTCTTTCAAGAGAGTATTCTTGAAGTTTACATGTATATTTCTTTGTATATTTTATAATGCAAGCTTATAGTTTGTTTTCATTTGGGAAGAGAAAGTTTGAATTATGTTTGTAGTGTTTGTATTTTCGTTTTGGTTGGGTTTTTTTCAGTTTTGTTTTTCTTTTTTTTTTTTTTTTCAAGAGTATTATTTACCACAGGGAATGGCATAATCTGTGCTTTTACTGCATGATCTTGTACTCCTAGGACACTTAAACTATCTTCAATAGAAAGTTGCTTCTACATTATTAATAAAGATCATGCATAATTTCTGTCCACCATGTGGTGTTAAGTCCCCAAGAGAAAAATGAAAAAGAACAGGAGGCAGCCACATAAAGACAATTGTTTTATTCATACAAAATACTGTAATGTGTTGTGAAAGCAAAATTTACAATGATCTTTTCATTCAACAAGAACTACATACTTACTGATGCTGACCAATTCAGCAAAACACAATTCATTTCCTTCTTTAGGAACAACATCAAAAGAAAACATGAACAGTTATGCTTCATGGTGGGTCTAAACCTCATTCTGAAAACCCTTTGAAACATGAGCAGCCTCTGGATACACGGATTTGGGGAGAATACAATCTTAGGTAGGTCTCCTTAGTTTTAGGTGAATAGTGGACCAACCTTTTAAAATAACCTCAAGTTCCCTAACGTGTAAACAGCTATGTTTTGAAGACCTCCAGAAAGAAATTTGTCACTCCTGAGTTTAGACACACTAGCTCTCTGTTTTATGGAATATCAGAGTGTAGGACCTATTTCAAACTTTGCAGCTGACAGCTGGATACTCTACCATATCAGACTACCCATCACTAATATTAAAAACCTGAAAATCTAAAAGCAGAACAGTAAGAGAGAGGCTGAAGCTAATATGAGCACCCTCTGGTTACACAAACATAAATAAAAAATGGAAAAGAAAAAAAGGGTATGCAAACAGACTGAGGAAAAATTAGGAAAATATATATTCAAAATGTTTAGATTTCTTTTTTTTTTTTTTTTTTTTTTTAATTTTTTTTTATTTATTTTTAATTTTTTTTTTTTTTTTTTTTTTTTTTTTTTTTTTTTTTTTGGTAAAACACATAGCTGCAGGGAAATATGTCGCTAATACTGCGTTTCCTTTGGATGCCCTACTACGTATGGTTCACTTACCATGCTAAAGGCTAAACCAAATAAAATTACAAGCAATAATTCTACAGAAATGTTAATTCAGTAACTATATGGTTCTTGTATGGGAATTATAAAGAAATTGAGTTTCACTGCATTTTCAGAATATCAAATGCATGATTACTATTTATAATAAGCTTGCAGTCACAAACTCAGTAATTCTTTAGTCCTGAACAATTGCATAATTATGAATACAACTGCATTAACACTGGGAGTAGACATGGATGATTTCAAAAGGGATACTACTGATTAACGAGGTCTCAGTCTGTACATTTCCAAAATTACAGAAATTCTGTTTAATGCCCATTGATTCTTTTGAGTATTTGAACCAATAAACCAACCAGCTGCCAACCGAAAGAACTGGAAAACAAAAACAAACAGAAATGAGAATGAAACTGCATTTTTCATTATATACAGTTACCAAAATGTTATTTTCTGACTAGTTTCCAACGGTCTGTCTGGCTTTACCATGGACTGATTGCTGCTGAATCTGTTGAATACCTAGAGCTGCCACTTGTGAAAGTGCTTTTGTATTTTTAATGTTTATGGCATTGTGATTATGATAGAATTAACATGACATTAGGCCATGGGCATAGGGAGCTATTCTGAATTCATTGCCCTTTCCTTGCATTTGCCACCTCATTTTTTTGTGTGATAGGCAGCCTCTGATCAGATACTGAGGTTGTGGACCTGTTATTTTGCCAAAAGTAAGTAGTTGGCAGCTCTGTCTAGAGATGAATTCCTAAAATTTTGTGAAACAGCATTTAGGTTTTTGGTGGTTTTTGTTTTTTTCTTTCTTTCTTTTTTTCTTGAAAGTGTTTTTTTTTGGTTGGGTTTTTTTGTGTGTGGTTTTGGTTTGGGGTGGTTTTTTTGTTGTTTTGTTTTGTTTTGTTGTTTTCTGCAAAGTTCTCTGTGTTAAAACCTTTTTTTGTTTTCAGTGGGAGACAGATTAGCTTAAGCAGCAGTTTTCATGTCAGAAGTCATTACACAAAGTAAGGATGAAAGGATATGTCAATCAGATACATTGTAAAATCCTTAAACTTATATGCCCCCAAGTAATCCTGCTGTGTAACCAACAATTATTTTACATAGAGGAGTAAAGAGGAACAGTGATCTTAACCTGGAAAGACTGACTGCCTAAATTATGGCATGTAGTTGCAGATCTACCACACAGCACCCAATTGTACTACGTCTTCCCATCAGCACTAAAATTAACAGTTGATCTCCATGAATTTTAGTGTTTTTTCAGTGCTTACAAAGTAAGCTCTTCACATGTTCATAATTTCCTCACACATCTATATCCAACAAGCTGCTCAGGGACTTAGGCAGATGCTGGCTTCATCAACATGTTCACTGGGTAAAATCAAATAGATTCTTATCCTCAAACCAGAACATCTGAGCCTGAATTGCAAGTGACTGGGAATAACTAACTCCTCCTAAGTGGAGAACGGTGAGAGCTAGATTACAACGTTAGCATTCCAGAAAACAGATATTCTGAAGATCAGGCTGAACACTATGAACCGTGTGTGTTCTCAGCTTGCTTTTTAGCCTTGTCTAGGAACAAGCATAGGTAATATGGGAAGAAAGAACTATATACAACTTTCTTTAGCGTTACATAGAGGCGTTATATTATTCCCCACTTGGTAAGCCTACAATAGGCTATTTGTTACATGAGCTCCTACTGCAGAGGGCTGTGGTGTAGGTGGCAATGTGTCACATGTGGTAGGACCTCCCCTACTTCTTCTAGCTCATCCTTAAACACCAACACAGCTGTGCAAAGGGAGCCCTCTATGCTCCTACTACTGAGAGATCTCTCCGCACCTCCACTGCTACTGCTGGGGACAACCAACATGTTTAGACATGCCAGGAGAGCCTTATGATCACTATCAAAAAGCTAGGATGAGCATAGGAGTGCAGAATGATGTGTCCCCTTCAAATCAGAGCAATCTGCTTCCATGAGGAGTACATGTATTGCCACTGGAGAATGAAAAAAAAAAAAAATAGTAAAAGCTTCAGCTGAGAGACCACCTCTGATGTGAAATATCTTTCTTTACTACTTTTTATTTCTGCTATTTTGTGAAATAAACACATTTTTCTTTTTATATCATCTGGCTGCTTGTTCCCAGTCTTATTCTAGTGACATTTCAACCTTCTGGCTGCAAAAAAAAATGGATGGCAATGTTCACTGTTCCTGCCTATCTTTGCTCTACTGCAAAATCTCCCTAGGCATCCAGGGTGAGTGATACATTTTAATAAATCATAAGCCTCCAAGTCCTTCAGGACCTTGTTCTTTCTGAATCTTTGTAGCATTGGTGGAAAGGCCACTCCTTTTCCTCCTTTAGACCCTCAGGCAACCCAGGTCGTCCATGAATTCAAAGTTTTGCACAAAGAAATACGTCCCAAAGCTGACGTTTGACTTGTTTCAAGATTTGCTGTAGATTACCTTTACATCAGTGCAGGCAGAACTTCCATATTTTGAGGGCAAAATCCCATTTTTCAAGGGTGTCACTGGGACCACACTTTTAGATAATGGTGTAGCTGCTTTCACTAAGTGTGAGAGTTTTTGAAAGGAGCAAGAAGCCAGGATAGGGTGGAATGAGTTTAGTTGTCTGTGAAGAAAGATAGAAAAGGGAAAGAGGAAAGAAAGATGTTATACTTCATGATTGTGCTTGCTATAGCCAAGACCAGGATGAACGTCTTCTGAGGGAATGTCTCTATATGACATTGTATTTTGCGTGACACAGGAGACGTGGTCCTAAACCTTGTAAATGTTGATGCAGACATTATTACTCTTTCCCCTAAAAAAGTGTGGAAGAATAGGGAAATAACTCCAAAGAAGAAGGAATATGCAGTCCAGTTTTGGGCTGTCAGACCAATGGAGCAGATGGACTGCTGTGTATACACTGTACGTGAAGCTCTTTCCCAGAACTCCGGAAAGTTGCTTGGTGACTCACAATACAGCCTTGCTGGAAGGAGCTAGAATTATTATGGTAGTGCTAATTCAAATTTAGAAGGGAGCTGGTAATACACTGGGAGGCTTTCACTTTTCATAGAAGTTTTTCTTGACTTCAACACTGGCCTCAAAACTCATGAGTTCCACTGGAGTCTAAGCAGGCCAGGATGTCTTGAATACAACACCACTCCAAAACAACAACCACCGACCAGGGTGATGGACATCCTGATATACTTAGATTACCAGTTTTCTAACCTCTCTGAGCTGTAACTTGCCTCTCCTCCCTTGTCCATATGCAACATCTCCTCATTTTCTTGTCCAAACTTTGCCCTGTCTGACCATAGATCCCCACACAAATTCCAGTCTAACTAACCACATGTATTACTAGACTCAACCCCAAATTTCCATTAAATCCTGCCATTATCTGTAAGCAATCTTGGTCTAATCTGTGCTGCTTCTGTGTCAACTCCAGTTCCCCCCAAAAAAACCCCAACGTGTTCTGTTTTTTAAGGTCTTTAAAATATCGCTGTAATTCAGGATAGGCATGCATGGTTGCATGGTTGCAGACTGAGTAACAACAGGACCTGGGTGTCTCTCCAAATACTTTATTTTGGACAGTTTTGATTTGTATTCACAGTCCAGGCAAAATGGAAGTAGTGAGTATATTAGCCAGAGAGAGAATATTATGAATGTACCTAGGAGTGGGATGTTAGTTGTGGTAGATGTGAAAAGGCTGAAAAGCAGATGTTGATGTTTTCTAAATCTTGATGTCTAACTGCAGATCCTTCTGTCTATAGATATATATTGTTTGTGTGTGTATGCATGTGAATGTGGAGAAGCAGTTGTTATAACTCTGATGAGTTATATCTGCAACCAGACATCTACAACCATGTAGGACATCTACTTTTAGTCAAATGAGCCACAACTATTTTGACTATTATTTAAAAAGAAAAATAAGATGGAGCTTTTCTTTGATTTTCTTTTATTTATCACTAAACTAATGGTTTCCCTAGAAGTTTACCAACTACTACCCTCTGATAATTAATTTCACAACAAAAATTTCAAAGCCAAAATGTATAAATAAATAAATAAATAAACTAGTAGATTAATAACGTATACTGAAAAGATATATATAAATTCTTTCTTGTACTGGCTAATTTTAATAATTTAAAATACCATAGAAACTTTTTTTTTTTTAAAAAAGTCTTAAATTTGAGAGTTTTATTGTAAATCCAGAATGCAAGTGAGGGCATAAATAAACATACAACCTAGTTGCAGGAATTCAGAGATATTGAAAGCCTGATCTTAAAATCATTGAAGTTAGTACAGCTTTTTCTATTGTCACTTAGAAATCTAATTTACTAATTCATTAGTTTGGCAATTTAAAAATAAAATTTGAAACTAGTTTTATTAATGAAAATGAGATATTGAAATTAGTATCTGAACATTTAGCTTCTTTTGTTTCAACTGAAATTAATGCAGATCCTTAAGACTGAGTTTCTCATCAACCTAAGTGAGAGACAATGCCTACTAGATGGTTTTCACAAAAGAATCCCTTCTCTGACAGTTACTAAATTATTTTTGTTACATTGTCCTTCAGGTGTGAAGAGAGCACCTCTCATGGTGTTGTCCTGAAATATTATAAGGGGTGGAAAACAAAAATAAAAATAAACAAACCCAAACCAAACATAGCAAATTACTGGGCTTTTTTTTTTCCCTGTTGGTTTCATGTGCAGTCCTAAGTGTCACTGTTGAATTATTTTTTTCTTTGATGTCTCCTTTGTATGCAATACTTCTGCTTAGATGCACTGGATCACGAGCATCAGAAATGCCTCTGAGTTGCCAAGTTCAGATTTCCATTTTGCTCACACGGGGGAACCAGATCCAGCCATATTAACCTCCCTTGCCTGCACTCTGTAAGGAAACAAAACACAGAAGTTAGCAGGGAACTATAATGACATCTTAACTGGAGACCTCTCTCCATGACAATGGGTTAGCAAGACCATGCATGTTTCTGCTAGTAAGTTTAGATTCAACCAAGTATTTTCAGCCTGAACTGTGGGGTACCAATCCTACTCTTCTGCTGTCTTAGCAGTTTTTATTACCCAAAGTTGTATTTCAGTGTACCCTTGAAGTACTTCATTTGTTTCTCCTGGCTACATGGTGCTTCTTCAAGTCCAAGGCATACCAGCTGCTGCAGGATGCCATTGTCTTCTCTCCTAGATGTGTGACCAGCCCAGTGCAGCTGTTCTATGATGATCATGGCTACAGTCCCTGGAACATAGCTCTGCTCTGAAACTTTCTTATTGAAAATTTTATCCTGCCATCTGATGCACAATATGGTCCACAGATGGTGCAGATGACATTTGTCTATGAGTCATATATGTCATCACTAGTCCATGTCTTCAAACCATTCAGAAAATTTGGTATGAGTGATGCTTTACAGACTCTTAATGTGGTCTACCATTTAACATTAGGCTGCTATTTGACTTCACAGTAGCCTGAATCCTGAACGTCATGGTGCAGCACAAAGTTTCCTGGACTTTTTAGAAGGAAAATAAAACAGTAGAAGAATGAAGTGAAAGGAATATTAATGTTTTCTTCTAAAAGTTTGTTTGGGATTTTTTTTTTAATTTGGTTTCCATCTTCTCTGAAGATACAAGCATACAACTCAAAGTATTTTATTAAATTGATTTAACAAATATGTGGGGTCAATTAGGTTTCTACTCTTTTCATGTACTCGGCTAGTTCCTTTGAAAGGTAATATATTGCTTCCAGTTATTTCCTTGACTGTACCATAGTCTTAACAGTCTACATGTACTCCTTAGATGCGGGCATCAAAATGTTTACAATCTTGTACACACTGGTAAATAATTCTAGTGCTAATAATGCCCAGTGTAAGCCTGTTTCCAGTCTGACAATGGATCATTTTTTCTCTCTTGAGGTTTTGTCTCCTAAGCAGCACATTATCCACAATAGCCTTTAATCCTCATCCTAATCATGTCTCCTTAAAGACTTCAAAGAAAGCCCACAAAATGGTGTATTGAAACCCTGAAGGAAGTATATATACTAGTTTGTCTTTATTATTTTGTTGGAATGGCTAGAAACATTTGACTCGCTTTGTACTCTCTGAAAAATTTAAAGTTAATTGACAGAAGAAAAAAAGAAACAAAGTGCTTCCTAAAAAAAACCAAAATAAATCGTTGACTGCTTACTCCAGCAGAGACTACATTGACTTTCAGGCTTTTTCTCCTTTTGTGGCTACACAAACAAAATTAAATTCCATCACCTGAATGCTCGTCTTCATTAAATATTGCTGTTATCCAGTGATGAGTCTGTTTCTCATAAGCAACGAATAAAAGTGTTTGTAAATAACGTTTCTCTTCCTTTCCCATCCATCCTCCTAGGAACAAAACCAACAGTGAGTGAAAGGACTTCCAAATAGAAATATTTCAAATGGATTGAAATCCTTCCTCTAAGCATGCAACAAGTCTTTTTTTCTCCCTAAGGATTTATTAATTTTGAATTTCTCTGTACATACTTCTTTGTTTCTTATTTAAAATATCCTCAGAAGATGTGCCAGAAATTTACAGCACAAATAGAATGTGCTGCAGGGGAACTGCACTGTTAACTGCAGAACATCACAGGTCATCTACATCAGTTTAACAAATACATTTCTGACTCTTGATCTGTGTCAAGAAAAAGCCAGAGCTTGATCACGTAATGGTATGTCTGTGCAGACATAAGCAGATGTCTAGCCTATGCTGCTTTGGGGTATTATGACTGACTCTTCTCTCTAAAATGTGCTATTTTCTAAGCTTCTGTTTGTCATGACTTGACCTGAGCAGGCAACTAAGCACCATGCTGCCATTCTCTCAGTCCCCCCTGGTGGGATGGAGGAGAGAATCAGAAAAGTGAGAAAACTCATGAGTTGGTAAAGCAAAAACTGCACATAAGCAAAGCAAAACAAAGGATTCATTCCCTACTTCCCATCGGCAGACAGGTGTTCAGCTGTCTCCAGGAAAGCAGTGTTTCATCACGTGTAATGGTTACTTGGGAAGACAAACACCATAATTCCGAATGCCACCCTTTTCTCCTTCTTCCCCCAGCTTTATATACTGAGCATGATGTCATATGGTGTGGAATATCCTTTTGGTCATTCGAGGTCAGCTGTCCCAGCTGTGTCTCCTCCCAACTTTTTGTGAACCCCCAGCCTATTTGCTGGCAGGCCAGTATGACCAGCTGAAAAGTCTTTGACTGCTTAGCAACAACTGTAACATTATCAACATTATTCTCACACTAAATCTAAAACACAGCACCAAACCAGCCATCAGGGAGAAAAACAACTCTATCCAAGCTGAAACCAGGACACTTGGTTTTAGACCAAGGATTAAGTTTTTAGAGTTAAAATACAGTATAGCTGTTCAAAAGTCACAATCACTGTAGTACTAACTCAGCTACGTCACAAATTCCCATTACTTTGTTTGTAGTTACCTTATTAGTATTACAGGCTTTATATAGATGGATTTTGCATATTTTTCAAATGATATAAACTTCAGATATAAAGTTCAAAAAATTATTTTTGCTCCAGAAACCCAGAAAAGTAGTCCTCTTGGAAAATGGAACAGTTGTTTCGTGAGGAAAGGAGATACTGAAGCCTAATTCTTCACAGATTTGCATCTGTTTTTCCCTAGGCTTTCTTCCTATATCCCCCATGACAGACCTGCAGAGCAAAAGATGGCACATCTGGAACAAAACTTGTGCTGATTGACTATGCAATAGATTTCATGGATCAGCCAGTTTTACTCTAAGTGAAGAGAGGTTCCTTGCCTCAGAGAGAGAAGGAGCACCTCTAGTTTAAATTATGTTTACTTACATTTGAATATTTAATGTATTTTACATATCTCAACAGACTTTTTGAGTAGATTGAAGATGGGCTTTATTCTCTATCATAACTTTTTGACATTAAGATTTTCAGAGAAGGCAGATGCTCTATACATTTCAACAACTTTCAAATCTCACGCAATTCAAATGAGAAAAGTTTCAAACACCTCATTGAGTCACTTTACCAACTCTTTTTTTGTCTGAAGATGATAAAAATCCTGACTCATACGAATTTCATTTTTAAGGTAGTTTTTAAAAGTATAATGATAGACTACTGTCATTTCTTGGTGTTTCTGGAGGTTTATTCATGTGATTTCTGTCTTATTGGGTAAGAGTGCTGCATGGTTACGTATATTGGCAATTTGGGTAATCTTATTATGTAGCCGTTGTTATTTTATTTTTTTAATTTTATTTTTTTCCACTGTTTGCAGAATATTTCACTGTAAATGAAGACTTCTCTATGGCTTTTGCCATTGTGCTTAGCTAATCTTTATCCTACTGGGAGAATATTTCCAAATTACTTCTTGGTGGTTTTCTGCCACGGTAGATTTTTCCCAGGTGGCTGTGGGTGATTCTGGTTTTTTTTGTCTTGTTTTGTTTTGTTGGGGTTTTGCTTGTTTGTTTGTTTTTAATTATTATTTATTCGTTTATTTATATATTTTATTTAAGTAGTGGATGATTTTTTTTAATACATTCACCTCTGAAAAGCCTTTTGCTCTGATTTTAGCCTTCTGCACTTTCAGAGAGAAGCAGATTCACAGAGAAAAAAAATTGTATAATTTAAACACCAGTTTAGTTTTGCTATGATGTAAATCCATTGTATTTTCTCTTTTTTGAGAGAAAAATCACAGGAAAGTTCCATTATACAAAGAAAAGGCAAGTGTTTATTAGGGCAGCTATTACTTGTTCTGAGTGATGGAAAATGCATAATGCTTACAGATTTTTAATGTAAAAAGGGTGCAATTTAGGAAATGTTTTTGCTGAAAGAAGCTATTCACAGATTCAAGAAAGCCACAAAACTTTTTCTTTCCTTTAGGTCGTGTTGTTGCAGTGGTGGGGAAATATTGATCTGTACTCTTATCTGTACGACTGCTTCAGCAAGAACTAAAGAGATTTTCCTGAGCCAGTTCTGCAGCTTGTACATACCTGAAACACACACTTCTAAAACAATCCAAACAATCCAAATACCCCTGAATTGTGAATGTTCATAATGAAGGGTTCTCTTTCAAGGACAGTTTTCACCCTCTGTTCTGCTTTTTCCTCTTCAGCAGGAATGGAGTTAAAACTAAAGCATGTGTTCAGTCTTACACTGCTGAAGGAGATGAAGGCCAGTAGAGTGCCTTGTTTAACAAACTGGATACTTTGCTTTCTTTTTGCTGTACCTCTTGTGTATACATAGCAATATGAGATCACCAACCATGAAATGATCTAGAGCTCTATAACATTTAATGTACTTTCTTGGTTGCGACTCAAACCTTGCTTCCAGATGCAGAAACACTGTATTCATTTTACTTTGTACTGTTATGTCATAAAATATTTGAATGGGCCTATGAGCCAGGTTCTGAGACGTATAATTTAGTGTGAATGTGTGGTATATAGGTATTAGGTTCGATTCTTTTGAGTGGGTTATAATAAGGATTAAGACTCATTCCATTCAAATATATACTCCTGACCTTTATTACAGAAAAAAAAAAATGCACACAGGAAAAACATGTGAAGAATGCTAATTTCTGTCCTGCTAAGAACCCTACAAATGCCAAGGCTCTGGAAGCATAAGCGGACTGCTCCAACTCCCTGCATTGTCTTCAATCACAACTCCTGTCTAAAAATTCCTCTCCTGAGAAAGGAAAGTAGAGCTGTCAGGCAATAAAGTGGAAATGCTCAGCCATTTAGGATGACTGCTGAGGCCTAAAGCAAATCAGCTCCCTGTTTTTCTGCAGCCATCCTCTTCTACAGAAGTTATTGTAAGAGCTGAAGAGCACAAAAAGTATGAGCTGCAGTGAAAAGAGATTTTTGTCTTCTTCACTGGGATATAAAACTAGCTCTCCATTATGTTTTTGTTCCACTTCTCACACAGAGAAACGCTCCTACTTTGACAAGTGACAACAGAAATGCATACGTATTGGTTTATATGGTATTTATATCAGATCATTAAACTTTCTTCAGTATCTCTATTTTATGCAGCCCCTAAAATATGATATAGCACAGTTGCCTTAGATTTGTGGTGGGTTTTTGTTTGTTTGTTGCTTTTTTTTTTTTTTGCTTTGCTTTGCTTTGCTTTGCTTTGCTTTGCTTTGCTTTGCTTTGCTTTGCTTTGCTTTGCTTTGCTTTGCTTTGCTTCCTGATGCACTATTTTCTGAAGATTGAAATTATTTTTTTCCTAGGGCTGATTAGGAAGTATTGTTGGTAAACAGTGTTTGTGACCTAAACTGACATTCCCAGTAGGAAATAATTGGGATAGAATAACTGTCCCAGTGGTAGACATGGTCTGGGGGGCAAACAGCAGTACTGTATCACACTGAAGTAACTTAATGAGACTGTAGAGAGAATGGAGAAGTCCAATAATTTTTTTCCACTTCTGAGATTTCTTTTAAAAATTCTGTAACACAAAGTTGTGACCTAGCAGGGTGCAAAAGGGAGTTTAGAACAGCTCTTTTTTTAATAGTAAAGTGCTTTGATTTCATATTAAGAAGCACTATAGTTTTCATTGTTAAGGCCAAAAGCAGTGTCAGCATTTCTTCACTGCAGTAACCCTGACCATAACTTTGTTGGGAAAAGAAACTGTAAGACTGCTTGCAATGGCAATCATGCAGAGAGACTCTGCAGGCAAACTTCTGGACTTACTCCAGTCATTACACATTAGAAAGAGCTTCACACAAAAGTATTTTGTGCATGAATAGTCCAGAGGAATGGGTTTCTGGATCAACTAGTGTGTAGCTAATTTTAAAAAGTCAGTTTACCATAACAATTATTTTATGGGCTGTAGAGCAGATCTCATTAAAGTGGGGAGAGAATCATAAATTAAAGGAGAAGCAAACGCATTAATATGTCTAATACTGCCTCTTCTTAACAGGAAAATTACAAATGGTAATGACATCATTCCTCTTTGTGGGGGGTGGTGATAAATATGGTAAAAATACAGAGGTGTTATGTTCTCGAGCAAAATTTTTTGACGTTATTTCTTTTGTATTTTTTTCCCATCATACTACATAGCAGCTTTTTTGAACGGAGAGACCTCTACATCTTAATCTTAACTATTTTAATAGGTTATTTTCTTAATATCACATTACCTTCTCCTTTTTAGAAATGCCTATGTGTAAGTTAAATATAATTTTGCCTCTGCTGGAGCTTGTAGCAGTTCACTCTCATTACTAGCCATTCTCTCATCTATTTTGAATTTTGTTGCTGGTTTGGTTTTGGTTTTGTGTTGTTTTGTTTTGTTTTTGTTTTTGTTTTTTCCTGTAAGTTTCAAATCATCAGGGCTCATCTGGTTGTGTATAACAAGTACACATATATGTAGACTGCTGCACTCTCAAGCTCTTTAAGCTAATCAATAAAAAAGCAATAAAACCCCCAAATGACAGATACACTTTTTTCCTATCAATCTGAATGCATACTTTTCTCCAGGAAGCTCATAAAGTAGATCCAATGTGCAAAGATACTATAATATGTAAAAATTTGACATTCACTCTAATAAAACACTAAATCACTGTACTGAAGATCACCTGTGTCTGCTTCAGTGTGGTCAATAACTGAATAATTAAGATTTAGTTTTACATCCTTGCTTCCAGATGTAATATATTTCTACTGATTTGTTCATATTTACAGTGCTGACTATTTAAATACTAGAAAATTGACTTTTTCCTCTCTTTTCAGATGCTAAATTCATTCATTCAACACTTATTAAAAAAGAAAAAAAAACACTACACTTTTTTATACCAATTGCGTATAAAAGACAAAGATATTTTCTGGTCCTTTGCTATTCAACTTTTATTCTTCGAACTTCAGCAGTAAGTATTAAAGAACAACAATAGCAGTCAGTGGAGTTTTCCCACTGATTTCCTTGAAATCATACTTAGATCTGAGCTGAGTACATTTGAAAATCTCACCACTATTAAGCAATTGTGCAAAACTCCACACGGGTGCCTACAAATCGACGTTTGCCATCTGAAAGGGAGAAAAATATTCTCACCCTTTTTAATAGTAGTAATAATAGCTACTTCTTTCATACTGCTTTTATCAGTCATTCTTGGATGTCTGTGCAGAGGATCTTGATTTCATATTTTCCATTTTATAGATAGAGATGAAGGAACAGTTAGGGAAGTGACTTGTTTATCTCAGCATTTATGCGGGTTTTCAGTACTGATCTGTGGCCCAAGGTGATTTAGCAGAAGAATAATACTTAAAAAAAACAGTTACTGTTTGGGGAAGTAATCATTTCAATCATGAAACATACTCAAAATGAGGTAAAAGGATACATTGAATTGGTATAAGTGGGTACTGTAATTACTGTAAAACTACTTACAGTGCTGTGCTCCTCAGTTCAGACTGGACCCTCTGTGATGGAGAACTCCTCCACCCTGCCCTAGCTGCTGTAGGACCTTGCAGTAGTGACTGAGCTGAGTAGTTCTGACTCTTCACAGAGTAGTGGTAAACAGGACAGAAGTGCTTAAGCAGACAGACTTTGTCTGGCTTTCCCTTGAGTGCATGTCTTGAGTGCACTTTGGGTTTGCAAATGCCTAAGAAATAGAAAAATTCAAAATAAATAAAAAGGTGCTGCTTAAATTCGTCTGAAACAGCACTATAGTTTTCATTGTTAGATTGAGAGCAGTGCCAGCTTTTCTAATTTATAGTGACTCTGAACATAACTTTGTCAAGAAAGGGAGTTGTAAACCTACTTTTTTGTTTTTTCCAGACTTTCTCATTTTCAGTGTATTTCCATCTCCACTTGTAGGTGCTAGTGTGTTAGCCTGGATGTGTAAAAGTATTATAATATCTGGTACAAAATATGGCAATGAAAATAAGCATGTAATAAAGACTTGCCCTGAGCTCCAAGCAGCCATGTTTCGTTTTTCGTTTGTCTGTGGTACGCAGACTAAGTGTCGAAGCTTTCCTTATTGCCAATGAAACCTAGAAAGAAATTCAGTTTGGGAGTTGATTCAGTTGCCTAAACATAGATCTAAAAAACTAATTTGAGACTTCCAAAGATAACCAACAATGCTGCATGGGTCTGCATATATAACACAAGAACTATAGGAATCCTGCATCACCGTGAAGTGTCAGATAGGTGCTAGACAAAATATTCTTACAACTCAATTGGGAATGGATAGAAATATACAGGCAGCTGAACTGAGTTGACTATTGACCATAATGTGATCTTATAATTTCAATATGTAGACATATAGCCACTGTAATTAAGGTTTCTTAATTAGAAATTGAATTTTATCTCCTACAGGAGAGATATTACATGAGTTTGTAGAAACTAGATTGATGGAGAAGGTGAAGAAGTATTCCATTTTTATTTTTTGTATTTAAAGGAAGAAAATTAAGAATAAATCCAGCACTTCAAATCTAACCAGTTTCCCTGAAAAGAATGCAGACAAGAATTTACATAGCCGTAGAACCAATGAGCTGACAGAGTTCAGCTCAGTTCAAGAGATTAGCAACTAACGACATGCTAGTTGCTCTATGGAGCCTGCTTTGACTACAAATCCCTCTCACAGAGAATATAACACTCCTGTAGATGCTATGATATAGTTTTCATCTCTGTGGGGATATCTCAGGTAACCTAGAGTATTTCAAAAAACCAATAGTTGTCTTCTGTGTTTAAGCAACTGAATTAAGCCCTTAATGTTCTTGCTGTGAGGAAAAATAAATAATATTGATGTCTGAGTTTCTTGAGAAAAGATCCTAGAAGTAACAGAAAAGGTAGCATGTAGCAATCAGCATAAGCATACACTTATTTAGCATCTTCCTAGTAAGTGTTATAAAAACAATTAAAACCAAATAATGCACAGAGGATGACGATATTAATGAAGAGAAATGTGATGTGCCTGACCAAAGAACAAAGTACAAATTACAACAAGTTGACTAGTTAATGATTAGTAAGTGCAATCTCATTTATGTCTTTTAACATATATGCTACAATATTTTTAAGAAAATAAAGACAAAAACATCCAGAAGTGAATACTCAGAATGAGAAGAATACTTTGTTTTAGATTCCATTTAATCTCTTTGTATTTCTGTAGCATAAACACCCAAATCTGAGCTCACAGCTTTGATCATAGTTTATTGTCAAAGAAGAGCAACAGACACTTTCACAGAGCCAGTGAGCCAGTCTCTTTTAGATGTGAGATGAATCTTGTTTAGAACTGTTTCTCTCTGCTAAGTAAACTGATATCTTTCCTTTTCTTACTTTCATGAGGAAAAGCAGGTCTCAGCCAATGCTGCCATTTGATATCCTTCATCCTGTAGAGCTTTCATTTGTATGGTCCTGTGAAAACTCTCTGTTTTATCTATACGACAGAATCACTGAAAAATTTACAGCACTGCAAGCTTAATTGACATGAGCATCCTGAGCATTCCCAGACACATATCTTTATACTCTTAGGTGTGGCTGCGTCAATGACAATATGTGTAAGATTCTGAATGAGTGTCAGTCAAATGAACATCAAGCTGAGTGAAGCATAACAACAAAAAGAATAGCAAAGAAAATACATTGACTGGTGATGTCAAGGAAGGGAGAAGTGAGGTCTACTTGCAAATTTATTATCATCTTTGGGTAGTGTAAAAAAATCATTGTCATTACTAACTAAAAAGATAGAAAATGTGTCTGGAATAAAACATGTAGTGGCATTGTTCAGAAAGGCAGGGACTAGGAAAAGTATTACTTATGTCTTCATTGGAATATCTGGACACTAAAGTCATAAAATAATCTTTAGGTGAAAGATAGGAGGGAGGAAAGTAGAACTGTTCTTTAGTGTTAGCTCACAGGGGTTGAAAAGGCTAGGAATGGATTCTGTTCCTGACTCCTGCACTGACTAGGCATGTTATTAGCAGGCTGTGGATTGATTAATATAAACAGGCTCTTAAGTCTTTGGGATTAATATAATTGATTAATATAAACAGGCTCTTAAGACTTTGGGATTTTATTTTCTGTATGTGTTTTGGGGTTTTTTTGTTTCGTTTTATTGTTGTTGCTGTTTGGTTTTTGGGTTTTGGGTTTTTTTTTACCAGAGAGATGGTGATCAAGAGAAGCTATAAAGAAGAAAAGACTATATGATCTGAAAACTGAATGAAAAGACATAGCAGTTTCCTATGATAGCAAAAAAAATCAATAATAGGATACTAACTGTCTTCACATTGGCTTGTGTAGTTGTCCAGAATTTCTAGAAAAGAAAATTAATTTGAACTGAAGGTATACAAATCACATATGTAGCTTAAAAATCTATAAGAGAAAAAACAGGAAAAAAAAAAGGCAACAACATTGAGTCAGGCTCTCCTTTCTATTGATCACCTTTAAAAAAATAATCGTTTAGTGATATTATTTAATTATTTTGCAAATGTACCTGTCTTGTTCTGCTGGAGGGAGAATATGTTGGGTTATAAATGGCAAAATATGGGCTTTGTTACACAGATAAAGACAGAAGATTAAATTCATAGCCTATTTTTCGTAGTGCTGAATACAGAAAGTAGAATTACCATTTCAAAATTACATACATTTTCCTTCAGCATTATTCCTTAAGATAAACTACTCTGAATAAATGTTAACACATGTTCAATGTCAAAAAGTGTCCAAATATTATTGTATATTTTTTCATGTAAATAAGATAGACGTTTACAACCCATATGGTGACAGGTGAACTGGTTACAAGTCTTCCAGTAGCATAGCATGCCTCCAGGCTCAAGATCAGCACATGCCTATGTGCAAGAAATCAAGTAAAAGGAGCAGGAGACCTGCATGGATGAGCAAGGAGCTTCTGACAAAACTCAAATTGAAGAAGGAAGTTTATGGAATGTAGAAAAAGGGACATGCCACTTGGGAGGAATATAGGAATGTTTTAAGAGTATGCAGAGAGGCATGAGGAAGGCTAAGGTGCACTTGGAGCTAAATCTGGGATGTCAAGGACAGCAAGAAGGGCTTCTTCAAGTATATCAGCAACAAAAGGAAAATTAGGGAAAATACAGGTTGACTGCTGAATGAGATGGGTGGCCTGGTGACAGAGGGTTCAGAGGAGGCAGAGTTACTGAATGCCTTCTTCACTTCCGTCTTCACTGCTAAGGCTGACCCTCAGGAGTCTAAGACCCTGGAGGCAAGAAAGAAAGTCTAGAGAAAGAAAGACTTTGCCTTGGTTGAGGAGGATTGAGTTATGCAAATTGCACACCTACTAATCCATGGGCCCCAATGGGATGCACCCATGGGTGCTGAGGGAGGTAGCAGATGTTATTGCTAAACCAGTCTCTGTCATCTTTGAAAGGTCATGGAGAACAGGAGAGGTGCCTGAGTACTGGAGCAAAACCGATGTCACTCCAGTCTTCAAAAAGGGAAGAGAGGACCCGGAAAACTACAGGTCAGTTAGCCTCACCTCCATCCCTGGAAAGGTGATGGAATGGCTCATTCTGGATGCCATCTCTAAACATGTGGAGGAAAAGAAGGTTATCAGGAGTAGTCAGCATGGATTCACCCAGGAGAAATCATGCTTGATCAATCTGATAGCCTTCTATGATGGCATGACTGACTGGGTAGTTGCAGGGAGAGCAGTGGATGTTGACTGTCTTGACTTCAGCAAGGCTTTATGCCCCACAACATACTCATAAGTAATCTCAGGAAATGTGGATTAGGTGAGTGCACAGTGAGATGCATTTAGAACTGGCTGAAAGGCAGAGCTCAGAGGGTGGGATCAATGGTGCGCAGTCTAGTTGGAGGCCTGCAGCTAGTGATATTCCCCAGGGGTCAGTAGTGGCTCCAGTTTTGTTCAACCTGTCCATCAACGACCTGGATGAAGGGACAGAGCATAGCCTCAGCAAGTTTGCTGATGATACAAAACTCGGAGGAGTGACTGATAGACCAGAAGGCTGTGCTGCCATTCAGTGAGACCTGGACAGGCTAGAGAAGGGGTGTCAAACTCATTTTCACTGGGGACCACATCAGCCTCATGGTTGCCTTCAAAGGGCCAAATGTAATTTTAGACTAGATAAATGTGACTACTCCTATATTTATCCAGAGTTTCATACTCCTGGGCTAGAGAGTTGGGCAGAGATCATCTTACAAAGTTTAACAAGGGTGAGTGTAGAGTCCTGCACCTGGGGAGAAATAACCCAAAGCACCAGTACAAGTTATGGACTGACCTGTTGGAAAGCAGCATTGCAGAGAAGGACTTGGTAGTTCTGGTTGACTACAAGTTGACCATGAGTCAGCAATGTGCCCTTGTGGGCAAGAAGGCCAATGGTGTCCTGTGATGTATTAGGAAGAGTATGTCCAGCAGGTCAAGGGAGGTTCTCCTCCCGCTCTACGCTGCCCTGGTGAGGCCACATCTAGAGTACTGCATCCAGTTCTGGGCTCATCATATTAAAAAGGATAAGGAATTACTGGAGGGAGTCCAGC
Source organism: Pampusana beccarii (assembly GCA_013399365.1). Lineage (NCBI taxonomy): Eukaryota > Metazoa > Chordata > Aves > Columbiformes > Columbidae > Pampusana > Pampusana beccarii. Next base: position 301,518 of record VWYH01001157.1, on the reverse strand, counting down.
GGAGGGCTACAAAGATTACTAGGAATCTGGAGCTTCTCTCCTATGAGGAAATGCTGAGAGAGCTGGGTCTGTTTAGCCTGAAGAAGACTGAGTGGGGATCTTTACAATGCTTAGAAATATCTTAAGGCTGGGTGTCAAGAGGATGGGGTCAGACTCTTTTCAGTGGTGCCCAATGACAGGATAAGGGGAAACAGGCACAAACTGAAACACAGAAGTTCCATCTGAATATAAGAAGAAACTTCTTTACTTTGAGGGTGACAGAACACTAGAACAGGCTGCCCAGAGAGGTTGTGGAGTCTCACTCTTTAGAGATAATCAAAACTTTCCTGGATGTGATCCTGTGTGGTCTGCTGTAGGTGAACCCGCTTTAGTAGGTCGGTTGGACTAGATGATCTCCAGAGGTGCCTTCCAACCCCAACAATTCTGTGATTCTGTGATACCTCTCTAGCACACTTTTATTTAAACTGCAAGAGGCAAATGAAGCTGAAGTTCTTTCCTCAATGTTGATTAGGTTTGCTACCTTCTGCTAGGGCCAGAAATACTGCTGTGTGATGCTGTCACTTCCCTCACAGTGGTAACTTGGCACTGTGTCTCCAGTCCTTTCAGCAGGGATCCCTTGATATGATGGAAGATCAGAAGGCATCACCTGTGCCTAGCATATTTATAAACTAACATATGTTGCTGTGATTCTGAATCTTCACTGCCCAGGGCAATAGAATGAAAAATAACAGAGCTTATATTATCCACGTATAACTTTTTAAAAATTTATTCTTTTAAATAGTCCACTATTTTAAGTCTATCACTTGATTTATTCATATCCTTTTGTTCCAAATCTCGTTCAAACTTGATTTATATATTGCAACACGTGGAATGAAGTATTTTTGCCAATCCTAACCACCTGATATGCAATAAAATTGACAAATCTTGTATTAAAAGTGATGTTTTGATTCATTACAGTTTTCTTACCTTACTTTCAAGGAACAAATTGCTTTTGTTGCAAGATAAACTAATGTTAAGGATCGAAGTACAATTCTACTTTTGGTCAGGTTCCTTGAAATGTACGTGCATTCTATCTATAGGTATTCACTTGTAAGTAGTGATAAAGATCAAAAGTTCGTTTGCTTTTGGTCTTTTTAGTAGCATTCATCACCGATCTATTTTTCTTATTTAGTAGCAATCTGAAAGCACAATTCAAAACAAGAATTGAGATGTTTACACTGTGAAACCTTTTTATAATTTTGCAAGCATTATATCTATTTTCAGTTCTGTGAATACTTCTCAGTAAGTAAAAGTATTTTTTAAGATTTAAATTATTTTCAACCAGATTTTTATGTAGGGAAATATAATTGAGCTTCATGCAGTCTTCAGAGTGCATGAAACATCCGTATTGAGGTTATCAGAGGCATGATGGACATATGAAAATGCAAGAGAAAAGAAGGCCTGATTTTAGTCCCCCAAACCAGTTATTCACTTTATATCCCAGGATTCTGAAAGAGTCTTAAATGGAAGATTTTTTTGCCACTACAGAAACGTTAAAACCTTCCATTACCTAAGTCCAGAGAATGCCCAGAGAGAATATTAACAGTCAAAAGCTTCAAAATGCTTCAGAAAACAGCTTTCATACTTCAGGAAGTTACCGTTGCTTTCTCCAGGTCCACTTATAATTTTAGGTTTTGATCAGAGGAGTTCGCACTTTCAGAAAGCAAACTGTTACTAGAATCCTTCAGAGGAAAACAAACAAACAAACAAACAAAAACCACACAAAACAAACAATCAAACAACAACAAGAAAAGTACCCTCAGGTATTATATGTTACCAGAGTTTAAATCAACAGCGGAAAAAAAAATCATATTGAATTAATATCCAACAGAGTTTCAGCAATTTGCTGAACGCATGTAGTTGGCTTAATGAGGGCTTAGGCTGATTTCAAATTAGTGCGGACCCAAACTTCCCCTTGTTCATGAAGACAATCCTTAACTTCATACTCACACTTAGTGGTCAGCACCTAACTGGCTTCACTGCCTTATAGTTGAATCTAGGCTATTAATAAACCACCCAAGCTGAAGATAATTTGAATTTTTATGTATAACTTATGCAGTATGGGCTACACCGAAAACACCGCAATGCTCATTTTTGGGATGTCCCTATTTCAGTAATTCATATATTCATACTCATATATATAGATAGCAGAATTATACTTATATATAATTCATATAATCATTTCAGTATTCATATACTGTTCATAATATATGTCATACAACCTGAACGAAACATAAATGGCACAGGAAAAAATTCAACCACCACAACTGAAGACAAACATGGTGTGGTAAATTAGCCAATAGATTTGATACTACTGCATGGGGTGCTTGAAGAACTTCATTTAAACTATATTTCTTTTCTCAGTCTTGTTCTGATTTGCAGTACCTTTCTTATGGAATAAGTCTATTGTCTACAGTGATTCTGAACACTTATAATGGTGTAAATCAAAACAAAATTTGACCCTTGAAATATTTACTGCAATTTTTTAGTTACTGTAGTATAATTCTATCACTTGTAGTTTGCTAAGACATAAAATACATAGGAAATGACAATCTACTATACTTGTCTATCGCACTCTAGAATGTAGTTCTTTAAAAGCACAAAAAATTTAAACCATTAGATTCTGAACTGGCATTTAGTAAGAACATGGTATTCACAATTGCCTTTCAATTTCCTTTTGTTGCATCTCATGATATGTTTATTCAATGAATTTAAAATATAAGTCTTGCTACTACCATTGTATGCCATAATATAAAATATCTTCTGCAACACTCTAAATAAGATAGGCATTACTTCTATTAGTAATGGGTGTTTGCACCTGTAAAAGTCAATACAGAGGCAAAATCGCAAGATTAAATCTTCCATAGTATTTTTATATTTTGTGTCAGAAGTTGAAATTACTTGTTAGATGTAATTTCATGATGACAATATGATAGTAGAGAACAGTATATCACTATACTGTTGTCTTATGAGAACTTTCCTTATTGGGAGTTCGATAGTAAGTCCATTAAAAATTATTAATAAATGATGTATGAGTCTGTATGCTTTCAACTCTACATCAAATCACATTGGCTGAAATATTACAGTGACCAGCAAGGTAACCGCCTACCTATTTTCACTTTTTCTTCGGAAAAATGAAAGCTTGTTAAAAATATATACTATAGTTTGAATTGTAGAATTGCTTTTTCCACAGCATTGTTGTTTTTGAATCTAGACTGCTAAAGATAAACTCTGTCTATGAGACTCTTTAAGCTGACATGTTTTTTGATCTCTCATTTATAAATAGAAAAAGGTGTGGAAAAACACATTTCTGTTCGAATGAATCCACTTTGTCAATGTTTGATTGCAGGGCAACAATAAACAATGGCAGATGCTTTGTCAACCCACTTCCCTTTTCCTCCCCCTCAACTTCCCCCTCTAAGTAAAGGCAATAGGAGGGCAAAGAGAGGCAAAAAGAGAGGACTTGCAAATTGGAAAGAATTAAAAATGTTTTACTAATGCTATTAATAAAATAGAGAAAATAATACAAAATATACAAAACCAACCTTGAAATTCCAGGCAGCTCAGCACTGGCAGAGCAGGCACCTGGAAGTCCTGGGTTGCAGCAAACTGGATTCAAGGATGCAGGGTCTGTCACTAGGCCTCAGATTTGCAGGGACAGCAGGCAGGGTCCTTCCCAGATGTCAGCCACAGCTGAAGAAGGGAAAAAGGGATGAGACCCTCATGATCTCCCACTTTTATTTGAAGTATCACGTGAATGGGATGGAATACTTAGTTGGTCAGTTTTAGTCACCTGTTCAGTTCGGTCCTCCTCGCCCCCCTCACTTACGGGATGTGCATCCTTTTCAGCGACCTTGCATTCCATTGCTATGTCTACCAAAATATGTATCCAACTTTAGGAAAGTGCAGTTACTAAGAAGAGCTTAACCGAAAGAAAAATTCACTAAAAGAGAAACTTGTCTTGTTTTCACCAAAACCAAGACACACTTCTACATAATAAAACAAATGCTACAGTATGATATCTTTCAGGTATGCAGCTCAGGAAAGTAACTGCAAGCTTCTTCTTACTTCACTGCTATGCTTTATTGCTGAAGTAAACACTTCAGGGAGGTATTAAATATGCACGCTATTCTTCTTTCTAATTTTAGTGTGAGAATTACCCTCAGAACTGTGTTTATACAGTATACAGAATATAGCAGGTCTGTGGCAGAGTTAAGGAACCCGTGAGGAGGTATCAAAGTTTATGCATCTTGCTTCACATTAAATCTCTGTATCAGCAGGGTGTTTTTCTCTTAACTTTTATAGAGGCAAGGAGATTGGTTGAGAAATGTGTTAGGTGCCTTGTGCTTTGTTGACATTTTTATCCTTTACTTTCTAAAACTAAAGAGACCCGTTAAAAGTGTTAATGATAAGCTCTAAAATGTTATTTGCTAGCATTTGGTTTTACAGTTCTGTGAGATATCTTGCTTTTTCTAGGAGTCCTGACTTGGAATAATTTCAAGTATCTGCATCAACAAAAAAATTATGCCTTACATATCCACCTTTTAAAAGTTTTTTAAGCTTTCATTTTGGAACTAAAATGAATGCCAAATTTTGCAAAAAAAATCCATATTTCACTAGAACTTGATATTTCCTGTAGGGTTAGTGTACAACCATTATTGCCCAAATTATTTTTCTAAATGATATATTGACTATTTACTTCCTTATTTGCAATTGCAAGGTAAAAGTAATGTAATCTTAAAAAAAAAAAAATCTAAAATGAGCACTTGATTAATTACTTAATTAAGGGAAGCATATGAGCACCTGCTTCAAACTGATCACTTAATTTGAGTACTATCAATGTCAGTGGGAGTTAAGCACCTCCTTAAATGTAAACAAGTATTAATATGCCTAGAAACAATGTCTACAAATACATATTTGGAGAATACAACATTAATTTGCTCATTTGATGACATTACAGGACTGTGACCAAGTGGAAGCTAGTGAACTCATTGCAACACAGCCCAAACAGCTTATTAAGAACACATATCTAGATTGTAGGATACTAGTGATCAAGCTTTTGTTTCTAGTCTTGGATAACCTCGAGAAAACAGTTATTTCATCACTTGGTTAAATGCTCTGAATTGTTAGGTTTTTGTGTGATAATCTGACAAAAGATACCTGCATGAATCACAGAGTAAATCTGAATGTCTCTTTTGGGCTGAAGGTTCTGCTAACATCCGCATACGTACAAGCTAAATGCAAAACACCTAATGGTTGTCTCTCATGAAGGCCTGATCTAAATTCCATTAAAATCACTGGAAAACTTCACACTGACTTCAGTCACCATAGGAGTCTGCTTTTACAGCTTTCACTCAGGTGATGCTCCCAGGGGACTCAGTGTGAGTTGTACATGGCCAAGACCTTGATAAAAAGAAAGTGACTTGGGCAACAGACTTATTAGAGAAATTGAATGTACTTCCTATTTGTGACATTAACATATAGTCTTTCACAAGGTGAGATTACACATAAACGTCCCTTATTCAAACTGACAGCAAATCTGTTTGAAAAAACGATTTGGTTCCATTACATCTCTTCATGGTGTTGTGTACAACCACATGAAGTGGAAATATGAGAGATACACTCAGTATGGAACAGCTTAATCAAATATGGCAGCATCATACAACTACACTAGTAATACAAATACAACATATTTTTAGCATGTCTGTCATTATCAGTCCACTGCTGGACACAGGACTCCCCATGTCTTGCATCTTTTGCAGTATCTGGTTAGTCTGTACCCCTGCTGTTCTTGATTATCTACCAAGTTCTGTCTCTCTGCATCTCTGTTTAGCTGCTTCTGTTGAGATTCCTGGGCTTTGGCAACTATTCCAGAAATGTCTTTATCAATCTGTCATCTTTTCTTTTGGTGACCCTCTTGTACATTGCTGTATTGCCATTGCTGTTCTGGATTGTATGTTATTTCACATTACTGTCCAATCCGCTTTTAATCCAATTTTAATTAATAATTTACACATTAACATAATTAATATTAATGGTACTTGGAGTTTACAGTTGAGGTGTTGCCTCAGCTTGTGTAGGTTATGGGCATTATAAGACATCAAGTCTGATTTATCTGCTTCTGTTCAGGAGTTACTGTTCTTGACTCTAAGATGTATCCCTCATTTTTGTAAGCAAATGTAAATTTTTCAGGAGTTAATGTAGCCTTCTTAATATGTCAGTTTGACTGACATCTCATTGTGAAGTCTTTCTTCATTGATTCAAAACCCATCTTGCACAACTACTTTAAATATATAGTAATAAGATTCAAGTCTGCATTCACATCTGGCCATGTCTTTATCAGAAATACATTGATGAATGGAAAAGAACGAAGCAACTAATGTGGTCATGGAATTAATCTGATTTGACTTAAAATAAGCACAGATTAAAATATTGTAAGTATTGGAATATTTACTAAGAGACAGAAAAAAAAAATTGCCATAATCCACTGGTTATTGCTCAAAGATGTACACATCAAAATATAAATGGAAAGGATCACAGAAAAATGTATATGTGGTAGAAAAACAATACAATGAAATCAAAGCAGTCAAAGCTGGTGTGAAGATCAGAAATCTCTAAGCCTGAGATCTGATGTGTTAGACTATAATTGTGTCAGAAAAAAGCTAAATCAATGGGATTATTTGAGTCGAACTGGACAAAGCACAAATACGTAAGATAAATGTGCAGACAGGAAAGGAAGCAGAAAATTACTATTAAAAAGGAAAGCACTTCTAATATCTTGATTTCCTGACATACATACTAGAGGTGGAGGAAGAATGAAGTCAAAACCAACTGTATGTTAAGACTGAATCAACTAACAAATACAAGGTGCTTAGTTTTCTTGCACTTCCAAATAAGAGAACAAGATTGTTCATGTCATGGATTTCAATTAACAAAAATCCCCATTAATTGGAATTTAGTCTCCTTTTTACTGCCACACAGCATCTCAGCCTGCCTGCTTTCTAGGACTGCTTTACCCTGAAATTCATTACTTACTCTTCTTAGCCTGAATGCCCGCTTGCCAATGACAGTTAATTTGTCATGCCTGCTCAGGAGTGCCTGTTTTGAAGGGACAGGTACTTCTCTTCAGGTTGGAATTCAGATGTAACTCATATGCATGATCCAAGTCCACTGAGAAACCCCAAAACATAAATGTGATTTGCCACTGTCAAGTTTGTGTATAAATGTCATGTCTCGTTTGATAGCTGTGATGTAGCTTAACCATGAAATAGGAATTTGTTAGCTTTTTTTGACCCTGTCAGATGGAAAGGCTTTGAACTTGCATCTCCTAGGACACTACTATGACAACCAATCTGTGGAGTATCCTCAGTAGGAGATCTTACATTTTCTGAGGCTAGATCCCTGTGCAGTCACAGATGAGAGTGTAATGGAGTTAGGAGGAATGCAAACTCATGTTGTAAAACAGTTAGAGCTCACATGTAGGGATGGGACCAGCTGTAGAGAGATTACAAAAACTATGGTAGGTTCAGATGCTATTTTCAACTTTCTTTTATTTTTTTCTTTTTTTTTCTATTAGAAAGATTACTTGATTAAGTCTTATGCTCTAGAAGTGAGGAGAAAAACTGATTCAGGTAAGAGAATATTGTGTGTATGTCTAGCATTTCTTACCAGTTCTTACACAGAAAGTAGAATCTGAATCTTTACTGCCTCCACAGAGAATTTGACTACTCCTCTCCTTGCAAGCATTCGCATTTTTGCTATGTTAGCGTTTGAATTGTGTACCAACATTAGAAGAGTCGTATTCTACCTACAGTCATATTTCATTAACTGAAAGAACTGAGGTAAATAAATATGTACACATACTGATTTAGTAAATAAGTAATCGTTTAGCTGAGCTGAAAGTGTATTAATACATGACATGTACATTGACACAAATTGAGATGTATCAATACATGTCAATGAAGAAAATTGGGAAAATGGTCACATCTGGCTCTGAGTATGATTGAATATTACGTATAAAATTTGCTTCTATTCAGTCAAAAAGCAAATCATTTCACCTCTCTGAAATAGGGAAGAAGAGCTTTGCCTGTGTTAAAAAAAATCAATAAAGGTACTGCACAAATGAAAACAGAGTAAAAACGATGGGATAACAGACACAGTAGAAAAACAGGATGGTAAAATATGAAAAGAAAGTATCTTATTTGGCTTAAATATTTTTTATGACTTCAGACAGAGGTCTAAGTTTCTGGATTATTTTTTAAAATGAATTATTCTTTCCTGAAATCTGTGAAAATTAAGATTCTATACTTTTAATGGAAGAAGGAGGAGGGGGAGGTGCTCCAGATGTCAGAGCACACACTCCTCTGCAGCTCCTGGTGAAGGCCACAGTGAAGCAGGTTGTACCCCTGCAACCCATGGAGGATCACAGTGAAGCAGATTTCTATACTGCAGTCTGAGGAGGACATCATGCCATAGCAGTTGGATGTGGCCTGCAGGAAGCCGAAGCCGATGGACAGCCCACACTAGAGCAGGCTCCTGGCAGGAACTGTAGCCTGTGGAAAGCAGCCCACACTGGAGCAGGTTTCCTGGCAGGACGTCTGACCCCTTGGGGGATCCACACTGGAGCAGTCTGTTCCTGAAAGACTGCACTCTGTGGAAAGGGCTCGTGCTGGAGTAGTTCATGAAGACCTGCAGCTCGTGGGAAGGACCCAAATTGAAGAAGTTAATGAAGGACTATCTTCTGTGGGTGGGTACCCACGTTGGAGCAGAGGAAGAGTGTGAGGAGGAATGAGAACCAAAGATGAAGTGGTATGAACTGACCCTCACTCCCCACCTCCCTGTGTTTCTCAGGAGAAGGAGGTAGAAGAACTGAGGGTGAAGTTGAGCCTGGAAAGAAGGAGGTGGGGGGATTTGTTTTTATTTCTCTTGATCCTATTCTGTTTAACTTACAGTAAGTCAAATTAATTTTCCGAAGTCAAATCTGTTTTGCCCTTGATGGTAATTAGTAAGTAATCTCCCTGTCCTTAACTCAACCCATGAGCTTTCTGATGTATTTTCTCCCTCTGTTCTGTTGCTGGAGGGGGAGTAATAGAGTGGCTTGGTGGGCACCTGGTGGCCAGCCAAGGTCAACCAAACATACTTTCTCATAAACTGTCAGTCACGAAAAGGGTCAGTAATGATTTACATAGGGTCAAACGTCCACCGTATGTCTACCTTGGTCAAACACATCCACAGACAACATTCACAACAATGTCTCACTTCATAGAATCTGATCACAAACTAGAATTGCATAGAGAAAATGTGGAGGTTTAGAGATCAAATCTTAGCTACAGGTACATACATCTGTCATATTACATAAAGTATCAGAAGATTCTTAGCAGGTTAAATTCTTCATACTACCTAACCTCTTTTAGAAAACAGACATGAAATTTTTAAGGTGAGAATGACAGAAATAAATGGAATTATGTAGTATTAATGGTGAATATTGTTTACTTGAGAAATTAAAATTTGAACAACACTTTTGAGCTTCCTCCATCTATATTTAGACCATTTTAATCTAGCACTCAGCACATGGTTGCTACTACTACTTCATAATGGCTTGTACAAAATCTGGAAGGTCATCCCAGTGACACAGTTTTGACTGGCCCCAAGCTGCTGATTATTTTGTAGGCTCTGTTTAATTCTCTCTTGTTTTCAAGAAAGCCATGTGTGCCTGCAAACGATGTGTAATGTTTGTTATTTCTGGATGAATGCACTTAATTATCTCTAAAAATCATTTAATCAACAGATGCCTCCTCCTCCTTCCTTTCTACTAATCACTTTCCACATTTGCAAAACTTTTTTTTTTTTTTTTTTTTTTTTTTTTTTTTTTTTTTTTTTTTTTTTTTTTTTTTTTTTTCCCCTGAGTCCTTGTGTTCCCTCTCTTTTTATCTCTGAAGTATTTCTCCTTCAGGGCAAAGCTCTCTCTAAAAACCAAAAGTATGTAACTACTTAAAGCACACCATAAAAGCTCTGCAAACATTCCCTAGTGCATGTTTGAATACATCCATGAGATCTGTCCAGACAGCTTAGAAGGAAAAAAAAGATGAAAAAAAATGAGAAAACCACATAATTTTAGTAATTGCTGCACTGTGTCAAAACAACGCTTCAAAACACCCTACAGTACTATTAGCAGTACATTATGGGTAAGAGATCAAAAATGTCCAGCATTCACAAATCAGGGTGTGTACAAAGAGGAAGTTATCCTTGTAAGGTTAAGACCACAATTAATAGCAGTTACAATTTCTGGTAAACCTTAATAACTATATGGGTAAAGCTTTTAGAATCGTATCTCAAAGTGAAAAGAGAAAGCATTGCCTTCACAAAATGACTTTAAATTGTGGAATCAGCTTAAATTTTTTATATAATCATAACTTCTTAAGTGCTAATATGCAATATTTTAAGCTATTGTTATTATAGTGCCCATGAAATGAATAGAAGTACTAATAATGAAAAAACAGGTATATTTTGTTTATATAATGTGAAACAAAACATTGTCAGCTAAAAAAGTTCTGATTTTTTGCTTCAGAGAAGCATAAGACCCTGACATGACCACTTAAGTTATAGGAAATCCAGGAAATAGTTATCTAGGATTACTTCGAAGGATATAATTCTCCAATTTGAGAGAATTATTTTCATGCTTTTGGCCAAATATAAAGTTGAAATGATGATTGAATATGGAACACAAAGCAATGACAGAGTCTTCAAAACTACGTTTCTTTTTAGAATCTGTTTATTCACAAAAACACCCCATAAGCATGTTGGCGTAAAACACAGTCTCTTAAAAAAATACAGAAATATTGTTACAGAAATAGTAGCCTTTGACAGAAAAACCTAAAAAGTGTTTTTCAGCCCCACAACGAAGAAAATTGTTCTACACTTCTTTTTTTCTTCAGTATATAATTATCCATTTATTTAAATTCTTATAATAACCACATCTACTCATCGCTACGTGAATTTCAGACAACTCCTTACCATAATTTAGGTAGGATTATTTTTCCTGGATCCTGCATCCCAATATATATTACAGAAGAGAATACTTTCCCATACCTATTCATTTTAGTATTAGTACTACTTTTCACTGTATTATTATTTACCATGGTGCATAAAAACATTTGCCGTGGATCAAGACTTCAATGGTTTTCACATGGTAAAAACGCACATTGAGACAATCGTAATTCCTCAATAGAGATGACATTGTGAATACAGAGTGAGTGGATATAATATTTGTTACAGGGTACATACTCCATATTACAAAATACAAGCATTTTTACTCCAGTATAAACAGCTCTATGGAGTTAGTCTCCCATCATAGTCAATGAAGAGAAACTGCAGACCTAATTTAGAGAACTAAACTGGATAAAAGATGTTACAACATATGTGTGGTTATTTCCCTTTATTAAATACAAAAGGAGAGCAGGGTTAGCAGCTCAGAGAGAGACTTCTGTAGTGTAGACAGTGTAAGTGACATGAAATAAATCCAAATCATGGAAAGAAGGAAGCTTATCCTAGCATATTGCAGTTGTTTCTACAACCAAAAAACTAATGAGGGAAAGGAAAAAATAGCACCATTTTGCATTACATGGCTTAAATATTTTAACTTTTTATATAATTGGGAGAAAATATCTGTACCATAATCTAAATAGTAAATTTAGACCTGGACTACGTGGTATCATTTTGCTAGTACAGCCTTTTGGAGCAAAATATCTGACCTGTTAAAAAAATATTTTGTTGGTTTAACTAATGTTACAGGGGAAAAATGTGAACATTTGCTAACAAAAAGAAGTCCTTTTTGCATATGATTTCTGTACACATGGGTTCTGCTGATACAAATATGGATGTATTGCTATTATGGCAATAGACAGGCTCTAGAATACTCGAGCATCTCAGGGAAACAGTTGCAGAAATCATTAAGGAAATTTAATTTTCATGGGCCTCAAGTTCCCTGAACATGGTCCCCCTGTCAAGAGCCAGTTTGAAAGGTATTCCAGTGCTAGTTAACCTTAAATGTAAATGCTTTGCCTTAAGGAATAAAGGTTACTACCAATGAATGAATGCAACATATTTGTTATGTGTGGCTGATAGCCAGAACTTGAGGGGATGCTTATATTGAGACAGAAGGAAAAAAAGACTTAGGGTTTTATAGGAAAGATACAGAGAGACTTTTTGTCAAGGCCAGTAGTGACAGGACAAAGGTCAATGGTTTTAAACTGAATGATGGTAGGTTTAGATTGGATATAAGGAATAATTTTTTTACAATGAAGGTCGTGAGACATTGGAACAAGTTGCCCAGACAAGTTATGGATGCCCCATCACCAGAAGTGTTCAAGGTTAGCTTGGACGGTGCTTTGAGCAACGTCATCTAGTGAAAGTTGTCCTTGATTACAGCAGAAGGGTTGGACTGGATGATCTCAAAGGATTGCTCCAACCCAGACCATTCTGTGATTCCATGATTCTGTGATTCTGTGATTCTGTGATTCTGAGTCTAGTATTCCAACTGGAACAATAACATACAAAGAACCAGCAAACACATGAAGAGACTTTAGACCAGAAATTTCAAGTAGACTTTTCAAATAATTTATTTAATTATACATGAAACTATATGAACTGTACAAAATTAGTTCTGAAGGTAGCAACATCTATTTTGAACTCTACTTTGTGAAACCTTTTATTGCTATCTACACTGTTAGCAGTTGTGGGTCAACAATGAGAGGAACCTTATGTTTTTGGTTCATGCTTGTTTCCAATACCCACATTTTTCCCCATATAATTATTATAGCATTCAGTTTTTACGGAATTTAAGTAGTCTCTGAACACTAGCTCTTCCTTCATTATGGCTCTTTCACTTCGATCCTCCTAGCACTGTGGTCTTTTCACATTATCTAAGGACAGTGATTGTAAAAATGTCTTCACAAAGTTGTAAATAATTACACTTGTTGAAAACTGATGGAGAACCAAGCCCTCTGGTTTCATTTACACCTGTGTGATGCAAGTGAACACACCACACAGAGTGCAAGGCAATTGAATAGAACATAAAATGTTGGCCCACCTATCATAGAATGCGTAATAAAGTACTTTCTTCTCTATTTTTCTACCTTCCCTAACGGTACATACAAAGTAGAAAGGAAGAATAAATTTTATCCTGGGTTTTGTGTATTATTAAAGTAGGAGGAAAAAGAAATATAATCTCCTATGTCAGGCATATGCAATATCAATGAAAGTGAAATAGGTCTAATTCTGATTTAGATTGTGTACTGCCCTGAAAGAACTTTGATCCTCATGCTGACACTTTTGTGCTCATTTTTGGAACTGAAAGCATTATTCCCAGTTGTGCAATAGAAACTATTTGTTCCAGGGTCCTTAGCCAGTAGTATTCCAGAAACAAGATGAACTACAAAGAGATTCTCCCAGAACATTTGTCAGAACAATGTGATACATACCCAAGTGCAAGAGTAGCAACAAAGCACTGATGATATTTCTAAAGCACGAATTAATTAAGTTGTTGTTCATGCAGTAAATACAACATCAGACTCCCAGTCCTGTCCTACTGTGTTGAGGGACATTAGAGTTACATAGCAGACACTGAAAACAAGGACATGCTTCAGGCATAGTGAAGAAACCTTAGGGAAATAAAAAATCAAGTAAATGAGGAAACAGAAGGAATCTGTGACAGATGATACAGTAAAAGTTATTGAATGAAAAGATATTTTAATTTCTTTTTCTAAAAATGAAAGTTCTAAGAAAATTCTCTGCGATAGAAATGAGTGGATTGAGGATTCTATCCTAAGAAGAAGACAGTAACAACAATAAATAAATAAGAATGTGAATGAAACTAAACTAAATTAAACTAAAAGTTTCATTTCCCGTGATAAGGAAAAATTTGTCTGTAGTTACAGACAACTAGAGTAATTAGGAAGGAGTCGCTTTACTTTCTTGGCTATTAGCAAACTAGGTTATATACTCAAAGGGAAAAGTTATTCCAGACACAGTATTTACTGTCCTATTAAAACTCTAAATCATAAATCCAAATATATAAGAAAGATGGGGAAAAGTTAATTTGTTTATGATATTAGCACTTAATTATCTTAATGGAAATACTAATGAAAATTTTACTTAAGTCTATATTGCTCCTTGAAGGGCTAAGAATGGTTTATTGGAAGAAAAATTGTATTGTATTTGCAAATATATTTCCCAACTTCCAGGCTTATCTGAGTATAAAAACTGTAACAGTTCTTTACATGGCACTTTCAGCAGGTAGAGGTACATCTCGTTGTCCCGTGACAGTGATGCTATGGCCTAACATATTCCTGCTCATGTTATTTAGGTAGAAAATCCTGTATAGATATGCCTGTCCATGCCTGCCTGTGCTTGATTACATAGGTAGGAAGGTGGAAGAATATCTGCCATTAATCTGGCCTTCTTCCTCTCCGTGTACCTGAAGGAAATTAGAATCAGAACAACTGGCTGTAGAAGTTGGATTTGGTTTCATGTGCTGACTGATAGCTTAAAGCATCTGATTACATGAAAAAAATATCAATATTTCTGTGATTTATGTCCTTCACCCTGCATTGTGATGGAAGTGGTTTGTGATCAATAAACATCATAAATCTGTCACTTCTCAAGTAATATTTTATTAATTCTACATTCCAGTTTGCAACCCAATGTTTTTAATGACAGAATATTTATTAAAATATCTGGGTATAGTTTTAGCCACAAGCATAGTTTGTTTTTCCGTGTCGTCTGATTGAAATCACATCAGTCTACTTCCTCCACTGATAGCGCTAAATTGTGAATTAACACCTTTTCGGAAAATGAGATCATGCAGCAAAGAGAAAGGCCTGAAGAGTTGCTGGTATTTCTCTTATCTGCTCTGTAGAACAGTGATGGTTCTTGTTTGCTTTCAGCTGCCTCTACAAGTTCCACATCTTCGTTGTGGATTGTCCAGAGAAAAACATGTTTTGGACAAGGAGAGGGAGGAGAGGAAAAAAAAATTGTATCAATATGGATAGAAACAGATGAACAGAAAAAAGCCTTGCTGAGGAAATGCTGACGGTCAGTCCCTCTGGAAGCGTAGCTCATTTATTAATTCCTTCTAGGCATTGTTAGTGGAAAAAATAAAAGATGTGGCTGAAAAAGGTGGCATCAGCAGAAGTATGAGAAGCAAGAAGAAGAAAAGGAAACAAGGTAAAAGACACCAATGTGGCTATTTTTCTTTTTTTTGTTGTTTTTGTTTTGTTTTGGTTTTTGGTTGTTTGTTTTCTGGGTTTTTTGTTTCTTTGTTTGTGTGTTTTTTTCCCCAAGAGAGTACAAAAAGTTGATCAATGTGAAAACAGTTAAATATGTACCTGATATTTTCCTGATGTTATTTTAATCTGTACAGGTTTGTTTGTTTTGATTTGGTTATTTGGTTAGTTGGTTTGGTTTGTGGCTTTTTTTTTTTTTTCCCAGAAATGCTGCATTTTTACAAACTGATTTTTGAGATAATCTCTATTTTCATGTATAGAAAAAAATGTAATATACAGTTAATAAGAAGAACATTGAGGTACCACAGAGAGCGCAGAGGAGGGCAACAAATCTGGTGAAGAGCCTAGAGCACAAGTCTGATGAGGAGCGGTTGGTGAGGTCCCACCTTGAATACTGTGTTCAGTTTTGGACCTCTCATCATAAGAAGGACGTTGAAATACTAGAGAGAGTGCAGAGGAGGGCAACGAAGTTGGTGAGGGGCCTGAAGCAGAAGTCTTATGAGGAGCAGTTGAGGGAGCTGGGGCTGTTCAGCCTGGAGAAAAGGAGGCCGAGGGGAGACCTTATTGCTGTCTACAACTACCTGAAAGGAGGTCATAGCATGGAGGGTATTGGTCTCTTCTCCCAAGCAGCAAGTGATAGGACAAGAGGAAACATCTTCAAGTTGTGCCAGGGGAGGTTTAGATTGGATATTAGGAAAAATTCTTCATGGAAAGGGTTGTCAGGCATTGGAACAGGCTGCCCAGGGAAGTGGTGGAGTCACCATCCCTGGAGATGTTTAAAAAGTGTTTAGACGAGGTTCTTAGGGACATGGTTTAATGCTAGAGTTAGGTTAGGTTATGGTTGCACTTCCAACTGAAATGATTCTACGATTCTAAATGGAATCTTGTATTTTAAACTTATTTCATTTCGTAGTATCTTTTAAACAAGTAGATCCATGAGCCCTGAAACTTACAAAAAGAAGTGCATTATGCGCCTGGAGAATTGATGACTGTTACATTTATAATATCCTATTCAAAGTCGTTTGGTTTCAGATCTCATTGAAGAGGGACACACAGACAGACAGTTGATCATGTAAGCATATCTGTACACAAATTAAAAAGGCTGCGTTATGATTTAGTATGTCTCAATATGCTAGAGATACATCTGAAGAAAAAAATCAGATTCTCTGATGCAACAATCTAACAAATGCTAAGAATATGAGTACACATTTTTAGGTTATAAAGTTTGGATATTAAACTGTTAAACTACTGAAAAAAAATACATTTCAAAGTTTAGATGTTGAAAGTTTACCTTCAAAGTGTCTACTAAGAGGTATAAGTGGGTTTTATTATTTGGAATTTTTAATGTGTACTACATTTTACCATAAAGACTTATTATGGAAATGCCTTGTCTTGGAAATATTATACCCTAAATCTACGAGTCTTTGTAATATCTTTGACAACACTGATATATGAAATCATAATGAATACTATTTCTAAGCACATCACCATCTTTTATTACCTCGCTGTTTTAAATGCTACGTTGTGGCTATTTAAATTATTTTTTAGCACACCTACCAGTCTTATGCTTTCTACAACTAAGTTCATCTCTCAACATGGAGTTCTTATGCCACTACTTTCTGAGGAACTGCAGTGACTTTTCATCTGATATATCATACAGTAACTCCAGATAAAAGGATAATGTTGCACATACACTTCTTTATAGCTCTTATCTTCTGTAAAAAGCCTGGAACTGCTTCATGGAGATCTCTGCAGGATGATTTCAGTTTTCCCTTTGAGGAATTTCAAAGATGTTTACCTTCAAATAGGAAATTTCTATACTACTGTGTCACTTTTACCATGACAGCGATGTACCACAGTCACACATGACAGGGGACAGTATAATATGCTTACACATGAGACACTATATTGCTGGTATTGAGGTTAATCCTTTGGTGTTTTCCTGTAGCACAAATACTTGGCTGAAGGTCTCCTTCATGTTTCTTTTTACACAGGGCTTCCAAATAAATCTTTAAGTTCTGCGTTCGTATGAAATAGACCTAGAACCATATTTCAGATATAGAGAATAGAAATTCATAGTTTTCATTTGTGCTATATTTTTGCTCAGTAATTCACTTTATAGCTATTTTTCTCCAAATATTTATAACTACAAATCAGGTACATTAATATCTAACTGGACAAATTCTCAAGATCCAGCTTTCATGTACTGTGCATGAAATCTAACCCACTTTCTTAATAAAGCTAATGAAACATATAATTGATTAAATCACTGTCAGTTTCAAGTACATCTACAGTTGAAGTTGCATCCTGGTAACTAATATATTTCCATTTCTAATAAACCAATAGTGTTTGTGCTGACTTGACAGTCCTCAGGATGCTCAGAGCTCTTCTGATTTAGTCTTGGCTGAGCTAGCTTTAGCTTGTTGTAACAATTCCCTAGTGGTAAAGGAATCCTCAGCTCCCTTCTTAGCAGTATATACACAGTCTATCAGACAGGATACGAGGAGCTGAGAGAAATCTGTCTGACATGCAGGGAAGATACTATCTGAACCTCATGGTAGTCTACAGACAGTGAGGGGAGCAAGGCAAGATTGTGTTCAGCTCAGAACTGAGGAAGGTACATTCTGGCTTGTTAGATAAGAAGGATGGTAAGGGAGAAGTGGCAAAAAGGGATGAAATTGGGCTGGAATAAGGACGGAAGAAATATACAAGGGAATATTCTTTCCATAAGAGGAAAAAGAGTTCAGCCAAGGCATGAAATAGGATCTCAGGTTTGCTGGTCTTATAAATTGGCATGTAACATGCAATATTAACTAGCAGGATGATAAACCTCATATTAAAAGATTGTAGTGGGGTTTGTTTGTTTGTTTGTTCTTTGGTTTGTTTTTTGTTTTTTAAGAACATAATTTATTATTTTTTTTTTTTTAACAGTGCAGAATGATGAATTGGGATATGGAAGTGGTATGTGATGAATTTGTTCATGTACAACTTCAGTGACAGAGATATGAAACTTCATCAAGTCAAGTCTTGGAAATAAGTGCATATAAGTCTGACATCTAGAATGTGCTTTCCTAAAAATTTCTCAGCTTCCTGGAAATGGGACTGCTTGAACAACTCCAAAGCAACCAGTTCTAGGACACATGCAGCATCTGCTAACTGCTAGTTCAACGTTTTCTTTATTAGAAGAACACGGAAATAAAGATGGAGCTGACAGAGAGTGAAACAAACCTGAGTTGTGTTAACAGTTGGACTTGATGATCTTAAAGGTCTTTTCCAACCAAAATGATTCTATGGTTCTATGATTCTATGATGCTTTAATAAAAGCCTACTTTAGAGTTAAAAATGTTTAGATTTACAGAGAACTTAATTAATGAAACACTATAGAACTTAATTAATTAAGCAAGATAGCCCCTTTAATTTTTTATATGTTATGTTCAATGTTTCTTTAAAAAAAATTAATACATGAAGCTGCATACATCAGCAGACCAAACTGATATGACAGATCATCCATATATATGGGAGCAATTACAGGATTTATATTTCTCAGGATGCCAACTGTAATGGCACCTTTATTGGCTACTCTATGGGGTAACTACAAGTGTAGACACTAAGAGAAAAGAGTGGAATGGAAGAAGTATTTCATAACTTTGTGATTTAAAAATTAATCCTCCTGTGCAAATTAGTTATCCAGATTCCTGCTACGTTTTCTGGTGCAAACTGTACCCTGAAAAACAATATTTTTGGTAATAGATTTATCATTCTACTGGCTTAATACTTCTCAATCTTAAAACAAACAAACAACACCACACAAAACCAGAACCAAAACAACCAACCAAAACCAACCAACCAACCAAAAAAACCTAACCCCAGATGAATCACTGTCTGGAGGTTCTTATTTCTGTCCACCAAGTGCAGAGGGAAGCCTGGATGATAGCTTTTGACGACGAACCAACACTGATGTCGATAAGATTTTTTAGATAAATTCTGCCTGTGCTGGTACACTAAAAAAGATTACATCATTTTGAGTAATCACATATGCTAGAAGATAATTACTCTCAACAGAACAGCAGGACCAATACTGGCAAAGGAGCAGATGACTTCTCCATGTCAACAGATACACTAAAGGTTGATTTCACCAGTGATTTATTGGCATACAGTGAATTTTCACCTGTTAAAGGCTCAGATTTTGGAGATCAGAATGGCAGACTCATGAGTTATCTGCTGTCAACTTATTCCAGATTTAATCACAATATAAACCTAAACAAGAAAAAAGAGATGTAATGGATCTGGCTGGGACAGAGTTATTATAGTTTTCTTCATCACAATCCATGTGATGCTGTGTTTTGTATTTGTGAGTAGAAGAAAGATTGCAGATATCCAAAACACCAATGTTTTGGCTGTTGCTGAACGATACTTGCACAGCATACAGTTTTTTTTCTCTTTCCACTCTGCCACACCAACGACTAGGCTGCCTGCCAATGGGGTGTAGTGAGCAAATTACTTCTTTGCTTTGCTTGCATACTCAGTTTTTCCTTCACCTATTAAACTGTCTCTGTCTCAGTCCATGAGCCTTCTCACCTTCCACTTTCCCTCCATTCAGGAGAGGGCAGTGGGCAACCAGCTGTGTGGCTGCTTAGCTGCTGGCCATGCTCAACTCACCACAGATGTAGATATAAAAAGGAGACAATAAAACTGACTAAAAATTTATTTGATGTGAGAGTTCTTCACTTCCATTAGTGTTTTCATTAGCATATGCTTGTTTTATTCTTGATGGTATTGCAGTCATGCTAGCTTTCTACATGTTCGGTAAATGAGACCCTGTCTTTAGTTCAAACTGAGTTATGTGTTGACTGGATCAGAAGAAGACAGGAATGGAAAACTAGTAAGGGAGAGAAGAGAGAGAAGAGAAGAGAAGAGAAGAGAAGAAGAGAAGAGAAGAGAAGAGAAGAGAAGAGAAGAGAAGAGAAGAGAAGAGAAGAGAAGAGAAGAGAGAGAAGAGAAGAGAAAGCTGAGAAGTATGTACAGTACAAGGAGGCAAACAAGCACAGATATTTTGCAATGTAAACTCTTCTATACCAAAGAAAGTAGAACAGTCCTCACAATCAACAACAGAACTTACCTATTGTTTCTGTTCTATTTAACTAAATACACAAATCTTATAAAGTCCAGTACACTGAACAACTTGTTCTTTAAGTATTTATTAAGACTAAAACCTCAATCTTTATTCAAGGGTAATTTTATTACTGCAAAATATTACTGATGATCTACTCCAAGTGAAAACTAACAAAAGAAAGTTAAGAGACTCTTCATGAAAGCCATTCTCCACAATCTGTTTCCTGAATTCTTTTTCTGTGTCTCAGTGTCTGTTTCAGAGTGTCATGGAAATCTTCATTTTACCTTTTTAAATAGCTTACCTATTTTCTAGATATCATTTGAAAAACAATCCCTGTTGTCCAGGAAAGCCAGAAGAAGCCGTTTTGAACTAGTGTGTCAATTATCAGAGAGTGCTGACAGCAGCATGCAAAATAATATAGTGAAAAACTCTTTTGCTTTTGCCTGTTTCCTCTTGAGATGATCAGCAAGAACTCATAAATGGAACTTTCCACATTATGCTGCAAAAGTGTTGTTCCAATTGTATTTGTTGAGGTCTTTATAGGACTTTCATCTAAAAAGAAGAGAATAAGATGCTTGAAGGAGTAATAGCATAAGCTTTTATTTCATTCAATGTAACCATCCTATATTGCAAAGTTTATGTGACATACGGAGTTACCGTGTGTGCTTTAATAAGGAGACTATCCTATTATATTTTGCTGGAGAGATGGAAATACATTTCGTGAGTATGGCCAAAATGTCATAGTCATGTGGTGTGTGCTTGACTACAGTCAGTGTCATTACTAAACACTTTAAAAGCTGTGGGAATGTTAAACAAATATGATTACAGCACCTAAGTGAGGTGAAGTCTGCCATGTCAAAAGATGTGTCAGCTGGATGTTAGGATCCAGTTTTTGCTCAAATGAGGTGCTGGATTCAAGGCCAGATCAAAGATGGAGTTTAGATAGTCCAAGGTTTAGGTAATTACAATCACAACAGCTTAGCCACATGGTCTAGAAACTTAAAAATAATTTCTCTTATCCTGAAGCTATCAACAGCCTGGATTAAAATTTTATTATTATGGATATTGGTACGGTGATATTTACCTTTATGGCAACAGAAGCTGAAGAGAGACTTTAGTCAGCTTTGGACCTAATCCCAAATCATAAATCTATGAAGGAGTACCAACTAAAGAAATCAAACTAGAATTTTATTTTGTATGTTTCATGTATAGTTCTTGAAATTTTTATTTCAGCTATCTCTTTTCATCTGAAGTTATCTAGTTCAACAATGGAATAGAATTAACCCTTTTATATCTGACTAACAGACTGTTGAGTTTTTTAATATATTTTCCTCAAAAACTGCGACTCTAAATAACATTTTCTGATCTCAATTTAAAGGAAGTCTTGTGCTTGTTCTTAAAACTTTGCTATGACTTCTCAAATATGGCAGAATTTATCTGTTATATTCATATGTCTAGGAGTGATCAAAATAATTGAAATATACATTCAAAGATCTACATGTGCTCAAACTACAGGTACATTAGCCTGTTCAAATGAACTATTTATGTGAGTATATGCACTGCAATAAAAAAAAATCTGTGCCACAGAAACTGCAAAACCATGTGTTTTTAAGCAGCATGTTTATTAACAGTGTATGTAGAAATACAGTAATTTTCTGTTAATCTAAGTCTCGTTACCACAGTGCTGTGCAATTTCTTCCAGGATCCTTATTAAGAACTGGTGATTTCTATCTCTAACATTGATTTATTACATAAAAGTACTGAAAGATTCTAAGATTTTCAGTTACTGAGATGGACACTTCAAGAAGCTATTGAAAAGTCTTTGCAAGTACAGTCTCTAATAAGAACTTCCCATTCTTAGATATGACCTGTAGCCGCATTCTTCATTACAAACTTCTGAAAATGCCACTGTAGACAAGCAGAAGTTATAGGGTTCAAATCAAGAGTAACTGCATGAAATGTTATATCATACAGAAAGACAGACTAGATATTCTAATGATCCTTTCTGGCCTGATTATGAATGAATAGGCGAACTTTCTCTGAAGTTTGAGTTTCACTCCCCGTTATAAACCTTCACTCTGGAAAAACACTGGAAATGCATTGGTATCAGAAAATAATATGTATCTTCCTGATTTTTAAGAAAACCTTCAGAACATTTTTTTTTTTTAATTTGGCAGTTAAGAATATTCCTATGTTTCTAACTAAATGATTCTAGGTATTTTTATATATTTTAAAGGAAATTACTCTTTTTTTTTTTCTTTTTCTCCCAAGAGCATTTTATATCCATTCTCAAAATTAGGTTGGCAGTTTTTGTAAGTGCATAAGAACTAAAGCTCTTTAATGATACTGGAATTTGTAGTGTGATCTTCGAAAGAGGAAAATTAACAGTAGAATATGATGAATTTTATGCAGTAATTATGCTGTGTGCTTTGACAGACAGATTTAGGTGAGTAGACTGGGATTCAACTTGGGTAATAAGACAGTTATAGAATAGAAGACAGTTATACAATTAGGACATTAGTTACTCAGCTCCCATAATTCAGTTCAAAAATGTCAGTAATACGTGAGAATTATACATGGGAGCTAGAACATTCAAATATGTTTGTTATAAGCTCTGTGATTCTGATGCAGTTGGTGGGTGTTTCAGATTTGTAGCTTGTTGTAATCTTTGCTATTCATGCTTTCTTATATCCAAGTTGCCAGTCATGTGAGAACAGGAGAACAATTTGACTGCAAAAATACAGTATGTAGATAACTTTGCTATGTATGTACTTAAATGTAATGGCCATTGATTTCCTGTATGAGAATCTCTGCTTTTTTATAATACATGTAAAGTGGTACGTCGATTCTGTAGTTATTTAAAGCTCTGTGCCAAAACTATAGACCATCCTGAAGAGATTGTTGGCTCAATACCTTGTCAAAACTGTACTTAGCTGATTTGGACCTTATTTTCACAACCCCAGGAGTCTAAGACCAGCAGAGAGGCATTCTTAATGATAACTGTTTTCTCTTAGCATATTCGGCAAAACCAATAAACGAACTCTTCAGTGGCTACAGAAATAAAAAAAAAATAATGCTAGCACAGTTACCTTTTACCCTTTCCTTCTTTCTTTCTCTTTCTTTCTTCCTTTAGAAGTTGAGCTGCAAAGTGAAATTTCTTATCTTTCAGGAGCATTTTATCCCATTAAATAAAGAAACATGTAAGGGGAAGGACTGGGGCAAACTTAATGGAAATAACAGCTGTTAGACTGAGTCCAAATGGGGAAAAAATCTCAAATTATTGCATGCTAGAGTGGGCCAATAATCCTGTTTATAAGCATACTCATCTACAATTTAAACAGCTGACAGAGTAAAACCAAATGCATCTGAGCTTCTTAATACAATCCATGTATCACACTACAAGCCACTAAACGTCTAAGAACAAGTCACAGACCTACTTTTTTGCTTCCTTTCTGTTAGGAAATAGTTCCCTGCAGTCTGGAAGCAAGTATGCTTTATTTTCAAGATTTTTCTTATTACATTTTCCTGTTGACACAATGGAGATGTGAAAACTAACATAGGGATGCTGTGGATGGCTGCAAAGCTGGTGCTTACTTCTCTGTGGAGGAAAAAAAAAAAAAGAAAAAAATGTCTTTAGCCACTTTCAACAATCCTTTTATTCTGAAAATCAAATATTATGGTAACCACTTGATTCAGTGATGTGATCTGTCTCTTCATTCTGAAATTTTAATGACTCACAATGTAAAAATAGTTTACTAGAGAAATATTTTTAAAATCTAATATATTTTTTAAAAAAGGTTAAATATTTATGATTATGTCTTTGGCTATTTGCATTTATAAAGCTTTGATCTTGTGCTCTTTCTAATTAATTGAAAATCCATTTCTGAAGCCATACAAGTACATTGTAAAGGTACAGGGCACAAGGCAAACCTCTATACAGGTTGATTTCAAAGAGGTGATGTAGGTTTCAAGTCACACTAAATGTGTTGATCACTACAGACATCCGTACTGAGAATGTTGGAGATGCAATCTTGTCCTTTAATATATAATAATCAAGCTAGATTTTCTTTCATCAGAATTTCCAATCACACTAGTAGAAGAGGTGGGTGTAAGGAAACAATTCATAATCCTTAGCTTAGCTTAGCTTAGCTTTTCTTGAGGTAATGTGAAGAATGCCTCAGTCACTACCTTTTGACAGTGATTCCTATTGAACTGCCCAGTGTGGAAGGATATCCAGAAGAGAGAAGTAAAGATTCCTAAATTAGGGGCCACACCTACCCATTCCAGACAAGACTGTGAATTCCCAAGAATTAAGGCAATTCCAATCTGTAGATTTATAACATTAAACTAATAAACTTATTACAATGCAATAAATATTAATTAAAAAAGTGAAAAGTAGACAGCTTGTGGGAGATAGGTAGAAAAAGCTTGATAGCAGAAAGATTGATGTTACTTATTTTGGACAGAGAAGATATGTAGAAGTATCAGAACACGTTGTATGACATGTAGCTTCATTTCTGGTTACAGAGCACTAATTCCCTTCCCAAAACTCTCTCTACGTCAGCTGTGTTCTTATAATTGAAACTCAGTCTTGGCTATTTGTGGCACATTTTCAGCACCATCCTGTACATACACTCACAGTATCCAGCTTAGTCTTCTGTGTCCCTAAAGTAAATATCTCAAATGCCTAAAATGTGAATGTATTTTAATATTAATGCTGCAGTTTTGGATGACTTTGGCAAATGAAATGTAATAGGTGTTGACATCATTCATATTAACAGTTCCTTTGGAGCAGGTTTTTTTTTTGTAAAATGTCAATGCAGATTAAGAATAATGTGCTTTGTACACAGAACCTACTGAAATCAATGCTACATTGCCAGAATAGTGCAGACATAATACACTTAATTATGAAAAAGTGATGTAAATTCACAACAGCTATTTTATTAATATTAAAATTAATCTGTGAACTTTTTCATTGCAATATGCACCACATTTGAAGTTTAAGCCACAAAGCTTTTTAGATGACTGTATTCACTCTTTGGTTGATACTGACATCCTTAATGACACCACTGAGATGCTGTAGGGACTGGTCAGTATCTAAAACCTTGATTACCAAGTTGCTATCTATCATACCCTTATTTGTTACTGTCAGATGTCAGGCATGCTCCCTGGCTTTAATCAAATCATTGACATCAGACACTGGAGTAATTAATTATTCATATAACACCAGTTCCTAATCCATATAGCTTAAATTGGAAACATTGTCCAACCGTTTAGATACTCTCTTCAAAATAATATGGAAATTCTGCTGGATACATATATACTTGAAACTGACTCAATTTATAAGTTATTACACCCAAAACTTTAGAACGTTGCGGCATTGCTCTATTTTAAGATTAGACTCATCCTTATATCATAACACGTTAAAATAAATTAAAATATTTATTATAAAGTATAAAATATATGATGTAAAGCCAAGTGGTAGATATAATAGAAATAAATTTTAAAATATACATACTTTTCTTCAAGTTTTATCTTTCCTTCTCTGTATACAACTAATGGATTACCCAAATCCATTATGCAAACTCCCCCGGGTTGCAATTACCGACTTTTGGTAAATCAAGCTTCCTCTGTACTGCATGTCTTTCTTGAGGTTCTATCAATATCTTCCTCTTTCAAAAAACTGTCTTTTACTTATTTTGTAACTTTGATGTCATGCCAGGTTGTGTACTGTCCTAACCACTGCAGAAATGCTAAGAGCACTTCAGTATTGTAACAGCTATGTCTCAAACTTGACTCAACTATTAGGAATTCATCATCCACTGAAAGATAGACACTGTTCTACCTGGAGAAGTAATGAGCTACTCTCATTGTAAAGCCTCATTGTACACAGAATTCTGTGGGACCATGTGAATTAACAAGCATACTTGAATTAAATGTGGGAATGGATTTAATGCCTGCTGCTGTTAACTCCTGACCAAGTCCAGAGAAAAAAGCTGTGTATACATTTCAAATAAAAAGAGAGTCAGGGACCAATCCCAGCCTCAGAAGTCATGTGGAAACGACTGGCTTCCATCAACAATGCTTGGAGGACGCTGTCACAGAGCTAGAAAAACTGGATACATTAGCACTTATTCGATCCAGTCTGGGTCTCCTTCGGATCCCAGCTGAAGCCAACACATCCGTAATACAATATTTTGTGGATATTTTTTCATGTAAATATTTATAATAATATTATAATAATGCAGATCAGCAGAGTGGTATTTTTATGGTATGAAACTGAAATTATATGCTTCATAAAAAAATCTACTGAGGTAGTTTTGGAAAAGTGTTTTGCACTAAGGAGACAAACCCTGTTCGAATCATACTTTCCCTTCAAAATGGTCCCTTGCAGTTCATATCCCCTGACCAGAGATTTGGCTGTGTTTCTGAGCTCCTGTTGACAAGAGGAAAATTGTGCTCAGCAATTAAGCTATCATTGGCTGAGTACTCTGGATTATCAGTGCTTAGACTTTCACCATGGTGATCTCAGAAGTATAGGTGTAGCCAATAACAGTAGATCATTTTTGTTTTATAATTGGTCTGCAGAGATCAAACTTTCAGGGATATCAAATAGTGACAATTTTTAAATAATTATGCCAAACCTAATTTAGCAGATCAGCATGACTCCTTAGAAAATAGCACCTTCGGAACAAATTTATGTGGGACATAGTTTTGATTATATGCAATGCAACCAAACAAGTTATTTTTCAGTATTGACTACCTTTAGGAATCTGTGGGTATTTAAACGTTTCACTCTCTGGAGTTGTTTACCAGGAAAAGTATTCATCCTCAGTCGAGTGCGTTAGCCATTAAGCACTGCACTATGTGTTCTGTAGTAAATGTCTCTTATTGACTTCTGTTGGAAGAATGGCACATTAAAAACATAATTAAATATCAACTGAGTAGATCATCCGTGTTTCAGGCTTGTCTTTTTCTCCATTTTAGGTTAGTGTCACAGCCACTGAACTGTGAAACAAAAGCAGGAATCAGCAGGTAATCCCATCTGCCTTGGGACATATGTGTCTAGGTCTAGCTAGCCTTGTAGTCGTCTGAAAGACATCTAACCTACATTAAGAGTGATTAGACTGAGTCAGCCTCTGGTGGCCAAGACTTAATATATGTACAATGAAAAAAAGTAAGCATCCTAGTAAGGTGTCCTGGATTTCACTTTACAGGTAAACAAAAAGCATATATCTCTAGGTTAGCTTTATTGAAAACTTAGAAACTTGGTTTAGGTGGCCTGGATTGCCTCATTGACAGATTTGGTGCACTAGATTTCACTCTCGATATCCTGACCCCAATGCCGCATTCTGTCTGGAATCAAAATCTAAAAGTGGTCTCGCTTACTTTCTGTAAAACGACCATGAACTAACCCTTAATACTGAATTTAAATGTGATAACCTTATTCATCTTTAAACAACAAAATGATACCAAAAAGCAATAAACATAAATTAAAACATAAATTTTAAACAGTCAGCTCTTAAAAAAAATTCTAGTCAGACACCTACTGACTCTAAATCTAATCCTACTGCTATTGAAGTCAGATCGTATATTATTTTAATTTCTTCTAGCTAGCTTGCTAGTGTCTAGTTCTCATAATAGCATATATTGCTGCAACATCTAAGTGTCACTGAGGAAATAGTAACTGATCTAACAACTGGCCGGTGATCTAATTTTTTTCTCTCTACTTCTCTTTCGGCAGTTAGAGCTAGGAATATATTTTTATTTATTGTGTCAAGTAACCAGGTGTTCCATTTCCTTCTGGAGAGATCTCACATTTTCCTCAGTCTTGCTTTTATTGTCAGTGTATCTATAGAAGGTTTTCTTGTTGCCCTTGTCATCCCTGGCCAGATCTAAATCTATCAGGGCTTTAGCTTTCTAACCCGGTCTGTGGCTGCTAGGACAGTTTCTCTGTATTCCTCCCAGACTGCTTGTCCTTCCTTCCACACTCTGCAGGCTCCTTTTTTGTGTTCAAGTTTGTCCAGGAGCTCCTTGTTCATCCATTAAAGTCTTCTGGTGTTTTTGTCTGACTTCCTCTTTGTTGGCATGCATCACTCCTGACATTGGAGGAAGTGATCCTTCGATATTAACCAGCTTTCCTGGGTCCCTCTTCCCTCCAAGGCTTTATCCTATGGTACTCTGTCAAGCAGATACCTGAAGAGGCCAAAGTCTTCTCTCCTGAAGTCCAGGGTAGTGAGCTTGCTGTGTGCTCTCCTTGCTGCCCTAAGAATCTTGAACTCTACCATTTCATGGTCACTGCAGCCAAGGTTGTCCTTCAACTTCACATTCCCCACCAGCCTCCACTTGTGGGTGAGAACAAGGTCCAGCATAGCACCTCTCCTGTTTGGGTCCTTTATCCATTGGAGAAGGAAGCAGACCCCAACTATGACATCACCTGTGCCTGCTCTTCTGTAATCCTGACCCATAAGCTCTCACTTAGCTCCTCATCCATCCACAGGTAGAGCTCCATGCACTCCAGCTGGCCACTAACGTACAGGGTGACACCCCCTCTTGTCTTGTCTCCCATTCCTGTCCTTCTTAAAGAGCCTATATTCTTCCATTCCTGCATTGCAGTTATAGGAGCCGTTCTACCACGTCTCCATAATGACAATAAGATCATAGATAGCCCTGCAGGTGAGAGCAGTTCTCTAACTCAGCATCTTTATTCCCCATGCTATGTGCGCTTGTACTATAATTGAAAGGGTGTTAAATTTAGGTTTATTTTAGTCTGGTCAGATAAAGATTTGGTCCTGTTATTGAGAAAGTGCTGTTCTACAATTTAACTTCCCCCCTATTGTCAGATTGGCATCTCTCACAGAAAACAATGGCAAATGCAAGCCATCGTTATAAGCATGGACATACCCTATGAGGTATTTCAGGAATTAGAAATCAACAGAGATCAATTTTGAAGGTGGCTGATATGGGATGACTGTTTCAGGAGTCATCACATTAAGCAGTGTTCTGGGAAGAGACAATGGTGATGTTTGTGTTCTTCTTTTTTTTAACTATATAAATAAAGAGGTGCCCATATTCTGAATTAGCTTAATTTTTTATTATGATGCTGATACCACAAAGCCAAATATTAACAAGATTCCAAGAGAATGCCAAAATGTTATGATCTATCACTACTATGAAGGGATAGAAGGGTATCTTTCACTAGCCACTACTGAAAAGAATTATTAATTCTCAGTAAAGACTCATCTGGCAGTCTTGTTTGAAAGAAAATGAAAGAAAACAGGTAGCTCACTTGAAATCCACAACTTCAAGAAATGTTATTAACAAAGTAAATAGGATGTAGCTGATGGAAGATAACAGCAGAGACATATACCAAAGAAGCTGCAAAGGGTAAGAGAAAGATACAAACAAGAAAACCTTTCAGGTTAGTTTAAGGATACTAAAACAAATAGGTTGCTCAACCATGAGCAATACATAAATTCTGTATGTACTAATTAAGACCAGTGACACCTCGAGTCTCCTGTTAATGTACATTGCACTATTCACAGCACAATTTAGATTGTCACAGCTGTTGCCAAAACTCAGTCTTAGTCCATTACTCTAATTAATCTATGCTCATTATCAGGATGGCAGTCTTTCTGTGAAGAGAAAGTCAAAGGAGAAGATGTATCATTAGCGAAGTTTTTAGAGCAATTTGCAGGAAACTGAAACATTAAATATTTTCTACACCTAGTGAAGTTCTTTGATCTGTAACAATAACAACGACATCTCTAAATACAACCTTGAAATAAATATCTGAGGGCTTGCAAATCTGATGCATAACAGAAAATGTCATTCAGACTAACCAGCTGCTTTCTCATTTCTTAATAAATTATGGGGTGTTACCTAGAACATAAGGCTTTATTATGATCTAAATATTCTTACAAGATTATGAAAAAATGCTTCTTGTTAGAGAAGAAATATGTACTTAGAGCAACTTATTAAAAATAAAATAATGTGGGAAAAAAGTCAGCTCTACAGGCATGATTTGAAATCAGTGCATTCTGAAGAAGAAAACCTGCACAACCTTATTGATATATGGCCTATGGTTGTCTCTCCCTTTCTCTCCCTCTTTCTCTCTTCATGTATATTGTAGAGGTATATAAGATACATAGCATGAAAACATATGCCATGTTTAGTGCTATTTTCTTATAGTGGAGATACGTTCTTTACCGGTATTTTATAGAAAAAGTTAAGTATGCAACTGAAAACTGCATTAAATCTGAATTAAAAGTAAAACTGTAAGATATAACCAAAGGAAGCTTGTAACAGGAGTATTTAGTGGTCATAAACAATAGACAGTATATTAGAACTCCAGAAAATTAATTCTAGATGTTGTACTTGAAAAAAATGAACACACCAAAATCTATGAACTTGTGGATATCCCCCACTGAAGTTACAAATGACCATTACAGCTCTCCAATAACCAAATCATTCTGAAAAATACATACCAAAATATCTCCATTACCTGCCAGTTATGAGAGGACAACAAAAAGCAGAGGAAAGAGGAGGACACAAACAACTACAAAACTCCAAGATGACAGGATGTAACAGTTATGTTTTGTCATTTTTTTTGTTAAACAGGCAAGCAAACAAAACCCTTTTCAGCTCATTTTTCCCTGTCAATGGAACAATGACTACAAGTTTTCAGAAGTACTGATTTTCTTCCCAAATACATCAATAGTATGTACCTGCCATCCCTACGTTTAAAGTATTTCTAATTCTTTGTCTCAGTGATGCCATGATGAGAGTTTAAAAATGCTCTAGCATAAGACAAGAATCTGGTCTGTTTAATGTTTTGAATTGTTATGGTGGAGGAGCTTAATGTTGGTCTCTATAGGAGTCATTCTTGGATTAGGTTAAGTGATATGTTGAATGTCTTGTGTTTAATACATCTTTTGTTCTGTAATGATGGGTACTGAAATTGTAACAATACCAGGCAACAATAATCTTCAAAAGAGTTCTCGGTAATATTACTGGGTAACATTGTGAAAACAAAGCTAAAGTGGATACATAGCAAATAATCAATATTTTTAAGAATGGGAACTACTGATATATAGCAGTCTGTTCTACACTAATAATAGCTATATCAGGCATTATTATAAAATGTTTGTAAACCCTCAGAGTAGAGAGGGGCCAAAGAAATAGTAATTAAAATAATACAGCTGTTATGGATTATCCTGTAAAGATAGCATCTTCAGCATGTCACATACATGAAAGAAAAAAAAAAAGAAAATTATTGAGTTATGGAAAAGGTTCCATAAAAGATAAAATTTTTAAAATTACAGCAAAGGCTGTCAACACTGAATTCTGATAGTGGCCACATCGGGTTGTGTGTCCACTATCAAGTCATTCGAGTGACCAGATTCTAAAATGCTACACAACATTTGAAGTCTCCAGGATTCATCACGTTTTCAAAGCAACTTGAATTAACGGTAAGCAATTTAAAGAGTAACGCATAACTCAAATCCTCCTGCTAACTTGGTCACTGCTCGGATCACAGATTTAATGCTTTTTTTAGTTGAAGACATAAATAGTTGTGCATCCTCATAAATATATTTTTTCCGTTAGTAGTAGAAGTCCATAGACTTTGCACTGACCTGATTCTGCAGGGTGTCAGCACTTGTCTGAGCTTGTTCTGTCCTGGTTGGTTTTAGCTCATCAATACAACCTGTGGACTTCAGAGAGCAATTAATCTCACCCTAAAGTAGACATTTACATTTGACCAGCCAATTCTTGGTTTCTTTAATTATATTATTACAGATTTCCCCCTTGTACTGTAGAGGGTCCCACTGCTCCCTTTCTGAGTTGGCAGGCTGCCTGTGCCAGTTGTCCTTGTGACAGTGTAACATAGCCAGCATTGGAAAACAGAGACCATCGGAATCGTTCCTAGACAGACCTTGATGTTTCCTGATAAAAGAACAGAGGGAAATTGTAGGTAGCATGAAATTAGTCTGAGCTCAATCTACCTGAAGAGACAATACAACTACACACAAAGCCAGGTCTGGCAAATCTTCCTGACTCTGTTAATTCAAGTGACATTATGCAGTTAAGAAATACTCTTATGGAATAAAGCTGTTAAACATAATTTTAGTGAATAAGAAGAGTGTCCAGACACATAAATCTGTGGGTCTCATCCTGTAATTTGTCATAGCTCTACTGAAGTCAGTGAAATATTATTTTTCACTGAATGAAAGTGTATTTCTAAATATTTTTATTCTGATAAGACATTTGTTGCTTGTACCAACCTTCTCTACAATTTTCTCATTTATTTCTAATTATATAGAAATGTTTTGTGTGTGGTCTGAATGTTGTTCAATTATTTGCCACACAATACCTTCCAACAACAGCTACATTTTTAAATTTATACAGTAAGTTTCAGCTATGTTATTCCCATTAAAGTCAACGAGAAACGAACTACTGAAATCTTTGTTTGCCACTTCGAAAGTTTATGAGCAAGAAATACAGTAAAGAAGTTCAATGGCTACAAAAAGAGTCTTTGTTCGCTATTAAACTTACTCAGTATTCAGTGGTTCAGCTTGCTGAGCTGCAACCTGTGTGCTTCACTGGACACTGTAGTTGCATAATTGGCATTGCTGGTTACTTCTAAAACGAATTCATGGATCCCAGGATAATATGGAATGGGTCTCAATGTGCACAGTTGTTTTCAAATTATGGAGGAAAATTCCAAGAAAGAGAAAGATAGAACATTAAAAACATGGCTTTGGGGTTTGTTTTGTTTTGGGTTGTTTTTTGTTGTTTTGTTTGTTTTTGTTTTTGTTTTTGTTTTTGTTTTTGTTTTTGTTTTTGTTTTTGTTTTTGTTTTTTAAAGTAAAAAAGAAAGCCCTCCTCTCATGTTCTGTGTGTTGCTTTTAATTTCCAGACAGAAACAAGTCTGAGGCCACTTTGCAGCATACAATGTATTTTTGTTTACTTGTCTGGAGTCTAAGGAATGAGAAATATAGAACAATGAACAATAGAAAATAATAATAATAAAAATACATTTTTTTTCTTGAAGGATATAATCACTAAAAGAGACAGCATGCTTGTATTAAGCACCATCTGAAAGTATTGGTTGGTAAAGAAAATGCTCAACAAAGGATGTTCTCCGTTTTATAAGTGTAAGACATGAAGATAAAACAATGCAAAGCCTGAACCCAATACAAGAGTCAAGTTAGAAGAACTATACTACAAAACACGCATACATTATTAAGTATCTCAGCTGTAGCACATGAGTACTTCTTAATTCTCCTTTCCACTGAAATAAAAAAAGTATTTCTTAATCACTAAAAGGGACGATAATTCCTAAAAAAAAAATATTCCAAGCATTTGTGAATACATAAAGTTTTGAGAAAATAACATCTCAGATATTCACCAAATACTTCGCTATTTTGGAGTAATCTCTAGGGTATGCTAGTACTTCAGGGTCTTCAGGAGTCTAGCTTCTGTATATCACATGCTTAAAGTCTTCAATTTTATAAAGCATACTAAAAGGTGTTTGGGGGTCAGATATGTAAGAAAGAAGTGTGAAGAGATAGAAGGGAGAAGGCACAGGCATACACAGTAGCCTGCACATTTACAGCAAGAAGGAAAAATATAGGATTTCTTTACTTTGAAACGTTATATACTCACTCTGCTCATGATTTACATCCATCTTATGGGTTGTAGTAAATGACTTTTTGTCCACCTGTCTGGCACTCGTTTGGCACCTGTTTGGCACACCTGTTTGGCACTCACGAGCAATGAAAACTGTCCTGTTTGGGGTGTAAAAGAAGGACTGCACCAGCTGAGTTTCGCTTTTTCTCCATCATCATTTGGCCCACTATCAAGTGTCTTGCTGCTTCGCTGACACCACCCTTATTCTCCTAGTTTGCATTTTCAGTTAGGTAGTTTTGTCAATACAGTAGTGTTGGTTTACTTAACAATGTTAGCTGAACATTGAAACCTTATACGTTTTGGCAAGATAGCCCTGGGTCCACAATAGTGTCATGGCCCTGAGGGCACTCACAGGACTCACTGCCCAGCCCCTGGGCTCCCCTTACCTGCCCATGTCCCAGGACCCCATGTCAGCCCCCTAGACCATCAGTCCCTGCCTGGCAATGCTGCAGCAGGGCCAGTCTCCATCTCCCCACAGCCCTGCGCTGCCCAGCCATGGGCCCTGCTGAGCCAGGTTCACCTGTGGGCCCATTTCTTGCCCTGGCTTTGGCCTGTCTCCATCACCAGGGGGGATGACCCATGCCAAGGTCTGCAGCTGCCCCTGGTGCTCCCTGGTTGCCTGGTTTCTCTCAACTGAGCTGACAGGGAACAGCTGCCCAGTGCAGCATCCTGGCAATACTCACCTTGAAATTGCCCAGGTTCGTCTATGGATTATCCTGGGATACTATCCAGCAGTGAACCACTCACAGTTTTAGCATACTTAATTTAATTTAAGAACCTACCTCTGCATGAATCATCCTCTAGGTGCACCTATGCTTCTGTTGAATGGCAATGCTCTTAGCCAAAGTGGGTCAGCTATTAAGATACAGTCAGAAAATTATTTTTCTCGTTTTCTTTGAAACCCTCATAGACATGGAAACTGTGCTAAATATACAAAGAACCTATATTGTTAGATGGGATCTCAGTATCCGTATATTACATGCAAAGTCCCTTACAGAACAGTTATATCTCCTCAGGTGCTGAAGTGCATAAAAATGAACAAAAATTCTCAAGGAATGAAGTGAAAGTCAAGAGGAGTTTCCAATGCCACGTATTTCCAATAATAAATCTCTCTCTTGCTAGCTTCCCCCTGAGTCTTCTAGCTTGCAGGCAGCTCCAAGCGAAAGTCATGTGACACATGGCAACAAAAACTTAAAGAGTGAAATCCTAATGATTACCATTGGCTTGGCTTCATTTGCTGCTTACTCAGTGGTACCAACCTCAGTGGAAACTTCTTTGAACACAAATACATTCCTGTTGTTTGCTAGTTCAGAAGAAAATGAGAGTATTCCACTTTTTCTGTTGTGTGTGTAAAATGTGCAGTGATTCAGGGGATGCTGTGCTGTGCAGATACTGTGCAGCACATTGGGAAGGTGCCTGTTTCTGTACTTTAAGCATCTCACATAAAACAGACAATAAAAGAGCCTCATCTATATATATGAGATAATGTGAACAAACTCAATAGGCAGCACTTAGTAAAAACATATCCTTGGATCTATAATGCAGTTGCATAAATGTTAGTCACCTAATATAATTATAACATACAATTTCAGAGGCAAAAAAACTCCATGCATGGTTAAATAACAAACATTTTCTGAACATACTGAGTATTTTTAAAATAGCATCACAGCTTTTATTTCAGTTTCTTGTTCAGATAGAAGATAAGCTCTATAAAGCGTTATCTTCAGTTTTTAATTTTGTAAGTCATGTTAACATTCTCTCTCAAGGAAGAGATGAAACAGAACTGAGACCACTAATGCATAAAAATCTCTTTGCTTCTTCTTCAAAGACGAAGGACAATATAATTTTAGGTTTAGTGATGTAGCTTTCACTAAAGTAATTCCTTGTTATTCATGACATTTAGTCTGTTATAGTTTGTTATAGCATGAGATTTGTCAGAAGATAATCATCCAGAAGCAGATTCTAGCTGTTTATCTATTGTCTGATAAATTGATGGATGAGCCATCAGTTAAAGCAAATCATGGTGTCTACTGACACAAGAAATGCATCTTTGAATTTACCATACCAGCAATCTCAGAAATCTTGTCTTCTCTATCTACCTTCTCAAGATGGGAAGAAAAGCTGATTTGCAGAATAAAATTATATATCTCTATATGTGTATACACACATATAAAAAAATCAAAACCTAAAAATTATTTGGGGAACATTACATTAACATGACTTTTGAAGAATGTGCAAGCTATTGCCTTATTTCTCATTGTTTTCATAGAGCACTTAGCAATTCTGTAACAGCTCAGGAGGTACTATATTGAAATAACTTATTTGGAGTAGAAACATATGTTTTACAATTTTCACTTTAGTCTATTTCTTAAACTTATACTATTAAAAGTTGTTTGTGCTTTCTTTATTCATTTTAAATACACAAAATACCTTAATTGCATATTAGAGTTAACAAAAAGGCAAAATAATATAAATGCTTAAGCACCTAAGCATGACTGCTTAGTAACATTTTCAGTCTTAGGGCAGCTAAAAACATTGCTAATCACAGTTAACAAGTAGCTAGAAGGGAAATTTAGACACTTGGGATTCCACAGGGAGGATCTTTGACAATTGTACTGGAGACTTCTAGGACAGCTGGAAAGAAAACAAGAAGCACAAGCAAAGCAGTCTAGAAAGTGAAGGATAAAAAGAAACCATGTGAATGGAAATCAAAAATGGAGAATGAAAATAATGGAATGAAACAGAGCCAAAGTGCCTGAGTCAGGGCATCCATGTGAAAAGATAGAAGACATTAAGAAAAAAAAAAATAAAATTTGAGAAATAGGACCTGAAGAGAAAGGGAGATGTTGTACATTAAATGTGAATAGATTTTACTGTAAGGAATTTGGGGCTGAGTTCTGCCTTCAGATAAACTGAAGTGAGAAATGTATATAGCCACAGTTTGGCCCTTCTTCACTATTTTAAGGTGCTTGAAAATAAAGAGAGGTCAGAACAAAAGAAGATAGCTGGAGGATTATAGGCATAGTCTCTTCTCTCTGTACTCTGTTCTTACTTTAATCCATTTTGAGCTGGACTTCATTTGCTGTATCTGGAAAGCCTACAAGCTGGCCTTCTGATGGGAAGCAGAACTCTGTTCTGCTGTTCTGCTGGAAAGGAAAGGGAAATGAGTGCTTAGATGCTAATCAAAAGCATAGAAATGCCTGTAGTTTTCTGATGGAATGGTGCCAAAGAATATTTTAACTGAATCTTTTTTTTGTGTGCCTGTCTTGCATCATATCATGATGGAGGTCAAAAATGGATACCAATTTTTTATCACAATACTATTTAACTGAAAATTCTTGTAACATTGTTTTTTTCTGTTTGCAAGTATTATTCTTCACACAGGAAAATAAAAACCCACAAACCTACCTCATCTATAAAATAAAAGTATTACATATAAAAGTCTTTTTTTGGTTTGAGAGTGTTCAAGAGAATTGTATTTGTGAGCTTCTGTGGGTTTAGACCTCTGTTCAGTTCACAGGTTGGAGAGTAGTCTTACGAGAAATTGTCTCCTCTTTCCTAAAAAAAGCCATCATTAACTGTAAGACATGCATTCTGAACAGTGAGTGATAGCATGAAGATTCAGCACAATGGCAACCAAATATCAGTGTCTGAAAAAAATATATATATATATATTTGAGTATAATCTGAAAGCTAAACATTTTCCACAGAAAATTTAGAACAACACAATTTCTTAGATCCATTCTAGAAGCAATATTGTTTAGGGAAAACCCATATAATCACCTAACACACTTCAGAGTGTTCTCCTATGGCAGAAAGTTTCCCGAGATAGATTGCTTTTGTTCAGGCTTTATTGTACTCTTACAAGTTAGGAAAAATGAAGCGGATGAAGAAATGAATTGACATCTTCAGGAAATAAGATAGCTTATACATAGGAGTATTAAAGTGATAATAAGACAGGTACACTGTACAATGAACCTCCAAGGACAGGAAAAAGAAACGGAAATGAAAACTTGTATGAAGCGATAAGGAGGGCAAGTTAGGTTAACAAGATTGTGCTTATGGATGATTTGATTTCAACCTATTTCAACCTCCTTGGTATTAATTGGGAAATCTCTGAGGCAAGCTGTAGAATGGATACAAAATTGAAAGACTTAGGATTTAGTAAATGATTGCTTTTCTAAATCACTGTGTTAACAGCCCAACATGGAATAGTTTTTGCCTAATCTAGATTGAATTTTAGCCAGTGACTAAGGAAACAGTGGTAAATTATTGAAACAACAGAGGAGAGTACAGCCAAATATCCACAGTCCACAACCCACCTAATATGCTGCATTTTAAAAATAGTGTTACTGCATACAGAAGCAGCAAATACACAAAGAAATTAGAAAAATGGAATAAGAAAAGACACAGAACTGTGTAAATAGTGAAGTGAGGAGCAGTAGATGGGGTGATCAAAGACACAGTGAACTGCAATGTAATATGGGTTGCCTGATAACATTTCGAAACAAATAAACTATTATCATGACAGTCTAATTTACCCATAAGCCATCGATTTAAAAGGATTGTGACATATATACAACTCTAAAATGTATTTGGTATACGTAAAGTCTTAAACGGTGTAGACAATGTCATCTCTAGTTACTGTTTCCAGTCTACCATGCACAACAGTGCAAGGAGGTATAAATGGATATGAAGAGGAGTGAAGCGATTTTTATCTACAAAAAAGATGACTGAACCAGTTGTGTTCCTTAAACAGGTCTATATTGGTATACAAATCTTGCAACATAAGTATCACAGCCCACATGCCTAATTTGATATAATTAACTGCCACATAGTATTGTAAATAAATAAATAAATAAAGTCCTTACTCTGAAGCTTTAGAACTCTCTTATGAACTTGCTGAGAAGTAGTAAGATAAAAGACTACAGAATCTTTAAAATCTTTACTGAGTCATGTTAACTGAAGAAAGTAAAATCTGCAAATTAATGAGCACGCACTGGAATAAAGAAAGGCAATTGTCTCTCAGGAAACAAGTGCCTGCTGATTTTTTCTTTACGTTTACTACAAGTTGTACAGATGTTTTTTTATTCAAGAGACATAGACCCCTGACGAAGCCCAAATTAATGACTTATTTGAGATATAATTTTATACATGAAGATTCGTTGTTTTGCAGTATGGTACTCATAGTCATGAGATCTCTGGAGTGCTTTTCTTGATTGATGTTTCATTCTGTATGTCTTTAAAAAAATGAGTTAAAAAAATGGTAAGACTGAAAAGAAAATGGAATACCTTTGAACAACGACTAATATTTACAAAGATATTTTAGTACAGTAACTAAACCCTGCTATTAGTAGTGGATGGTAGGAATACATTTGGTGCAGTTTTGAGATGATTTGGAAACAAAGAAATAACAAAATTAAAAAAAAAAAAAAAAAAAAATAAAAAAAAAAAAAAAAAAAAATAAAAAAAAAAAAAAAAAAAAATAAAAAAAAAAAAAAAAAGAAAAGTATTTTCGTCATAGCTACAAGTGGTCTGAAAAAAAGAACCTATAATGTATTTCCAGTCAAAATACTCTGATCTTTAAGATCCTTGGATTCAGTTCATTGCAGACACTGCTTAAACAATTTAATGGGCCTATGTTTTATTTCTCTAACTGCAAAATGAGATAATATTGTTTCTCTATCAATTTCATCTTTGTAAAAGTCAAGTTCTTCTGATTAAGATATTTCTCATCTCCTAACCATATCTATAGTTTTACCACTGTGAGAGCTTGGGTTTGGTAACCATCTTTGAATGTTACTTTATCTAAAAATAACACAAAATACATATTTTAGAAAGTCAGGTATGTAGAACACCATCCCAAATACTTTGATAAGTGAAATTATTCATACTTAATATAATACACTGAAATAGTCATTATATTAGAGACTGGAACTTATCGTAAAGCAGCAGCAAGAGAAGGATGGCTGCTCTGTGCAGACTAACTAGGAGGTGAGGGTGACCACAGTGTAGGAAGAAGTAGTGACTACACTGATGCAGGCATAGTCTCAAAGCAACTGAGAGGGCTTATCACTAAATTTAAAGTTTTAAGTGCCTTGAAACTTAAGGCTATGATATGGAAAAGTGTGTTGAACTTAATGATTTAGAAGCAATAAATACAGAAGCTCTTTTTGGTATTGCCATCTTGTCCTACTTGGTTGACATTTGCATAAGGAGAAAATTGCTGACACGTTAAAAAACTAACTGATCCTGTGTATCAGTTAGCAAATCATTCATAGAAAGTTACCTTTTACTATAAAACAATAAAGAAACTAATGTTAATGATTCAGTCTGACAGGATTTTCTTCAAAAGATTGTTTTCATGTATATTTCTTTTTTCAGTTCTAGTAACTGAAAAAAAGTAGGAAATAAAACCAAGTAGTAGACAGGATTTTTTCCTAGTAAGACTAGTGTTACACCTACATTTCTTGTTCTTGTAACTTCAAGGAATGTTACTTTCTCTCTCTTTCCCCATTCCTCTTAATATTTATATTTTAATAAATTATGCAAAAATTTAAACTTCATGTCATACATTTTATTGACTTATTTTAATAGGAAAACTATGTGACACTCAATGATTTTAACTTAAAAGTCATGTTTCTTTTCCTTGTATACATGTGAATTTTGAATTAAAACCTTAACAAGAGAGAAATCAATCTGATAATTCACAGTACATTTTTTGTCAGGTTGAATAATTGTTAAAACACATGAGACAAAAAACCCCACAACATTTCTAAATCACTGCTTTTAATGTATTGTGGCAATTAACATTTCTGATACAGAAACAAATGATTATGTCTCTGTTAAATGTACTGAAATTATCTGTTGTTATTATTCATTAATGTTCTAAACATTTTCCCCTAAGAAATATTTAGTAATCTAAGATGAAGCATATGTTTGTGCAAATTATGTTCTCCCTTAAGATTTTGTAAGAAGCTCATGATAATAAGCAATTATACAGTACTTCTTTAGCTTAAACTTCTAGATTAATCACAGAAAGGTTTTGTGCATAACCTTATTGCCAAGAACATGCTTTAATGTGACAGGTTTATCTTCAATTAGGTTTTGTTAAAGAGTCTTATTCGTATTATTAGGCATGTTTTGGTTTGGTACAAAGATAGCGTTTTCTCTTTACAGATACGTTAATCTAAAAGATATTCTGTTGAGCACACTGCTTTTAGTAAATAATTAATTTGATAAAATTATTTTTTTCTGATTGGTTTCTTTTGTATACACAGCTTAGCTTTTGATGCTCAAGATGAGAAGAAAATACAATATCACCATGTAAACACTGTGAGCAACAAGTAAGCCCTGTGCTGCACATTGAAGAAATTTATCTTTTGTAGTTTTATCTTATTGTTTGTAGATGTCACTTAAACCTTTTAAATATATTTTCTCACATGTTTGTGTGGTTCCACACCTTTAGGTTGAGAAAAAAAAAAAGTCTAAAAATTCCAGTCCTCTGTACTTTTATTTGACATTATCAAAATGTACTACAAAGGCAATATGTCATGTTATGTCATCATATAAAATGACAAGCTGAGCACAAATACATGAACAGCAAATATTTTACGTAGTATTAGTGAAATAAGTAGCAAAGGTATGTCTTCATTTACAAAGGGACTAAATACTGTAGCTAAAGACAAGTGTAACATAACATGGCAGAATTAGAATGGGAATGTTCTTTGCAATAAAATAGATGACATCACTATTCAAGTAATTGCTTTTTTCAGTGATAATTGTAGACTCCTTCAGTTGACTGAGTATTCTGATTTGGCTAGGTCGCACAAAGCAAAAGGGGTTTCTGGTGTGTCTGGAGCACAGAGGAGAGCTTTCCAGCAGCAGAGTGTACTTTACCAAATAGTACATCACCATGAGAATATACTTACCACTACAAGTTGATCATCAATGAATTCTCAAGAGAAGACTGGCAGTCAGGAATAAGCTTTTCCAGCTGTCCTCTGAAGAGAGGTGCTCTGTAGTAATTGATGCAACATAAAGAAACAGATGAAGCACTACAGTACAGAAAGCAGTGGGATATGACCTGCAATCTCACACAGGTTAGAGTAAGAATAGCAAAGATTGCAGTAACACAGACAATACTTAGAAACAGATATAATTGCCCAGGATAATGCAAGAACTTGGATAAAAGTGATCTTTATCCAGGTGAATATACAAAGAAAACATACCCTGTTTGAACACAGATTTATATAGATTATGGTGGTATAAAATAGATAAACAAAACAAAGAAATAAACATTATGAGAATTATTTTTGACAGTTAACTTTACATATGCATGGTTATAGTATGTTGCTTGTGGTAATAAAAGCAATTAAGATAGTATTTGTTGCTCAAACGTATCTCTGTGACATGTCTAAACCTTAGCTCATTGTTTTAGATGCAGTTCTAAACAACAAAGAGATATTGTGACTATCAGATCATAAGTTACCTCAGCTATCTCAGGTACTTATCTTAAGGTACAGTGATAAACTGTTTTATGGATGTTTCTCTTAGTTTTGTTGTTATTGTTTTGGTTGGTTGGTTTGTTTGCTTTGTTTTTATTTCATTTTTTGTTTGTTTTGTTTTTTCCTCATTGATTATGAAGAGAAATTAACTCAGGCCACATAATTCCTCCCCTATGATATTTCTCTGATGACAGAATGATTCACTCTCCTGAGTTCCTGCTTCCCTCTGTCCACCTGAGGAAGGAAGTTAGACAATTATCTCCTGTGGATTAAGGGGGAAAGATGTTGTCCTTGGTTCTCAGCTGTTGCTGAGTTCTGCTATGAGTCTGTTAGATGATACAGTAATTACCTTTTGCTTTTTTTGATCTAATTTTTCTTTCTGTTGACAGATTAAAATATTCTGATGAGAGAAACTACTGCGTCTCTTTTAAGAAGCCACCCAACTCAATTTCTAATGTTCGAGATTTCTAGTGAGGTTTTACTCAATAAATTCAATCAGAAACTAACAAAGTACAAATATATCTGTAAAACTAACCTTATTCCCTTTACTGGTTTTGTCTGGGGTGGAGTTAGTTTTTTTCATAGTAGCTTGTATGGGTCTGTGGTTTGGACCTGGGATGAAAAGTTGGGAGGGGACACAA
The DNA here is from genome assembly GCA_013399365.1 of Pampusana beccarii. NCBI lineage: Eukaryota > Metazoa > Chordata > Aves > Columbiformes > Columbidae > Pampusana > Pampusana beccarii. Next base: position 258,245 of record VWYH01001157.1, on the reverse strand, counting down.
ATGGGATAGCTCACCCCAAGTGATATCGCACACCATCTGATGTCATGTTCAGCAAAAAAAGCTGGGGGAAGATGGAAAAAGTGGGGACATTCAGATTTATGGGGTTTGTCTTCCCAAATAACCATTACAAGTGATGGAGCCTTGCTTTCCTCGAGACAGGTGAATACCTGTGAACAAATTCTTTGTTTTGCTTTGCTTGTGCACACATCGCTTTGTTTCACTTATTAAACCGTCTTTACCTTGACCGATGAAGGTTTTTTTCTTTTTCTCTTCCAATTCTCTTTCCTGTTGCACTGCAGGGGACTGAGTGAGCAGCTGTGTGGGCTTAGCTGCCTACCAGGGTTAAGCCACAAACACATGTAAAATCTTATGCATAATCTGTTTTTCAATCATTTATGTGGTGGAGATCTTTTTAAAGACTGGCTTACCAGCTGTAAATGCATTTTCACTTATAAACATATTTAGCATTACTTTATTGTTATCTGTGTACACTCTAGGGATAAAGTGACTTAAGTATTCTATTAAAATATTCAGGCCACTTTACAGAATTTCTAGACTAGCAACAGAACTCCTCAGAAAAAAAAAATAGTTTACTTAAACTCCATCTTCAATCTTGCATCTCTCTTTACAAAGCATTATATCCATTACAGGAAATTATTCCCGTTCTTTAGATGTGCACAGAAGCATATGTGCACACACCCAGGCACACACATACATGCACACACACACAAATCACAGCTCTATAAAATTAGTTTTTGAGACAAGTGTGAAGTTTTACTGGAACAGCTGAACTGTTTCCTTCCCAGGAAAAGTTTCCACAGGTACTTACAGATCAGATGCTGAAATATCAATTCCATTAACAACATAAAGCAGTCACTGAAGGAAAAATGTAGTGGTTTGTCACTTGAAATTCAGCGCAAATGAATGATCATGGTCATCAGATATGTCCAAAGGTCAACATGAGTTCTGCAACAATATTCTAAGACTTTCACACAGCTTGATCAATCTCATCTAAAACAGTCCATCTGGACCAATTAGCTTCACTTTAGATACTGGCTTGGCTTTTTGTCAGTCTTTTTGCATTGCTGCATATGCTTATTTTTTTAACAGAGCCTCGGATATTCAGCACAGTAACTAAAGAAATAACTATATAAAGTATATGAGCTTCCTTTACAGGGACAGTGTGTCAAATGAGCTTTCCAGTGGTATTGTGTGTTTGAGAGAGAAGTTTGAATAAGGTTAGAGAGTTTTTAGTGTTGTGGTAGCACTATTTACTAAGTGCAAATTTTATACTAAAAAAAAGTGAAAGGAACTTGGATGAGAAATACCATACAACTTCTCGACACAAAGGGTATCACAAGTTACCTATAGAAAGGTGAAAGTGTCTGCAAGTCCTTTTAAAGCTATGAAAAAACAGAAAAATAAGGATTTTTTTTTTTTTTGTAGGGGCTTTTTGTGGGTTTGTTTGTTTGTTTGTTTTGTTTTTCATTTTTTTTTAGTATTTTTATTCCTGGCTTGAGCAGCAACTAGAAGAACTGAAAGTCTCCATGAAACCTATTTTATAAGATTAACTTTATAGATCGAAGAGCCAAATTTATAGATTTTAAATACTGTTAACAATGGTAATTATTGACTAAATAAATTTTGCTTATTAAATTCTCTTTTTTTTCTGATTGTCTTAAGTTTCTGATTATAGATACTGACATTAAATTTGTTTACTGACAGTGTTAATCAACTGTTATGTTGCTGTCAGGAAGACACTGATATGGTATTTTACACCATGATGCTTTTTCATCCTTTTCATTTTACACAGTATCATTCTTCAGTAAACATTTTAACCAGTGGAGGCAGATGAAGCTGTATGGGTAGATCTCAATCTTAAACTGACATAGTGGAACGTACTTCAAATGCTATGTGAGCTTAGGGCTGAAGTTTTAAACAAGAATAGTTTTCTGTGTTGTGTGCTAGTATACCATAATTTGAATTAACATCAGGTGATATTCCCAATTTGACAGGAGATGAAGTTACATAATGTAGCACTAAAACTAATTTCTTATTGTGCTTTGAGGACCTAAATTATAGCATAAAAGAGTTAAGGTCGAGTTTTCTCCCCAGGCTTTGCTGATACACTCATATTTCTCACTTGTGCGTGATCAGTACATATGCTAACTACCTTGTTTCCCCGAAAATAAGACCTACCCCGAAGATAAGCCATAGCATGATTTTTCAGGGTATTTGAGAATGCTCAAAATATAAGCCCTACTCCAAAAATAAGTCAGAGTTACTGTTCATTTAAAAAGTCAATTTAAATAGTGTCCAGTCAGCTATACATGAAAAAAGTAGTAAGTTTTGGAGCAAAAATTAGTATAAGACCCTGTCTTACTTTCGGTGAAACGGGGTAGTCTTTTTCTAAATATCCATTCTATTTCCCTGATATCTCTTTAGGTTTAATACCACCTGCTAAAAGCAAAAGGAAGCTTTAAGCCAAACGCTAAACTGTTAAAATATTTACTCTGTAATTTCCAATTTTGCATTTCAAACAACAGTAAGCTTTAAGTAAGTCATCCTCTGCTCTTTATTTGAAGTTTTCATATTACGGAATTAAGGTGGATACTGCTTGCATATTATGCATTCAAATGTAATTTTAAAAAATAACTCTTAAACAATACATTTCTTAAATTGATGATGACAGTGGAGTTAAAAGTCCAAGCTTTAAAACTACTAACTAAAATTAATAATTCTTAAAATATGATCATGTGCTCGTTCGACTTAAAGGGAGTTAAATTTCTTCATGCAGTTAGAAAACTTTCTTCTTCATAGCTAGCACAGTTGTTTGGATTTAATTTGAGAACAAGAAGATAACACCCTGGGACAGAGCTAATGTTTCTCTTCAAGTAGCTTTCCAGCATCTTTGAGTTGGAACAAAGAGAATGTAAGAACATACTGTTATCTCAGTTGCTGTCTGGGGGCCAAGGTCTCTGACCGCTCGGCAAAAAGGTGTGGCTAGGAAGTGAGGCGTGGATGGGGAAGATGTTGACTGATGTCCAGACTGATCAGTTAGAATATCCCATGCAATTAGCATCATGCTTCATATTTAAGGAGAGTTCGGGTTTTCCAGCTAGAGACGGATACCCGTTCCAGTTCTGTTCTGTTTTGGTGGAATTCCATTCAGGAGTTTTCTTTTAGTTTGGCTTTTTGCTATTCTACTATTTTGCAGTCAGCCTCTGGGCCTTTCTGCCAGACCCTGTAAACTGCCTTTTTTGCTTGACATTCAAGGCAAGAAGAGCTACTGAAAACTGCCACAGGAAGCAGGGACACTGCTTCCATCTCCTGCTGTTAACTTCTACCAAAGAAGGAGAAAAAGAAGTTTGGAACAAAGTTACATTTTTATAAAAAACACTCTTTTCTGTGAGAAATTAGAAGGTTTCTCTGCCTCAAACACTCCAGGTTTGGGGAAGAAGAGGAGCTTGGATTAAATCATCCCTAATGTATAGAAAAAGTTATCTTCAGGATTGTAAGCACTACAGAGCGGAAGTGAAAGTTTAAGGTAAAAAAGGTGTAAGTAGGAGATACAAAGAATGGATAAATGTGTAGAACTGACTGGAAGGTTGAATATCAGAAAACAAAATCACAAGACAGATGTTTTGATTTTGGTATCTGTGTGGAAATTAGCAGATAAAGGACTGAGATTTTTAGGCAAAAACTGCTGTGAATGTAGAACCTCCCCATTTTTTCATATCGTTTCAAGAACTGCAGATATGTATTTTTTTCTTAATATAGATGCAGACCAAATTTGTCTTAAATATTATACTATTTCTCTGTGTGTGTTGCTAGCACCTTTCTCAGACTTATTCTTATCCTTTCTTCTGGATAGCACTGATACCAATTCCATGTGGAGAATGAAGGCACAGCAGAGATGTTAAAATGTTAAAAGGTAATGTAGCTAGATAAAAGTATCAGCTGGACCTCAGTGCTTAGCATAGATAAGTGAGTGAAAAGAAGATGCAGAGGTGAAGGGAGCAAAAGGACAACACAGGCAGAGAAACCTGAAGACTGAAAACCTGAGACTCAGTGAAAAGAAAAGTAATTGAAAAGGAGAGGCATTTCAACTGCTGTGACAGGCTAAGGTAGAAACACTATTGCTTGCTGCAGATGCTTGTTGAATGGTAGAGCTCCAGTGTTGAAATTATTTGGAAACTTAGGACTATCACTTCCTTTACCATCTACTATTATCAAGACATCAGGCAGATGGGGTACAAATTAACTGGAATCTTCATTACGTGCTTGCTCTTCTTTTTATTTGTATCAGAAACCATTTAGCCATTGAGTTTATTTTCTTAGTATTGTTTTCCTTTCCCTACTCAATTGTATTTACTTGCAAAATGACATTTGCTTATAAAGTGACACTCTTCTTCACCCCCAAGTGACATTTCTATGACGCCCTGTGCAAATGTTTGGCAAAGACTTGCTGGATCGATTAGAAGAAACAAAGGAAAAACACACAACAGATGTTGATTTTCTTGTTGCTGTGACTATGGTTTTGAAAGACTGACACAGAATTTTCAGGTTTTTCTGTCTTCTTGGCAGTAATATTAAAAAGCTTTCCTGACTGCAACACACATATTTTCACCTTCATTAAACTTACTCTGATGACTCCTGATCAGGGAGGCTGCATGCCATCTTTCAAAAGAGGAGCTGTTCTGAAAACAGCAAAACCACTCAGGGCAGTCATGCATCAGTCATACATACTAACTTGTGTGTATAGAACTGACCTTACAGAAGTATTTTCTCTACCACCACAGTGGTCAAAGAGCCATTTCTGGAATCATTTCCTTAACTATTTCATTTATTTTTAAGGAAAAAAACCCAAAACTTGAGAGAAATCCTGGGCCTGGCAGAATACTCTAATTTTAAAATAACTGTTTTCAATTCCTCTAGTAATGAAAATTTTCTGAAAAAGTGGACACATGAATGAAGAAATGTGTTCATTATATCAGATGACCTTCACGAACTGTTTGACACCTGTTCTTTTAGATTTGTGTATTTCCTTATTCATTGCAGAAACAAGAAAGAATTAATCTAGTTTTGGTACAAACTCAGTCATTAAGGACCCTATGCTTTTGGCTGAAACTTTATTTCACTATATTTGGCACCACCCTAATCTTTAGGCTCAATTTTAAAGAAACCAGAGTTGAAAAGTGCCAAGTTTACGTGTTGGATTAATCTTTTATTAAATAAAATTAAAAAGCCATGGGAATAAAAGATGTCTGGATGTTTATGCTAAACAAAGAAGACACTCATTGAAAATGAGAGGTTCCATAGTCATCTAGAGTAATTTTATATGCTTGAAAATGTCTGGGACATCTGCACAGGATTTGTAATACAGGGCACAGACCATTGTAGGATACCCAAAAGCTTCCAGAGCAGCAACTGGATGCCAAAGGGAATCCTCTAAGCTATCTCAAATGGCACTAAACTTCAAGATGCTTTTTTTTTTTTCCCTTGCTTGGGATTTTTTTTTTTCCTTGTGAGAGTGAAATTCATCTCCTCATGTTCTGCTTTAGACAAAACATGTGATCAGTTTTCAGACTTGTATTGAGAGTTTTTCCTCTCTCTTTTCCCAGTTTCTTCTTTGTAATGAAGAGCTTCTAATCAGGTCCTTTAATTATTCAAGAATCACAGCTTAGGTAAAAAAAATGTTCCTCAGAAAGGATAAGCCAACTAGATGCTAAATTGTGTAGGCAGACTGAAGTTATCTGGTCCCAGACTCACCCCACCTAATTATATTCAGTTAGTGCCTTACTTCAGAGGTTCACTGATCCACAGTCTAGCCCTAATTTAGTTTGGGACTCTCTTGTATCCCATGTGAGCATCATGGTAGTGCTCAGCCTAAAGACATCCAGCTAAAAACCTCAGTAGAGTAAAAATTACTAAGATCGGCTTTGTCTCATGAAAGGAAAACAGTCTTCACATCCTCTAAAGCAGTTTTCAGTAAGTTTAATTCCTAGTTCACTGTTTCCATAGATGGAATTAATCTAGCTTTTACTCTACTTCTCAGAGCACTGCTCTCACATACCCTTAAGTAGAGACTCCATTCAACAAGTAAGCTGTTGCATGTGGCCTGTTTTGTTTTCCTAATTATAGCCAGGTTCGGTCTTTCTATCAGGAATAATGATAACTTGATTAGAGAAAGTACAGTCTCTCAGACATGAGACCAAGAAGAGCTGACTGTTACTGAAGTATGGTCACCCACTAGCAGCTAGTGGTCTAGAGTAAACCTTAAATGAGAGCACCAGTGATAACAACAGATATATTCACTTATTTAAAGATGGTGATATAAATTTTGCAACAATTTCCGTTTTTTTTCCCCAGCTCACAAGTACCATGTCAGTTTGGTCTGAGCTGAGTTTCAGACAGATTTGTCTCATTCATGGAATGGTCTTAATTAAATGACATTTCAGATACTGAATCATATTATAAAACAACCGTTTATTCAGTTATCCCATTAACAGTTCTTTATGAAATACATGCCTCCTTATGCAACTTTACGTAATATATGCAGTATGATTCTTGTCATATGGTTTAGTTAATTCTCCTGAATTTCTTAAATTCTGATAATAGGTATTTGATAATTTTCCTTCACATGCTGGAATGGATGCTTTCATTTTGGATATCACAAAGTGTCATAACTACAGGAAGGCTCTGAAAGTGTCTTTTTTAATGACAGAAAAGTCACTTTAAGGACGAAATTACAACTAACACCAATGCTCTGAATTGCTACAGTCCTGTCAGTATGATCCCATCTTAATTGCTTTTTATATTGGATATTAATTACTGTAATATAAATTAGAAGTGAACAAACAATTTACACTACAAAAATGTTAGATTTTGAAATTAAACACAGCAGGCTGGACAATGCTGAATAGATATTAAAAGGAATTGCTGCGAACACAATAACACACATTCACATTCACACACACATTACACAGTTTACGTAATTTTACCGTATGTATAATAGTATACATATTTTAAAATATTTTATAGTATATGAATGCACAGACTTCTTATGCTCATTTATCTTAAACTAATGGTATGAATATTTTTAATATGTTAAGTCTGCATGTAGACTATACCTATCACATAGATTTCCTCTGAGGACTTGTGTGCATTATTATGTTATTTAATTAGTTCTACCTTGAAGAAATATTCTGTAAGTGTTTCATCTTTCACCACCATTGAATTCCCCAAATGTGTTGTATGTATTTGTACAAGTACTAATAATCTCTATATTATCTTTCAGGAAACCAGTTTAACTAAAATTAAATTGCATTGCATTTTAAATTTATTTATGGGGATAAAAACATGTAACATTAAAGGTTATATTAAATATTAAAGAGTGGTAACAACAGATAATAAAGAAATATTGAAACAGTACACCATAGGTTCTGATGAAGCGGGACATAAGAGAATATTCTAAAGCAAATAAAACAAAACTGCCAAGAAATGGAAACTCGCTTCCCCAGTCCTTAGCTTACCCAAATACTTATCATCACAAGATAACAATAGTGAACAGAGTCTTCAATTAATTGGAGAATTAGATTCCCTAAACTAGTATGGAAAAATAAATGGTTTATTAAATGAACACCACAATAGGAATTACAAAGAGAAACAACTGTCCTTGGGAAAACAAACAAACAAAACAAACCTTGAGTAATTAAAATTCAGAGACATACTGGGGGACTACAAGAAGAAAACTAATGAAAATAGTGAAAATGTTTTTGCAATATGAAAAAAACAGAACAACTTAATCAAGGTGCAAAATACAAATTTCTGTGAAAATAAGACAGGAAAAGAAGTGTCAGTGAATCTTGTGTAGGTACATGTCAATGATGTAATAGCTGCTAATGAGGTGAATCTTATTTTGGTTTAAGTTTTGTACCAAGCTCTGAAACAGTGATAAACCCTCTCAAATTTAATATCCTTATGTGGTGGCATATTTGATCACATGAAGTTTCAGATATAAATAATACAGAACTGTAAGAGTGTAGTTAATCAATTCAGTTGTGCTGCAAGAGTTCCAGTCAATTCTTTTCCACTTTCTTTTTTTTAATCAGTTTTATCTCCATTCTCAGAGCACTGTTTAGAGATGCTATCACTGAATGTTAAAGTACTAGCGTTAACTGCAGTCTGTTAACAGGTGTTTATTTAGTTATGCCTTAGAGTGAAATATTTCTCCTGAGACTAGAGTTTGAAGGAACTCATTTGCTAGATAATTTCCTGCAAGGGTGTATATTCCATTTTGTTTCATTTCATTTTATTAATCTAATAGAAAGTGGATCTTGGTTCTAATGACCTTGAGTTAGATAACACACAGGCAAAGACACAGACCCAGATAACACTGCTACTTCTATGAGATATTGTCAGCCGTAGACAACCATCGCGAAACCATTTCTGGGCAGTGCTCAAAGTCACATGATTAAATTCTGGCCTTTTCTGTTAGACAAAGGTTGATTTAGCAGTCAAACAGAGTACACTGCAATTATTTTTTTCCAATTTCTTTCCAAGCTAACCCTTTGCCTCTATGAGCTGGAATGGACAGCCTTGCTTCATCTTTTTTTAATTCTTTCAAACTGATACCTAAGAATGTCTCCACCTCTCAGGTAACTGGTGAGGATATAGGGTGAATTCATAATAAAGTAATGTCTTCCAAGGTCTTCAAGGAAAACAAAAGAAAAGAGGAAGCAATAAAAGTCAGATGAGATATCTAGAGCTCTGTGCTCTAGAACCAAAGTTTCTGAAGGAGTCGTAATGTGATTAAACTGGTACCTGCTAGGACTTATATGAATGTATAGCATTAGGACAGCATTTTAGGTTAATTTGCAGAGATGGAATGTTACTTATACGCCTAAATTCAGCACCACAATATGCAAATGCTGCCCAGACTTCACAATCACCTGATATGCCTTAGGTGACTAAGATTTCTGTCAAAACCTTCCTTGTGGGCTGAAATCTGACCTACTGTGCATTGTTAGTGTAGTCATCAACTTTATTGTGTTAATTTATTCAGCCAAAGACTGCTCAATTTAAAAAAGAAAAAGCACATAGTCTTGAAAAACTCTTTATTCAGACAGCTGATAGGAATCTTACCTTATGGAACTCATTTCAGTCTCTCTCTACATAATTGGTGATCTTTGCACAGCCACTTAGTGGCTAGGTCACTCTTTCAGAAAGGAGCCCAGAGTTTTAGACCTTCTCCTTTAAGAGCTTTAGATGCCCAAATTTTGAGCTACTTCAGTTGCTGAAAGACTCATCCAATCTGACCTTGAACACTTGCAGGGCTGGGGGATCCACAACTTCTCTGGGCTATCTGTTCCAGTGTCTCACCACCCTTACCTTATAGAAAGTCTAGCCTACCCTCTCTCAGTTTAAAACTGTTGCCCATTGTACTATCACCACAGGCCTGGTTAAAATGATAATAGAAAATATAACCCTGGAGACTTCTGCCTTCCATTCAGTTGGAAGGGGAAAAAAACAAAACAAAACTGTTTAGACTATTTACCTACTCCTTAAGTTATTGTTTTAAGTTTTGCCTTTTTTATCCAATGCTTCTCCAGTGTATGATGAAGACAGCAGGAGATGACAAAAACCAGCAGATCTGGAATATCAGGTTCTATCCTGCAGTGATATCTTCATTCAGAATGGTCTGCAGTCATAGGAATTGTCTCTGTTTAAAGTAGTGAGTTTGATTTAGGTAACAGCAAATAGTTTGATTCAGGTCACACTTCAATTCACAAAACTTCAGTGTAATTTCTGATAATTGTATATTTCAGGTATTACTATAACATGTATTGTACTTCGACTTGTTTCTCATGTATGTGAAGGCAAATCAAATTACTTGTACTAATACATTCTCTTTTCTTCCTAATCTCATTATAATGTTTGTTATATTATCATTAATGTTATTATCATGACTTATTATAATTTTCTTCTTTGCTATTAATCATCATAATTTGTTCTAGTATACTGTAAAGCCTAGAAATCTGTTACATGGTAGGACCCCAGTTGTATCAGTGCTAAATAACACAGAAAAAAAAAAAAAAATATGAAAAAAAGTGCAAAAGCAGCGATTTAGGTGCCAATTTAAAATGCTTGAAGTTATCTAAATATCTAAAACCTCAACACTGAACTGGAATTGGGACATGAGCCTATGAAAACTCCAAATCATTCTAGATCAGCAGCTGAGGACCAGTCCAATCCTGTGACACTGTAAACGGCATTAGACACATATTGCTGGATCACTGCCAAAGTGAAAGAAACAGCTGTATGTGACCTATACAGTATCTCTGTATTAAAGTACTATAATATAAAGAGGATCAATGAGGGCTTCCCCTGATTAGGGATAGTGTTACTCAGGCTATGTTAAGAGTCAGCGAGGAACTAATCTGCTTATATTTTAATGACACACCTTTGATAAGTGTAGAAAATTTAACACTCCCAGAACAAGACTCCTTTGGAATGGAGCTGAATGATAAAGAACACCACTACCCAGATCATACAGTGATACAGTAACAATAACCTTTTATTTCCATGAACTGTGAGTTGCAAAATATCTTTCATCTGAGAGTGGATAAAGATGTATTTACATCCATTCTCTACTCATTTGAATTACAGACATTTCTCAGCCTTGAGTACTCTGTAATGCTGGTTTTGACCTATGTTTCTTTTTCTTTTCCTCAGGTGTGTGATATTGAATCTGTATTTGTTAGGCCAGATGATTAATGGGTATTTTTAATTGCAGTTTCAAAAAGCAGCTTTAAAAGGAAGCCCCAAAGTATGCAAGATCTGAATGCAATCTAGAGACAGACCTTCTGAGACCTTGCAGAATTACCAGAGTGTTCCATGAGTCATCATACAGAAATAATAATTGTTGAATGGATTTAATCTCTAGAAACTATTCAGAATTTCTTTTTATGTTTACCATGAGTTTGACACCAACATTTCTCTTGCATGTATTACAGCTGTTCATAGGAACTTGGCAGTTGACATACACACAAAGGCATTAAATAAACTTTTAAAAGTAGGAACCCTTGATGAACAAGTTATAAATGAAATAATAGTTAAATTTGTAAGTATTAGTTTGACTGTATTGATCTAGACAATTTAATTTTTTTTTTCAGTTAGTGGGGTTAAAAACCGCCTATAAATCTGGGTTAGCCATTCCAGATCTGAAAAATGCCCCAGCTGACACTTCTGCAGGATAATAACCTCCTTTAAAATAAATTTAAGATGAGGTTCTTAAAGACAATCCTCATATCTAGGTCTGCCTGTCATAAGCTAGGCAGCTTCAATAGAATGTTTGCATCTGAAACTGGTTTTCAAATTGTAATGCACTTGTTTGTGATTTTCACAAACTACACTTAAACTGTTTTATGGGAAGGGTATAAAACAGCCCAGACTCCCAGCATGCATTATAGTTACACCCATGCATTTCCAGAATGATATTGTAGTGAATCACTGCTTACCTTTGCCTTTGTTTCCAAGAAAATAAATCTCGGGTTTGGTGTTATACATGCTATAGACTAGTTGTAGGTTTCTCATACTCAATACCAGAGAACTGAAGTGACACTCACCACCTACTGAAGTGACCAGCTAACCAAGGAACACCCAGTGGGCTCACCAGTCAGTGCTCATAAGGAGATGAAAAGGGCCATAGTCATACCGAGGGTGAACAGATACTGCAGCTTATCATGAGATTCTCAAGTAGTTCCAGAGTAACACACCATGACACCAGTCAACCAATATGGGACCACACTAACTATACTTATCATCTCTTACAAATAAGCAAAGATTTTTTTTTTATTGCCTTGTTTGTGTCGTTAGGTCAAAGCCTTCTTTCTTCTGTTTTGTTCTATATTCTCCTGTCTTCGATTTTTGTCCTTAATAGTCTGCTAGTTATCACACAAAACCAATTTCATTTGTCCAGCCAGGGATCTTGTCATGCCTGCCTCGGTATTGATCCTTATTTCTCCTGTCTTATGGTTTTGACGTCCATCACCCCACCTGCTCTTTCTTCCTACTTTTTTGTGATCTTTCAACTGGCTTACTTTGGTCTATATTAACACTACGTTAGACTGAAAACAAATCACACTGAATTATTCCAAGGACAGCTATTCTTTCCAGACCTCTCTTTGCCCTCTTTGAACCCATTATTTTGGGGTCTACACAAAGGCAAACCAGAAGCCACAGCGGGAACCAGTCTGTTTTGCTGTGTGGTGAACAGTGAGAATGAGATTGTAAGACTTGTAAGATACTGTCTATGTGACATTTAGATATTCTGTCTCAGAAACAAGGGATTGGATTGCTAAGCAGGAGGGGGCCCATGAAAAAGCCCTGTGGTCAGCCAAACTGAAAGGAGCTAAAACAGTGAAATTAGGTATATATTACAATAATTCCGCACCTAGACTGGGAGATTGCTTCAGATTCACAAATATAGGCAACTATAGTGTTGAGGCTTTTACACAAGGTGTGTGTCTAAGCTCTGATTATAGTCAACCAATACAGCCAACAAAGCATAAAAAGCAATTTCATCTGAATGCGGACACTGGAGGTTGCATTCAGTTGCTTTAATTTAATTGTTTACCATAATTTCAGAAAACCTACTGTATTTTTGTATGTCTTTAGTTCCTCGTTCAGAAGGGTGCAGCTCATTGCACATCCTGCATCAAATATAATTGCACTATATGGCTATTTGGCTACCCTAGTATGTCTCAAAAGGCTCTCCATGCCCATTTTTAGGCACCTGGATCAGTCCATATGTCTAAATATTTTATGTAGTTTAATTTTAATGTAGTTAAATTACAAAAGCACAAGACAGGAGCCTGTGCAAGTGTCATTACTTGAGTACAATTGCAACAGATAATCACTAGTCTGATGAGGGATCCTTTTGGTTAGCTAAGATTAGCTAAATTCAAAAAGTGTTTATCATCCAGATTACTTAGTTGAGTACAGAGAGCTAAAAAAATACTCCAACAGACTGAAGTACTTGACAAACCACAATGGTCCATATTCAACACGATTACATACACACCTAGCACACATTTAAGCATTTTACTGCTTGAAGAGCAAACAGAACCCTGCAACAGAACTAATTGCTTTCAAGTAACTTCTGTCTAAGAGTGAGAAGCTGTGGCTGTGGCTGTCTGTTTAGAACAAAACAACCACATATTTAGATGCAGAAGAGGACTGGTCAGAATAAGAGATCTTTTGAAAAAAAAAAATATAGTTAGCAAATTTCTGTTTGAAAGATTATTTATTTTTTTAATTTTATGAGAATGTTAGAATGAGGATTGCCTCTCTCATGAAAAACAGACATTTGTTTTAAAATTCATACAATTTTTCACTGAACATATTATAAATAATTGAAAAAGTCAAGCTTTTTCATCTTTGAAAAACATTTTAGATGCCCATAGTCAACTGCAGAGTGCTTCTGCAAAGGCAATGACAACCAGTTAGATGATAAACTACTTCTCACTGACAAGTGCTGCTGAGATATATCGTCTTTGTTAATCATTTACTCCTTCAACTTGAATAGGATTCTAGACGTAGCTAAGGGTTAAAACTAAACTGTGAGTCATAAATGATGTATACTATGAGATTCTATACATTTTTTGTTTCCTTTTCGATTGATGTCCCCCTTGCCACAATTCAGATTAGACCATACGGTTTTATAATTTTTTCTTTAACTTCCTTCATTTCTAAACAATGTAAAGATGCTAGCATGTACCATCTTTGACAAGTCAGAATGATTATTTCTAGAGTCTGTCAGGTTAGATAAGCTTCCCATCCTGTGTTAAATCCTTAGTCGGAGTGTTTAATTCTAACACAACCTTCCAGAGTTTGACAGCATGACACTAGGAATCTACTGATAGACGGAGGAAGTACATCTGGAAATTGAATGATGCATTGACCTTTTGGAAAATGCCTCCCCCTGAAAGTTTCAAAATTTATTAACATAAGCATGTTAAATGATGGAATAAGGTTCCATAACATGAGATATATATTCCATAACATTTTAAATTTATTTGTTTATTTATTTATATGTGGGTGAACAGACACATAGCACTGTGTAAACATTAAAGTCATGTGCATTCCCTATAGTAAAATTATTATTTTGAATTGGTTGCAGAAAGTCTTCATATCATACTTTTTATTTGTTTGTTTCATTTTTAAAAATCATTATTTCATTAGTGATTTTGTCTTTCTGATAATACTGGAGTTTTATTTTATATACTTTTTGGGGGGCTTTCTTTTAGTACATTCATTAGATGTTGAAAGTCAGTTTTATTATGGTGTAGACATGGAAATTCAAGTGGTATATCACATGCCTAGAAAGACAATTTGACCACAAAACTATGGAAATTCATGGGAAAACTAATGATTTACTTAAATCCACAGGTGTGAATGACTGAAAAGTGGTGACTGTATCACAATATTTTTTTAATACTTTGCATCATTCTATGGTCTAAATAATAAATGAATTCTCAAAAAGAAAAAAAAGTGAAAGATTTGAAGTAATTGATGAAAAATTAGTGAGATTTAGAAAACAGATTTGGAGCTAAACACTGAAGATTATTAATTTATTTAAGCCTTAAAAGACAGGCAGATTACACTCAGTCAGTACCTAACATGAAAGAAGTGTTTCTAAGATACGTTTTTCAATGTAATAAGGAAAAGCTTTCTAAGATCCAGTGAGTAGGAAGCAAAGATAGATAAATTTAGAATAGACCAAAAAGACAATGTTTAATAGTTATGTTTTTCAATCAATTAAAAAAGCTACCCTTGAATGTGTAGGATTCTCTCACATGAAGTCTTTAGCACGAAAAAGTCAGTTTTTCACTGAAAATTCTCTGTCTCATTGCAAAGCTATGAATTTGATGAAGGAATTTTGAAATTCCTTGGCTGTACGAGAAGTCAGAATAGATAAAGGCAGTGATCTCTTCTGGTGAGAAAATACATAAATGAGAAATGACTACACATCCAAATAGCTTCTATAATCTAACAGTTCTCAATTTAGGCCCTTTTCTGGTGTGTGCTTGTTTTTTGTTGTGTGGGTTGTTGGGTTTTTTTTGTTTCTTTTGGTTTGTTTTGGTTTGTTTTGGTTTTGTTTGTTTGTTTGTTTGTTTGGGTTTTTTTGGTTTTTTTTTCCTTCTTTTTTCTGAATTTCACCTTGGGAAAGGAAAGTGGCATGAACTTTCTACTTTGCTGATGCCTCAGACAAATAGTCTTTGGCATGTCATAACCAGGCAGTGAACTGTATACAAAGAAAACTTAGGAGAAAAGAAAGTGAAAACAAAAAGCAAACCAGCTAGAACTTTCTAAATTTCTTAGAGTGCTGTAAAAGGTGAAACAGAAAAATTTCTTTGTTTGGTCCTTGATTGTAGATGTCTGTGAAACAAGATAACAAAATAAAGATAACAAACTAAAACATATTTATTTAAAAAATAGGGTTTTTTTCCGGTTGATTTTGCCTATCTATCTTGTGACAAAGTAGACTGGGATGTTTTTTGTAGCTTGCTACAATGATGAACTTACATGAGAAATGTGAAATAATGAAATTTAACAGCATTGTCTCTTCCTATTGCAATTCTTTATACTTAAACTATTTATAAATAAATCCTCCCTTCCATCTTCCATATTCACCTACTATCGTACCTGTCTCAACCTTTACAAATTCTTAATTCTTAGATGTGCAGTTAGATATCCCTTGGCAAACTTGCATCTAGTGGTGTGCAAAAGAAAATTCTGTCAGGTCCTGATTCGTAACTTTAATCGATTTCTGTGTCACACAGATGTTTCAATTAATGTGATTACATTTATATAGGTAGAGGTGCCCTGCCTAAGAACACAGGACAGAATTTCACACATTAAATGAGACTGACATTTTAGAAGGTATGTTTTATGTCTCAAAGTAAAGTAAATTTCTTGCAGTCTATAATTACTTGCAGTTAAGGACTACTTTATGAATGTTGTTGGTAAAATGCAAGGCTACATACAGCAGTGATTTTGTCAGTACAACATTTCTGCTGGTGAATATCCAGAGAAGAAAGCAGAGAATCACACATACATCTAAAACATTTTAAATATTTTCTTCCTGTGCCATTCAGCCTTTCCTGATCTTTTTAATTTTCAGCCCAACATGTTTTATGTTATTGTATTTTACATGCTACAAACCTCCTACTAAACTGAAGGATAAAACATACAAATAATTTCTAAGAAACTCACATATTTTCATGTTTTCCTCTCACATAATATTAAAGTTAGTTATTTCAAGGTATTTAAAAGAAATTCAGCATGAGTAATATTGCAAGCTACAGCATTTATTACATGGAAATTTTCCTAGTAGTTAGACAGATATTTTTCACTAAAATTACTGTCTGTTATTTATGCTATTGACTAATAAATAGAGCTACTGCATATGTCTTCAGTAAATATTAATGGCTTGAACTAATAAAGAATGTGAGGATTCAAAAAAATTGGTTTCTGAATAATCTAACTTTGAAGTGGGACGAACGAATTTTGGACTGGGATGAACATTTCTGATTTAGGTGCCTAAACACTGAAGCAGAATACCAGCACAGCCAGATACCTCAATATGGAATCTGGGAAACAACACTCAAGAAAGAAAAGGCAGAGGCAGAGTTGTATCTCTCCCTAAGTTCTTGCCAATAGGACTGCCACTTGGAATTGACACTCGGAATTCCCTTCTCAAAAAAAACCCCTCCACCACCAACTGAAAAACAAGTTATCCTCCCCACCCAAATGCTTAAAATCCCACAAACAAACAAAAAACACACCCTACTGCTGGATGTTTCTATTAAAGTGTGGATCAGAATTTGTAGTTCTGACTGTTACTCAAAAGTGTGTTTGTGAATTGTTTTGGTGAAAGTAGACCAAACAGTAATTTTCTCTCTCTTTGAGATAGAATATAACCTGTATTAAATTCTGCTCCCTTGGAAAATGTCTTAACTATAACAAACATTGAAATTGTCGCCTTTTGGTCCAGTCTTGCCTTGTAATGTGTAGGTTTTGAGTTATATTAGACATTGATCTACTCAGACACATAAAAGGAAATCTGATATACATACAGAGGTACAGCTTTAATAGTGAGGTGAGCATTAGTGATAAAAAAAAGTACTAATATAGATTAGTTGACTTTGAGTTAAGGGGAAAGGTGCTCAGGAGCTAGCAAGTTTAGCTTGTGATCTCTAAATTCTGCCAAATTCCCACTTCAAGGACTGTGGTTGCGTGTTGCCTCTATTATGTTTTCACTTGTTGTGGATATCATTGTCACTTTGCTTCTGGGAAGTGGAGATTTGAAGAAACAAACTATTACTTGTCAGTGTAAATAATAAATGAAGACCATAAAATATATATTTTAAAGTGGAGCATACATTAGAAACTAATTGCATCTCTTTAGGGTATCACTAGCCACAGTTAATTACCGTTGCAGAATGTGGATTGCCATTTCGCTGTCTGTATAATGAAAGTTTAGACTACTTGAATTTCCTTTGTTCTCTGTAACCATGATCTGGTATTTATAGTATTTTAAGATAAAATACTTTTTTCATGGTGTTTAAGCGCTTAAGGGGAAACCCCTTAACCTCAATATTGTAATTTTGAGACTGTATTTTCTAATGAGAGTTTTTTAGTTTGATCCTTTCAGGCATTTCTTGTTCATTATATTGTCTGTGACCTTCAGACATTCTAGAAGGAGATATTGAGATGATACCACTTCTAATTTTAGCATATCTGTTTTATGTACATAGTTCACTTCTCTAAATTGAGGTAAGGAGGGCAAGAAGGAATTGGAATCAGCAGTGTATTTGTTGCTCTTATCAGATATCCTCCCTCCCCTCTTCCCTCTTTGTTTCTAAAGGATTACTTTTTGAATTTCTCTCTGTGTATCTCTCATATCCTGCATCTGGGTATGATTTCATGACGGTCATGTCAAAGAAGGAGATTAGAAAGAATGGACAAACTGAAATGATGGGCAACAACGACCTTTCAGTAGCAATTGCCACACAGCTAGATTTAACCAGACATTGACAAGACTCGGCTGCAGCAAGTTCTGTGGGTTATTTCATCTCACGCTCACCAGTGGCTATTGAATTAGCTGTGAACACTAAGTAGGTTAATCAAATACTAGAAAGAGTACAACAAAAACGTGAACAGAATGAACATGGATAACTTCCCATTAAAAGGTCAGATGAAAAATATTAAAGCAAACGAATGCTAGTCCTTAGCTAGGAAACCAGAGATTGGGAAACATGAGAAAAATTATTCTGGAAATAAAACAATATTCCCCTCTTTCTTTTTTGTCTAGTAAAGATGTGAGCATGAATGCATCTACATTGTACCATGTCAGTACAGCATACATTCTTTACCATTGACCTTAGAGAGAAAGATGCCTATCTAGCTGATATTTGATAAATTCACTGACATCAAAGATACAAGGCAGCCTAGATATGCTGGAAAAAAAAATATGGAACTCACTGTGACATTTGAGGGGCAAGACATGTTCTTTCATGTCCCACACTGGCCGAGAGTCTGAGAGCTTCAACTGTCTTATTCAAGGGAGTATAAATACCTCTTTTCAGACAAATATTTGCACATGTAATTAAGATGGTTAGAATACCCTGCTGCTGTTATCTTTGTAATTTATCAAAGAAAAATAGCATGAACTACATATTCAAGGCAAGAAGCACAAGCATTCTGATAAGAGATGGCTTGTACTGGTCTGGTCACAGAGTAAAATTTATTCCTTAAAAAAAATGATACTTTTGATAATGGATATTTGTTTATTGCCTCCAATATCACAAATATCAATAAACAAGCTTTGATGATGCAAGTATGATTTGCTAATTCCAATAGTTCTTGTATATGATTCAACCTCAGATACTGAGGAAATTAGAGCTATTAATTCCTCAGTTCTAGATTTTTGAAACTCAAGAAATACTATTGGTGGCTGTAACGCATCTTCTAGATCTAAGTGTTGTCTTGTTCCCAGAAATACAGCTCAGAAAAAAGTAGCTGTATCTTAATTGTCGTAATCAATGAAGGAAGAATCCATTGCATTTATTGACTGAAAGTCCTTTAAAATTTTTAATTATTTATGGAATTTGGGGTGAGTCAAAAGGGTATAAGTTTTGTGATTTAATAACTTAAATTATTAAAGCTCCATTGTATCCTTGATCAAGCAGAAGCAGTAGTGCTGAAAGTCTGAAGATACATTCTGTTGGATAGTAGGCAGCTCCTACAAGATGTTTGAGAAATATCTTAATCTTTCAAATTTTGAAAGCTGCCATCTGGAGCTGTATTCCCACTTTTTGCTGAGTAGCGTGCTCAAGGCTAAGAAGCAAAGTCATATGTTCTTTTTTGGGGATAGCTTATTTATGTACACTTGAGCTTCCCTTCACCAAGTAATTTTCAGTGCTAGTCAATCTTTCAAGAACGGGGATTTGCAGAGGCAAATCTCCACAGAGACTGGAAGGTTTTTGATGTGGAATGACCTGGGTGTATCACCTCTGCATAGCCAGTTAATCCACCATCTTTACTTGTTCAGAGTTTTTGGTTGGTATTTCACATATACTGATAGGAAAAATAAACTGAATGAGGCTGGAGCCATAGTCCCTTGTGGAAACTGGTATTACACAGTGAGAATTGAGACAGGCCTCACGTGCAGCACAAGCAGTCACTGCTTTCCAGTTTTCTGTCCTGAAATACATACTTTCAAAAAAAAAAAAAAAAAAATATTTTGCAGAGGCAAAACACTTATTTTCAGCCCAGTGGATAAAGTACTATACGAGTAGCAAATCTTAAAAACACAACTTGACAGCTACAATTAGCATTCACAATTACAGTGCAGTCCCAGATAAAGTACTAAAATATTTTTTGTCTCAGAGGGCTTTGGGGGTTTTTAGGGCTGCAGCAGTTGCACATCTTCATAGGACCCGGAGCCTTCAATAGGGCAGCTGATGGTGCCTTAGCACCTTTTGTGCCCCATTGTGCCTGTCCCAACATACACATCCATCCAGGATAGCGCCAAGGTGCTGACAGTCACATCCTCCCCTACCACAGGGCAAGGTGACTTCACCTCCACTCAGCTGGGGGGACAGGAGGGGTGGGACCTTCAGTCAATTGACAAGGTCCTCAACAAAGGAGGTACCCAGAGAAGCTGAGAAGCTTCTGGACTACGTTGTAATGCCCACAGCCAGATCTGACCAGGCTATAAAAAGGGGTCCCCACTGAAGATCCCCTTTGAGTGGCCTCCTCAGAGCAGCGGGTCTGTGAACTGGAGCCCTCCCCACAGACTGGGACACCTTCTAAGGAGACTTCCTGTGACTGAGAGCAGCTCACCTTCTCCCGTGATGAATGGTTATTTACTGGATATATCCTTGAATGAGTCTTTGCCTAACCCAGGCAAGTGATTATTTTGTGTGGGTACTCTGGAGTGAGAGGCCTCTGGTTTTGTTTCTTGTGAACGAATGCATGCACATCGTGGATCCTCATTATTCTTATGTTGTCATACTCCAATAATCTCCTCAACTGATACCCGAACCTGTATTTTATGTTGTCAGAGTGATAAATAATTGTATAAACCCTGTTTTCTACTCAGTTTATTGTCTTTTCTGGCTAGAATAAAATCTGTTTTGGAACCTGTTGTCTGCCTAAAATTGACCTTTGGGTGCCTCTGTGATAAGGGCTTATGTGTTTTTTATCATACATACTCTGGTTTGTGACATACAATTAAGTCCAGAAATAAGAAAAACATTGCTGTAGTCCTGGCATTAGTAAAGTTACATACATCTGGCAGTATGGGGTAGTAAATATTTTAGAAACAAAAAAGAGTGTTTACTGTGTTTGTGCCCGAAAAGATGTTTAGCCCACATCTATTTCATGCTAGTATTGGTGTCCAAGATCTGAGAACAATTAAATAGATCTTGCTTGCTTGTGGACTTTTGTTGTTATTTTTTTGCATAGAAAATATCAGCAGAAAGAAAGTATAAAAGTTCTTCTATTCAAACATTCATGGGATTTCAGGAATAACACTAAGCATAATTATTTACTGTACATTACTGAGGATAAACTCCTTCAAACTTACTTTCCACCACCACTTCTTTTTCATTTGGACTCTTTTTTCCTAAGTAGCAGTGATTCAGTGGAATCCAGTGGAGAACAAGCTCAACTGATATCTATCTCAATTGATTAACTGTCTAGAAGATTTGATTTTCTGAATAGATACCCAAGAGAGCTCCAATTCATTAGTGGTCGTCCACATGTGATTAGAAACCGTGGGAGGGCTAACCCCCTCTTTTAATTGATCTAATTTCATATTCCTTGTGGTCATTAAGTGTGTTAATGGTAACTTAGCACCTGCATTAAGAAACCAACTTAACAACATCCTATAAATGACTTTAAGTCAGCAGGTGCCAAATTTACAGGAAAAAAACCTGACATGATTGCTGCTGTAATGTTACTACAGGAGGGATATGAAGTAATAAAATGTTGCAATTGTTTAATCCATCACAATCAAGCAGTCATCATATGATGATAACATGATTGTTATACTATTACTACCCTTTGTTACTGATGGTCCCTTCTTCACTCAAGGGTATCGTTCTTGTTTTATGTTAATAACTACATGTTCGTTTATGCTATTTTGTAAGGAAGTAAGACTTCCCACTTGCTTCACTATAATGAGATTGCAGATAGCAGGCTGTTTTAGTTACAGGTTGTGCCAGAAAGCTGTACTTATACAGACATTTTGCCTGAGAAATCTTTCTGTAAATCCTATGAAAGAAAGCTCTCACTCTAACAACATGATAATTCTAATGATTTCTGATCCAGCAGGATTGACAATACTGTAAAAAATAAATTCTGAATGGTACACATTGCAGATTTTTGGGGGCATTATGCTGAAATTTTCATTCTAATGTTATTTTTAATGAGGGATGTAAGACTTAAACTTTTAGTTTAGAAAGATTGTCCAAAATTTTCTCCTTTCTTGCCCCAAACTATGTGTGCTCATCTGCTACCCAAATTTCAAGGCACAGCTAAGTTCCACAAGTAAAAATTCTTAGAAATGTATGTCTTTACATGCCCCATTCAGAGCAGCTGTCTGCCTAAACACTGTTAGTTTTCAGATATTAATTGCAGAAGTGTCTGCACTCCCTAAAGAGTTCAATATGTGAAGCGTTTTGAGAATGGTGCGTTTAGTATGCACCTATTGGATTAGGTTGCCATATAAATTGGAGTTACTCTAGGTTCTGTTACCGAACAACAGAGTAATTGGCAATAATTTCCCATAATATCTGTGGAATCAAAGAGAGTTTTGAGGCAGATGTGGAAACAGATCTGGTTTAAGCTATTACACTGGTTACCCCATACAGTTAAAAGACAAGCAAATACCAGAATGAGAACTATTCCCTGGAATTCTTGGTTAGCATTTAGAAGAATCGAAATCTTCCTGTCTTCCTCTGTCTTCCTCTGTCAGTGGAAGACAGAGCTAAGGAGAATAAAATAATAGGGAAAGTGAGAAGGAAAGAAAAGGTTTAAGGGGGGATGGCTGGCAGGATAACAGAGAAACATCTTCCTCTCAGAAAGTGGACGAAGTTTCTAATTTTACAGATAATCAGCTCTATTGGCTTCTGGTCATAGCAATAATACACAATTAAAATAAGTACAAACTTTAAAACAAATGCTCTTCAGAAAAGAAAAGGAGTTATGAGTTGAAATGAAGATGAAGAAGTATGGAAAGATATTTCTCCTTTCCATTAACAAGTGATTACAATTTAAAAAAATTGCACACTGTACATGTTGGGCCACTGACTGTAAAACTGCTAGACTCTACATATATCCTAGACGGCTGCTTGAAACACTGCAACATGTAGAGTCAAGGAGGAACTGTCATAATGTACTGAGGGGTATAGCAAGCGTATCTGACAAAATAATTTGGTTGCCTAATAGTTATCAATTTCTATTCCCTAGATGAATTTGGACAGAGCACACGATTGTTCATACAGCTGGACTCCGTGCTTTGCTGAGAAGTGCCATCTGAGACACGGTATTGACTGCCACTTTTTAAGAGAGGCCGAGGCTGCCTCCCTCAGAGAGGAGGAAGGGAGTTCTTTGGTTGTTGAGCTCAAGACAGAAGCTCCTTGTTCTTTTACTTTACAGGAATTGTGTTTCCTTTGATGCATCCTTTGCTTATTAATTTCTCAGGAGTCAGAACTCTGGGTGATCAGCTGTAAAAAGAACAATTAATAAAATTTGAGTCTCATAAATATTTACATATATTTTTATACATACATGCCTATATAATGATGTTAAATTTGTTTAATTAGTTGAGCTGAACCAACAGATTGTCATGACTGACATAATGGTCTGTAATCAGCAAGTTGCTGTGTCAAAGCCCAGAGTTCAAATTTAATATGCAAGGGAAATGTAGCACTTGTTATGCTTATGCCTGATGCTACAGTGTTATTTTCTTTGGAACTGACAATATGAATATAGTTGGTTCAAGATGGTATAAAATATGATTCTGTTAATATTACCTCACACAAGTAAATTGGTATAATCCTTATGATCCCATCTGG
The DNA here is from genome assembly GCA_013399365.1 of Pampusana beccarii. NCBI lineage: Eukaryota > Metazoa > Chordata > Aves > Columbiformes > Columbidae > Pampusana > Pampusana beccarii. Next base: position 234,591 of record VWYH01001157.1, on the reverse strand, counting down.
GTCACATTGTGATGCAGAAAAAAATGTTCTTCAGTTACATAGTTAAAGGAAAAAGTGTTGGAGCCATATGTAAAATCCCACAAAAAGAAATTCCAAATGTTTTGAATTTTTATTCTGTGTGATGAAAATCCAAGAAATTGCAACCATAACTCTAGAGAAAATTACAAGCAGTAGTCTGAGGAGAAAAATAAAATGCATGAACTTCTGTAATAGTGGTTGGGTCACAAGGTGGGCGTTTGGCTTCACTCTAATAATGGGAGAGGAAAGGGAGTGATACATGTATTTCTCTGCTTGTCTTTTTATTTCTTGATGAAATTCCCACTGGGAAAAAAAAATCATTATTAACTGACTAATGAATACCTGGGTGATAAATATAAATTATGAAGATTCTGTAGACAACTATTAGGTACAAAGTGAATAATTTAATTCTTCATTAACTCCTTACGGTGATTATTCAATTATCTTGTAAAGTGTTGTGGGTTTTTTTAGTGAATTTAATTTAATGCTTATACTTCTAATAGAATATCAAAATATATTAAAACTGCTATGTAAGTAAAAGCCTTTGTAAATTGTTTTCACAGAATTCCAGTCAAATTATCAGTTAGTGTAAACTGATTTTCCTTTAACAAAGTCAGTGATGAAATGCTTGTTTATTGCAGTTGAGGGCTTGGCTCTTGATATCATAGAAGTTGTATCTATTTTGGGATCCTCCTTGACATTGCATTTGCAAATTACTACAAGCTTGGTGCATTGATATCCTGCTGTGAACAATTCGGACTGGGACTTTTTATTTCAGTGCAAAACGGGAAATGTAGTCTGCATTGAGAGAGCTTAGAAATGCAAAACTATAATTAGAGCTATAGAATGAATGAATAATTTGGAATGTATAGTAAATTGAGTTAATGTAGAAAAACACATTCTGCTGACTTGTTCTCCTTCAAAAAGTGTTGCTTTATTCTAAACAATAGAAAATTCTGGATGCATTAAAACTGATGGATAAAGATAACTATCTTACTTTATACTGTACTGTATATATATGATAAATTTTCATAGGTTACCAATTAAGTATCTATGTGCTCAATATTTTATTATGATATTTATGATGATGAGCAGTGGAGAAAGCAGCAAATTGTCTTCACCTGGTTGCAGGACTTTGAATCAGCTGAAATGCTCCACAGGAAAGAAAACAGTGCTCTGGAGCTCAGGGTGGGGCAAGCAGTGAATGGGAAATATGGCATATGCATATATGCATTTGTCAGCACATACTAAGACACCCAAATTTAGGTGTTTTAATCTCCTTCTGTATCCTGCTACTGTAATTTGGCAAAAAATTGCCCCCAACAGAGCAGCTTGCTTGCCTGGCTTCTAGTTTCAGATAGAGTTTTGAAGTTGGGCAGACTCCAGGTCCCCTGAAAGAATGAGTCAAACAGGCCTTTTAAGAACAAGCCTACCAGGAAGACCAAGCCCTTCACAACATGCAGCTGTAGCTCTTCCTTTTAGACCTTTCCAAAAAGAGTTGCTCACTTTTTAGATGCTTACCGGTTTGAGTCCTCAAAGCAATTCTTAAAGCAAGTACACCTATAGTACACTGCATAACAATATTTTGTCCTAGTACAACTGAATCTGTTTGGTTGAAGTCATTTAGAGCGGAACAGGGTCTTGTATGCACACTATAGGAAAGAGACAGCATTTATTTCTGTTTAGAGAAGCTGATTATTCTTAATAACTAAGCATAAATGCATGATATATGGTTGCTACTATGTTTATATATGCTTTCACAGTAAGAATAGTTTGGGTGATTATATGATGTACGAGGATTGTGATTTTTCAAGTTACATTCATGATTATTTGCCTTCTTTGCGAACATCATAACTAAATTTCGGTTCTACAGATGCAACTATATATATCTGCCAGACAAGTAATTTTTGTCTTTATTTGCCAAATAGTTAAGATTTACATAGTTTTCTGACACAGTGCTGCTTTATCTGTAGGTTAAAGGCTTACATATTTCATCTTAATAGTTCATTTTTCTTCTGTTTGTTTAAACACATAGCGAAGAAACAGGAATTGAGTGTTTTGTCTGAATTTTACTTGAGTTTACCTGCTTTGCTAAAAACTTCATACTTAGGGTAGTGTTTTGCAGCAATGATCAAAGGTTGAAAAATTGCTTACATACGTGTAGAAGCAGTTCCACCACGAGCAAATATTTAAGTGTTTGGTGGGACCTCAATAGGATTCTAGGCCAGCCTGGCAAAACAGGGTCAACTACTGGGCAGATCAGATTCCTCAGGACTTTATGCAGTCAGGTCTTGAAAATACCCACAGTGTCTCTGGACAAACTGCTTCGTTGGTTGTCGGCTTTCCTCATCCTGAAAAAGTTCTTCCTTCTAGCAAATCTGACCCTTTCTTGCTTTAGCTTGTGTCCATTGCATTTCACGTTGTGTTTACATGATGTATTTTTGTGGTATGTTGAGTTGTTTTCTTTCAAGTAATATCACACATTTCTCTTAGAGTACCCTCAAACAGACAATTGAATTAGCAGACCTGGAAAGTAACACCAGGTAGCTGATCTGGGCACAAAGCAGTAAGGAATTTCTTACTCTGTTTCTGTCAAAAATAAAGCTATAGTCTTCTAATAAATGCAGGTGCATAGAGACGTCTCAGAGTGCCTTCACACTTGTCATTCCTAATGGCTGCCTTTAGATATTATTTTACTTTTTCCATCCCTCAATAATTTTTCATCAAAATGCCAGAGACTATTCTTTTAAAAAAACTTTTTTTTTTTTTTACCTATTTTTAGAAAGATTTTTGCATTCTTAGGCTATGTGGTTCTTGTTGACCTACTCTCTTACTTGTTAGGAATGATATACTTAAAGTATAGGAGACTCCTTTCTTCAAGCTTTTACATTCACAGTGGAATACATAGATTGGAAAACATAAATTACAAATAAGCATCACTCCTCTGAAAACTAAACTGAAATCTAGTTTTCGCAGTCCCTCTAGACTTGCTATGCCCAAAGCTGAGATTTTGCTAAGATTCTTGTTATATCAAGTAACCTCCACTTCTGAAGATGTAGTTGTGCAAGTCATTTGATTGTGGTCTGCCCGTTAGTATTCTGCTTACCTGAGAGTTTTGTCCTTTTTCTTTTTCTTTTTACTTTAAATGGATTTCCACCTTTTCTGCCCTCTTATAAAAAAGGACTTACAATTTATGGGCCTTCTAATTGAAGTTACAGGCATTTGTTTGCACTTAAAAATAGCTTTCAGTGAATTTGTCATGTACTGGTAATAGAAGAACCAGCTTCCAGTTATTAACGCTGCAGAATAAACCTGTGGTTAATACCTTATTTACACAAACTGAAGACTTTTGTATCAATGTTTGGCGACCTTGAAGCTGCATAGTGTTCAGTGCCCTTTTTATAACCTTAATTACTGGGAATACAGAGCTTTAAAGAAAGACTAACATTTCACTTTAACATCCACAATAATCTATTATAAAGCCAGCTAAGCCAGTCCCCAAATACAGAGAAATGTTATTACATGCTCAGCTAGCTGTCAAGAGGCCATGAGTCAGTGGCTTACAGTTATCAAAAGTAACAAGGTTGTTCAGAATTTCCTCCAACAAAGCCCGTCAGTTTATGAAGGGATTAAGCTCTCTTTGATTAGAACAACTGGAACACATTCTGCCCTTTTAATTAGCATTCCTTTTTGCTTGTTTTGGGCTGGCAATTTCACAATCTTGCTAGCCAATGCAAGACTAGACTTACATTTTTGGCCTACCCATAGGTATTTTAGTAGTAGTATATTAGTGTGCAGTAGCTAAAATGTGAGCAATCTTAGAGATCATGTTCAAAGGCCCATGAAAATCCCAAGGGCATAATGTCAATAATGTAATAATATATGAATGCAACGTGTGACAGCAGACTCCACGAGACTTTAGGCTCAGTATATTGCCCTGAGGCCACAATCTTTCTACCTTCTATCCTAGAAAACCAGAAAGGTTTTATGTCAGCTTTGTTGATATTTTAGAGGTTTACTTTTTAATTTCTAACTTAAGGCACATGAGTTATAGCAACCTCTGTTTGCGTTGGTAAAGAAAAGAGTGAAAAATATGTTCAAAAACTGAAGTGCTGATATGAAGACAGTTCGGCATGGAAACATCACCCTTGCCATGTTGAAAAGAAAGATAAATGGGTATTTTATTGGAAAACAAGCACTAGTGAATTGATTTTGGATTGCTTATCCTCTCTGTCCCTGCCCTGATACCTCAATGGTGATTGGTATTTGTTAAAGATTAAGGTAAGCACAGCTGGCCAATGTGCTCTCCAGACTTCAGTTAGTTATGCAAAAGTCTGAATGTTATACTGAATAATTACTAAGTGAAATGTTTGTCAGCATTTTGCAAGTTACCTACCTTCTCTGATACCTTTCTTTAATGTAGATTTAAAATACACCCCACTGTATGTTGCTCCTCTTCACAGTTTAACTGTCTAAATGTGCACTTGAGAGTGTTCTACTGCTCTCCTTTATGTTCCATCCTTTCAGCCTTTCTTCTGATATTAAGTGCAAAAAAGTTAGTTTTGTTCAGCACAGTGTTGAAAGTCAGCTAAGGCTGTCTTGTGTTTCAAGAGCAGCTGTTCATCTCCTACTCTCCACCCACCGTACATTACCCCACCCTCAGATCTGCCCTGCTTATGTAATCACTCTCCAATTCAGTTCAGTCAAAATTAGCTGTGTTAGAAAAGTTCTAACTTTTAAAGGATTTGAGCTAACCAAGACCTTGAAATAAAAACATTTTGTATTACATAAATATACTAATTTGATTTATTTTGAAAATGGGTAATCAAATTCAATAAAATATTCAAATTTTACTTTTATTTTCTGTGTTTCTTATTCCTAAAAGTACAAAAGTAGCATAGGGTCTATTATGTAATCTTCTGCTAGAGCACTGAACAACTACTTTGACTTTGAAAATTTAGAACTTTTTTTAATAAATTATATGAATAATTTGGTTTTTGCAGAGCAACAAGAATTGGATTTAATGGATTGCCTCCTAGAGATATTACTAGGTCTCCTTTCACCTCTTCACTGTCTTACAGTGGAGAATAAACTAGAAAATATGGCCCATACTTTTGTAGATATTTAGACCTGCGTTTTCAGTTCACACCAGGATTTTTGGCTCACTAGAAATGCATAAGGAAAGTTAGTTATCACTCCTCTTAAATTTTGTACGTTGGTACTGTTTTCTAAGGGCAGCAGAGCTGATTATTTGACATGTCATAGCAGTATTAGATTTGGGAAAGATTGCTGGGAATTACATAGAGTGGCCTGGCTTTTGTCCATTGGCCTTTTACTTTAAACGCTTCATGTCTTATTGGGTTATTAGACTGCCCAGAGGCAGGAAGGAGTATAAATTACTGTAAAAATCAGTAGCTGAAACTGCTCTTAGCACAGCTCGCACCCCTTTCATCAGTCTGCATTTTTGTGTGACCCAATCCATTCTGCCTGACATAAACATTCAGAGGATACACTTGAACTTCAGTTTTCAGACCTCTACAATGTTCTAAACCATTTTATAAGCTAAACTGTGCATGCTTAAAATGTCTGCATTTTAACAGACAAATACCATCCATTTTCAAAGATAGCATTAAAAAAAGAAAAAGTTCAATATGGATAATATTTCTGTAGATAAAAAACAATAAAATTATTTGCCCTTGAGAATGAATAACCTTCAGAGAGCTTATCAACATAGTTTTTTTGGTTTAAGAGGAATTTCTGCTTTCATGAAATAATTTTGTTTTAGATTGCCTGTCGAAAACAAGATCCCTTACAATGATGTATGAAATACCACCACAATGATTTTTCTCCTTGATGTGTACTTTTAAAAGATGATGGGCATGCTTTTGTTTGGGCATAATAATTTAAGTAATGTACATCATTGTAGTCTTTTTTGTAACTTGACTTCCTGCTTCTCATTTTCCAGTCTTAGATTTTTTTTTTAATGCATCTCAGGATGTAAAAATATATTTTTTTAAAAAAACCCTTAATTTCAGGTATACATTTTCAAAAATAAGTTTTTTTGAAGGATAAGACATAATGAGATTAAGTGGAATAATTTCATTTTTTCTTTTTATAGAGGCTCTTAAGACATTTAATGTTCTATGAAAAAAAAAATTTATATATTGTGGTTCTCTAATTTATGAACAGCACAGAATTAAACTAAATTAATTGCAGATATAAGGTAAACATTTTGTTTCAAGAATATTAGTATAGAAACACCCTGGATAAGATGTAGTATTAAAGATAAAGGTAATAATGGATGACATCATCTGGAAACTGGAAAAGAAGCAAATAAAAGATACCCATGAATATATCCAGAATGTTGGGAGAGGTGAAAAAGAAAGGATATGACTGTGTTTTATGCAGTTTCTTAGACATTTGAGTTCTTTCGTATGACAGGATTGCACACAGAGAAATACTGTGAAAAATACTGTTCAATAACTCTTTTATGTGTGCCATGAACATAAAGAATTAATTACACAAAAAGGAAGGGTACACTTGTCATTTGCTGGTATTACTGGAATAACACTTCTGATTAATCTGTAATTCTATAGACATCAGATTAAAAAAAAAAAAAAAAGTGGAATAATATCTAGTAAACAAATTACCTGGGAACAAGTCAATTGCTAGGATACTTTGTGTCCTACACACCCATGTGCTCGTATACAGACATAGTACAGACAGTGTGCACACAGACACCCCTACATTTGTGTGTGATTGTAAAAACACACACACCTACACATATGTATAATGCAGAGAAAAATATTTGGAGACTCTACAATACCGGTGGAATATATTTATATCTTACAAGATATCTATTGATGCTCAGCTGTTCCCAGCTGACTGTTCATTTCCTTCATTGATGCAAACAATGTCATTTCAAGATAAAATAACAAATGTTTTTGTGTTTATGTTAATAATTCATAGCTGAAATTCAACAAGAGAAAATAAAATATCCATTATTAGTCTGTGCTGATGCAATTCAGTCTTCCAGGTTGTCTTTCTGTTGCTTCTGAAGCGGAAAGTTTTAAGATCATGCTTCTTTTTTCTATAAACCGTTCGGAAATTTAAATTCTGTAAATCTATATTTTTCTTTAGTTTTAAAGGAGGTGAGACTTGGATCTTATTAGAGATAAGCTTCAGCTATAAGGTAAACAAACATACACTACAAAACTCTGGGATGTATGTGTAAGATGGAAATGGAAGGATACAAAAGAAAAAGGCTGGCATTAAAGTCATGTCTAATGACTGATAAATAAAGGAGAAAGGAAAGGAGCCTTTTACATTTGAAACAATAGGTCCCTGCTTAAGCCAAATTGTATAACACAGGTTCTTTGTTAGTGGAGTTCATAACATACAATTAGATGTACTTATTTATTGATGTATTCATTTATTGTGCATCACATGGACAAAAAATAATGCTAATTAAATTATATCTCATCAAATTAACTTAATCTGGGAAGAAAGGAACTGAAGTTACTTTCTTCGGAATGCTATAAAAGCTCTGCAGAATTTTTATTTTATTTTATTTTTAGAATAGAGGCGGCTCTCATATTAGAAAAAGTTCAAAGCGGAGTTTATCACAAAAGACGATTCCTTCTACTTGTTTTAGAATGTACTTACATTGTTTAAGGATATTAATAAGAAATGGATATTTAAAAGAAATACGTTGTTACAAAATACTTCTGAAATATCTTCAGTTTAACAATAAAATAGATGGAAGCTGGGAAATGCATTCTAATAATGAGACTGCTTAAGGGCCTGGTAAGCTTTTGAGTATTTCAGGTACAATTAGCTCTGTATGAATATTCAAAGATGCACAAATATATTTGGATTACACTACAAAGTGGCTTTTATTAGCCAGTCATCAAACAACGCATCCTTCACGAAAATAAGGACACAATAGTTGTTTCTTTAAATTTTCATCCTTAGTACGATACTTAACTTTCTGATATTCCATAGACGCTAAGATGAGTTATTGTATTGATCAAATTCTAAATTGCAGTATGGCCCAATACGCCAATTAATTAAAAGAAAAAAAAAAGGCTAAGAAAAGGAAAGACTATTTTTAAATACCTGGAAAATGCCATCTGAGCATAACAGCAGATTTCTCATTATACCTGTTCACCATAAATTTTAGAGAACTTATTTTTGCAAACTGCAGACAGTAAAAACAAAAGGAGGATTAATTCTACTGTAGTTAAGAAAAAAACAAATTAAATCATATAATGATTACGTTATTCTTTGTGTTACTCATTTTTAGTGATAAATTATGTAGAAAGCAGTATAAACATAGTAGACTGGGGAACTCCTTGAGTTGATTTTTTCAGAAAAGAATCACTTTGCAAACAAATTTCATGCAAACTCTTTTTTGAAAGCTCAAATACATATTTATAGAATTTATTCAACTTATATAAACGCTCCTGTTAGCTATAAATTTGGTAAGAATCAGGACTGTCCATATGCTACATCAGGAAATATTCCTCTGGCACTTGTAGTCTGGCAGAAAAAAAAGAGAGAACTGCAAAGCTCATGAAAGAGCTGATATTATGTCTAACCATAGGCATTCACAGGTCACATCCATAGTTTCTGAGCTGTGCCACAGCATGCCTCAGGATACTAATCATCTAGATTAGAAATCTGTGGGTGCCATAATTCCATTTAGCTTCAGTGTATCTAGAACATCAAGAAAACCAAACACATACAGGGTGCAGAGGAGTTTAATAAGCTGGACAACTCCTTCCATTAGGGAGTGGGAGTGGGGAAAGAGAAAGAGAAGCTGTGAAGCATTTCTGACTCCCTGAGTTTAAATTCAGTGAGGGGGACTACTTGACTTTTAATTTTAAGCCTACAGTTTATCATAAGGCACAGCTGATAACAGTACATACAACTCCAAATTGAGCAGTTTGGTGTCACATTGAGTATACATCGAATTCTTATTGAATATACATTTTGTTTGCAATTGACTGCAAAGCTACATTATCTAGAGCTGGAAATTTTGGCCCAGCAGGCAGATATTTTGGATAAAACTCTCTTATTATATATCTGTACTTTTCAGCACTTATCTAAACTGAAAATTCAGCATGTATCATTACTTGTTGTATTATTCAAATGACATTTTTTATTATTATTTTTCTGAGACAAACTTTTATTTGTGGAAGCAACTGCAACATTGTATTCATAATTGCAGGTCACATAGTATATAGGAATATGCATACAATAAATGAAACAAGGTAGAATTACAGCTCTTAAATTTCTCTTTGCTATAATTAGCTGTCCAGCAGAATCAATTCTCTGCTAACTGGCTAGTGAAGGGGAAATACATGCTACTGATGTGCTGACAGACATTGTTCTGCAAAGGATTAAGCATTAGAACTGAAACAGGCTGCAAATAAATCTAGTGTTTTATGGCTTTGGAGGGATGAGACGAAGGTTTACCCTAGCAAAACAAGAATGGCACGGTTCTTTGGCCCTGAGACGAAATAATATGGAAATAATTTCATCCATAAACCTATAATCTCTTTCCCTACAGAATAGGTTTGCTCTATTGAAATAGATAGGAACAAACATCTTCACAATAGTGCTTTGTTGTGCTGAGTCTCAGGAATATCTTGTTTTTCTAAAAGAAAACACTGCTTGACCTGGACCAAAGCTATGCTAAGAGTTGAATAGTTTGGACTTGTGTCCTGGCCAGCTCAGCATTTTAAGTTGACTGGTGTCTAATCCATACACACATACACTGCACAGCGAAAAAAAACCAGGGAGGACTTCTATAAAAACATGCACACTAACTTCTACCGTTCTCCTTGTTATTAAAAAAAAAAAAAAAAACAACAAAACAACAAAACAACAAACAAACAAAACAAAAAACTAACAATGACAAAACAAAACAAAAATAACCCCCCCAAAACCACAACAAGACCAAAACCACAACAAAACACAACAGAAACAACGAACAAAAATATCCCAAACAACTCCCTCCGTTTCCAAAAACAACTCCATACCAAAAAAAACCACTGCTTGTCCAGCGTTTTTCTTTTCCTGAGTAGGCTTGTCTCTCTGATGAGTATGAGCACCAGTGAAATGAGTTAGTTTATATATTTCTATAATGAAATGCTGTTTCCCAAAGATTTATGACCTAATCTTAACATTTATGGGGTTTTTTTTCCCCTCTCTTAAAAGGCTTAATTGAACTTTTGTGACTTTGGGAAGACAACAATTGTAATTATCAGCATTTCAGACTTCTGTGGAGTTCTATGAACATCCTAATATTAAGCAAGAGTTATTTTGACCTACTGGCAGACTGCACACCAGCTGAAGTCCATATTGGTTCTCTTCTTTCAGAACACCAATGTCAGTAAAATGTGAGGCAGGATCATTGACTGTCAGTGAATGTCTGCTTTACCAGATCATGGATGGTTAGTGTTACCTAAAATAGCTCTGGTATTTTCAAGAAGCATTTTCATTCTTCAGTTGTCAGAAGTATGATTAATAAACACAGAGCCTCTTTTATTCCTGGCAGCCTTTCAGCATCAGAAGGCTGATTCCTTCCTCAGCTAAGTGTCAAGTGCGTGTCTCATTTAGTTTTAGTTATTTAGCTTCATATACCTAAATACAATACTAAAATGGAAGCAAAAAAATTTAAACAGGGCTGCCCCCAGAGGTTTCTGAAACTTGTAGCTGTTTCTAATTTTCAGTATTTTAGTTTAATATTTCTGAGATATAATAATAAAGGAAACTGCGAGTTTTAAAGTAGCAAATTTGAAAGTTAATGAAAACATTTTTATTTGTGGTTGCATATTAGAAATTTATGGTATGTCTTCAAATGAAATGGTATATATTTAAAATGTGTTGGAATTATGCTTCATGCTGCTCTAAGGAATTTCATTTTGCAAATAACTTGGTTGTACTCTGGGTTGGAGATAGAAGACATAAATGTTGATCATAGGAAAATTAAAAAAAAAAAAAAAAGAAAAAGAAAGAGGCTTTTTAGTTCTGGCTACAGCCAGGTGCACTGGCTTCATTGTGTCATTGATATTCACTGTTACACTGACATTCATTATGGCATTTTGGGCGTTTCTTGAGAAATGACATGGTAAAGGAAATACTCCAAGTAATGTGAGTAAAACTGCAAATTCAGTACATGTGTAAAAATCAAATTAGCTGATTTAGGGAATCCTTTATATGTATGAGTCATGGGTTTCATACTTTGAGTGAAGTTAGAGAAAAAAATCTTAAAGAAGGAAGTGTCTAGCTATTTGATAACCTGTCTTTTTTGATCTACCTCATACTAGGAATAACTTCTTCATATGCTAAACACATGTCTTCGTTAAAATATTTTTAAAACTTTTACCTGAGAAGATCCCTTCCTTTAAGACTTCTTTCCAAACAGGCATGATAGATTGGAAACTGATACCAGCCTGGTGTATTATTTCTTTTGCATTCAGTTTGCTGAAGAGTAACATGGGTTGTGTTCCACTTTGCAGAGCCTGAGGGCCCTCTCTTCACTGTCCCTACTCAGTCCCCCTGCGGCTACACCCACCCTGCAATTGGACCATGACCCCATGTCAACCCCCTTGGGACAGTATTTTAGAATTTTAGAAGTTTTGTGAATGTGAATGTGTCATGCAAACTAAATTTAGGAAGACAGCACCTCTTTTGGGAAACTGTCAAAGGCATATCACCTTTTCACACTAATTTGTAAAAACCTTCACACTTATTTTAGAATGATTGCAAATCTGAAGTTTACATAGGTTGGATCCATGCGAAAGCTGAACAGGATTTAATGGTAAAAATTTGTACTCTTTGAGTGGTGTAGCATAATTGGGCAGGAGAGAAAGTTGTGACTGGACATCATATGATAGGACATCTCAGTTATCTATAGATGCCTACGGTCAGATATCTGAAATTCAGAACTGAATTTCATCATGTCTATGGCTCACGTAATTGTTTCAACTCTCTAAGACATAGCATTTCCTTTATATATCTTCTGTGTATCACCGAAAGATTTGGGAAAATGAACAATTTATACTGAGTCATATAATTTATATTTACAAATCATAGAAAGATGTCTAAATCTGTGTGGAACGGAAGATTATTTTAGTCATGATAGTCTATGCAGTGTGCAGGCCTCAGTTAAGCCCCAAATATATTCAGAAAATACGGACTCTTTCTCAGGTATTTATGAAAGAGTGAAAGTTACTTTAAGAACTGCTGTAACTGTTACATTTAACAATTTTTAAAAACTGTCAGGTCCCAAAAAGTTGTGTGGTATTAGAAGGTGGACCATGACTGACCACAAAGTTCAGAAAAAATGCATTGAATGAAAAGAACCAGTGGACTGTACACATGGTATTTTCACTGCTAGGGAAAATAAACGAAAGTTGAACAAATACTTCAGAAAATCCTGAACAAATAAATGGTTTGATTTTGCAAAAATGCATGTATCTTTATTTGTTGTATAATAAATATTCCATTGATGAGTTTACTGTCTGGAATTTGTGTTGAAATTTAGTATTCTGAGCAAGTATTAGAGAATATGCCTAGACAGTGAAGTGTGAACTCATAAATGTGAGCAATTGTACTTAAAGCTATTTCTTATTCTCCTAAGCTATGTTCATGCTTTGAGCACTGTTAGCTAATGTTACTATTCATAATAAAATACTCAGTATCACTCACTTCTCTACTCATCCTGCCCTAATAATTACTTGCTCCACAGATCAAACATCAAATTCTAATAACATCATTACAGCAAATATGAATGTTAAGATATCCAGACTCTAGTACTTCAAATAGGAAAGTTAATTTCAGAGTCAGTAGGGCCAACAGCTAACTAATGTTTTCTTCTCATTTAAACTGTGAGAACTTCAGGTTAAGAACCTCAATGGACACTGTCTACCTTGACTCAAAATGGAACAGGGATTCAAAAATCCCACCCAATATTAGTTTTAACTGTATAGGTTGACACCAACTGCTTTAGTCTTTTTAAAAAGCCTGTCATACATCATAAAGCTTTGATATATGCACCCATCTTGATGATGTTGCACTACTCTGTGTCTCTGAAGAATATTGGGCTGCAGCTCAAAAATATCAAGAACTTCCATAATTCTGTTTTTAAACATCCTACTGCTCTCACAACATCTTATAGAGGAAAAACTTAGACTGTGTCATCTTAGATGTCCTCCAGCATTTGTTTCCAGTAACTCAGCCTAAAAACAGGTTTTTTTCTTCCTCTTAGGGTCTTTTAGAATTTCTACAATGCATAAGAATTTAACATATTTCCTCCTCCATGATTTTCCTTCTTGTAATGAGCATCTTGAATTTTGTGAAGATGATAACACTTTACACTTACAAAAGGTTTATCTTTAGGAAATCTAGTTACCGTAATCATGGATGGGTATCATTACTGTCACTGGCAAGTAAGAGAGGACTGTAAAGTTGTTCAGGCACAGCTGAGTCAAATACTGCTGTAGTATGCTCCCATCTGTCAATGGTGCTAGTTGGAGTTAAACCAAACTTGCAGAGACTTATGAATTTAATACAACAAAGTGGAAGGCAAATAACTCAATGGTTTAATGGGGTCTCAAAAATATTTCTGCTAGTGATAGTCATCAAAATTCAGACGAATTCTCTTTTTTTTATGTTACAATAAAACTATTCATTACACCTTACAGAAAACATATGAGAGTGCATTGTGTAAGTGTGTGCATCATGATCTTGTCCACTTGAGATCTATGTATCTCCAAGAACAGATATTGCTCAGGAATCCTGAGCAACCTGTTCCAGACTTTGAGTGCTGTCATCGTGGAAACGTTTTCCTAATATCTAACTTATTGCAACTTCTCTACCAATTCTTGCCCTTTTTCTGTACAATTCTGAAGGCTGCGATTCTGCTTTCCCCATAAATGCTTTTCAATAAACTGAAGACACCACCCGGATCACTTTAGGCCCCTAATTGTCATGGTGTCTCTCCATTGGATTCATTACTCTAGATGCATTCTCACAAGGGTCAAATAGAGAAAAATAATCACTTCCGTTGACTTTCTGGCTAGACTTTTAGACCAGCCCATTTATTGTTAGTCTTGTTTGCTAGAAGACCACACTTTCCTCATGTTCAACTTACAGTCCACCAGGATGCGTAAAGTTGCTTTCTAGCAAGACAGAGCCCAGCTTGTATTGTTTCATTTAGTTATTCCATCCCAGGTACAGGATGTTGTATTTGTCTCTGTTGAACACCATAGGATTTCTGTTCACAATATCTTCAACTTTTTGATGTCTATTTGGTTAGCAGCCTTAGTCTCTAGGATATCAACAGATGTCCTCAGTTTGGTATCATCTGTGTAATCAGATGGACTGGTGTTTGGTTTTTTTTTTTCCTAAATGTAGATATCTACTGACATTTGAGTCATCCTGGAGTAGTCAAGATGTCCCATTGAGCTAAAAATTTTGACACAAAACCTTCAGAAAAGCAGGTACCCTTTGGCACTAATAGAAGTGGACCAGAGTGAGTTCCCTAAGCCACCCAGACGCTTAGGTGTAAGCACCTGAAGTGAGCAAATGTAGTAAAGTAGTTCACATGCACGTGTTGACTTGTGAGCTGTCTATGCTGTCGTTATAGCCTGTAGGGACCTAGAACTTTTTTTCCTTGCCACATACAGGTGTTTAGTGTGAGACGAGACGTTTAATGGTCTGTGTGGGGCTAGCAGATATAATAGAGGACCTGCATGGGAGACCTGTGTAATCCTGTACTGGCACTTGAGGTCTAACAAAACATGACAAAGCTTTTCAAATGGATTGTGTGCCTATTTTAGAAAAAAATGAATCAGGTCTCTATTAGAGTGGAGCTGAGCAAATCCAAGGAATTAATCAGTTCAGCCTTTAGGAGACACGTAAATGTAGTCAACTGAACAGCTTTCCAGCTTGTATAGGCTTAATTCAATTGCTTAAATATAGGCTCCTGGTACCATTTGTGATATGCTAAGATATCCAAGACATCCACACAGAAGTGACAGATGGTACGTAGAGCAGACTTACACCTTCCTGGAGTGGCAACTGGAGGATTCACAAATGGCATGAGATGAACATATTTAAGAAAATTGTTCAAGTCTCAGTGACTGTATTGACCATAAATTCAAACAGTTGACTTAAATGTAGGCACCTACTGCAGCTTTACTTGCCCTAGAGTATATAAGGCATCTCACAGGTACTTAGGCAACAATGCTTTCAGGAGATCTGTGTAGTTCTGAAACAGAAACCACAGGTCAGGCAAAAAAACACAAAACACCGAAAATGGCACTAGCATTCTGTGTGTAGAAAGCTGAACTAAATCCTGCCTAAAGTGTGTGAATCTGAATTCCACCTCCATATAAGATGATAAAGTACACAGGAAAGAGAAGACAGGAGGAAAAAAGACTAATTAGAAAGAGAATGACTCAAGTGAACACAATATTTATGTATTTTTTACTGATAAGCACGTAATTATGCACTGTGAGCCTTACATAACACAAAATAAATTGTGCTTTATGTTAAGCAATATAAAGCAATGAAAATAGAAAGAGAAAATAATGTTTCTGAACCAATCCATTTAATAATCAACAATATAACAGTGTTTAAGCAACCACTTTTTTTTTTGTTTATCACATAAAACTTCAGAGTAATAAGAAACAAATAATGTTTTCACGCAGTTTACTATGCACAAAAATGGTCAAACCTCCAAGACTTTTCTGAAGTAATAACCCTAACAGAGATACCAGGTGTGGTTCACAAGAGCATAAATCTTCCATCTGCTACACATACAAGTGTGTCTGCCTTCACATTTCTGCTAAAGATGATTCCAAACTCTTTTATGAGAACAGCTAAAATGATGACTTGGGTACACTGGGAGAAGAAAAAAATATTCTTTTTACAGATAAATTCTGTTGAAAGTTCGTAACTTGAACGTGTGTACCTCCAGGAGTCACTGCTAGAAATCAAGGAACAAATTGAAAGGAGGTATAAAATATCTGGTTCTGAATTTATATATTATAATTATGAGTACTATAATTCTGCCTTCTGGCTTCTCATAACTGACCTGTAAGTTTGCAACAATTTTACAATAATATCAAATAAATAATTATATTTTTAAGTAGCTGTTTGGGCACCCAGAACCATGGAAGAATTCAAGTTATTAGCACAGCTGAAATTAATTTTAGTCACCTACAAGCAACATTCTAATTAATGTGCCTGCATCCTATCACTTAATCCTATCACTTTTTTCTCTTTTTGTCTATGTAGTGTCTTATTGATTTCAACTGTACCTTTGCCTAATTCTAGTACTTTTCCCCACTTCAATTTTCTCATGTACGTGGAAGAAAGAATTCGTATTATTGACTTTAAAAAAATGATAATTTTCTGTTCTAATTTATTTCCTTCTTGAAAGCATATCTTCAGATTTGACATCTCATCAGAGCTGGGCATAATCTTGACTGCAACTGTTGGCTGCGATCCAGTGGTGTGATATTCAAAAAACATATATAAATCAGAAATTTCAATTTATACTCTGTCTATATAATTTCTCCCATCCAATGCATACATGTTTATTTTGGAAATTTCATAAACCATATTCATGACGGTCACTGCTTTGTTACAGTTTTTGCCTTCCAGTTTGCTAATAGTGAAACAGTGTCCTATTTCCTTGGTTAGGAATGAAAATGAAATAGCTTTGACTTGCAAATACACTTTTTAGTAGGAAAAAGGACAATAAGAATTTTATATAGGAAAAAAACAGATTTTCAGTTCATGTGCTTAAATAATACATCAAAAATACAATGGAGGTGACAGGTGACATAAAAAGAACGATGATGGTTCATTAATCTTGTAGGTATACCACAAAATGAAGGAGTGACAAGATATTCAACAATTCTGAAAGAAAAGATAATTTTAAACGTAAATTTTACTTTTTGAAGCAGCTGTATTTAGACAGACTTCAACAGCAGAAGGAAGTACAGCTTAGCTTGTTGCTTTATATGCATGTGTGTTTGTGTGTGTACATTTGACACCGTGTACCTAAATTAGTATCTCTGAGGCTGTTTGAAGGAGTTGCACTTTAAAGACATATGTAAGGGTAGGTTTTATTTTAATTGACTGTTCAGAGAATTGAGTGAAGATCAAAGTTAAAAGCTAATGGAATTCTGAGAAAATTTTATTACAGAGGAGAACTTTTCAGACTATTATTTCTATATTTCATAGCCAGTATTATGGTCTATGAATTATAGTTAGTACAGAAAATTATCATTGTTTAAGCTTACATTAAGTCATTTTCGAGGGATCTGGACATTTTCTCTGTCTCAGATTTCTCATATTACTCAAGGATGTAGTTCAGAGAGCTGGCACAGTCTCCCTAGCATCTGATGTACTTCTCACTCCCAGATTAGTATTTTAACTTCTGTATCTTGGTTTGAAGGATGTTTCTTGTAGCAGAAAGAAAAAGAAAAAGAGAAAGAGAAAGAAAAGAAAAGAGAAAGAAAAGAAAAGAGAAAGAAAAGAGAAAGAAAAGAGAAAGAGAAGAAAAGAGAAGAAAAGAGAAGAAAAGAAAAGAGAAGAAAAGAGAAGAAGAGAAAAGAAGAGAAAAGAGAAGAAGAGAAAAGAAGAGAAAAGAAGAGAAAAGAAGAGAAAAGAAGAGAAAAGAAGAGAAGAGAAGAGAAGAGAAGAGAAAAGAAGAGAAAAGAAAAGAAAAGAAAAGAAAAGAAAAGAAAAGAAAAGAAAAAGAAAAAGTGAGGGATCCTGCCACCCTTATGGCTCCCCAGCATGGATGATGTGACTTGTAGTTTGGGTGCAGTGAAGTGTGGCCTCCAGGGCCCCCATGAAGATGCTGGGGTTTGTAGTTCAGGAGTGTTTAGTTAGGTTCCCACAACGAGGCCGGTGGGCAGAGCAGTCCTCAGGATGGTGGGTTCCCTGCCAGTGCTGGTATACGTGAGCCTTTTTATAGCCCTCTGGGTTGCCTGCTTGAGTAATTTTTTGGTCTTTTGCGGAGGTGTTATTGTGAAAGATAAAAGAGTCTGGGGGGTAATTGTAAAAGATAGACTCTGGGCATCTTGAAGGGTCTCAGCTTTTCCCTTTGTGCCATGCTGGATGTATCAGAAGATGGAGCTACCTGCCCGTCAGCAAGTCCTCCACCTCCTACTGTCAGCCAGACTGCTTTTGTCTGTGGCTCCTTAGCTTGCTGTTGGAATGTTAATCGCAATGTCACATCTCCTGCTACTAGGCCACAATGTTTGAGGCATGATTCATTTCAGTCTCTGACAATGTCTCATCTCCTGCAGCTGGAGGAACTGGTTTTGTCACAATGTTTGAGACATAATTCTTCTAGAATATTGGATCAATAGTTAACATTTCAAGGTGTACTAAAATGACAACTAATCTGGAAGTTAATACTGTGAACTTCACACATCCTCTGCTTTTCAGAGATTTTCAGAAATTGTTTAGTTTTGAGCCTTTGTATATTTCTCCTGTGAATATCTCCTAAATAGTTTATTGCCATCGAGAAATATTAATACCGTGCTTTTATGTTTCCCAACTATGGGACAACCTGTCTCAAAGAGGAATGAATAACTTCTTAGGAGTACAGAATATTCATTGAAGCATATATTAACTGAAGTCAATCAGATGTTCTTTAGTATACTGGAAAATAATTAGATATTTTCACAGCCTTCTGATTTAGATAAGTAGGTACTCTACACTTTGTACAGAAGCATATACAGATCTGAATGAGAGTCATGATTTATCTTTGCTTAATTTCAGTGGGTGATTCTATTCGTATTTATAAATGCTAGCTAAAACTGGCTATGATTATAATTGAAAAAAAAGGTGCTTCAATATCTATAATTTCAGCACTTTAATGATGCCCTATGACAACAGCAATGTGTTTCCAAACTCCTGTGTAACACAGCACACTGTGAAAGATTTGTCCAATAATGCAGGGCCCTTCCTTTGTTATCTAGGAAAATGTCATGTTTTGCTTTCAAACTCAGAGTAATAATCTGATATCTGGGTTCAGAGACTGCATTTTCAAACCATCATATTTTAGTGCAAGCTAATGACAAGCTCAAACATGACAATATGAAAAAAGTCTATCAACAAAAAGTGAATACAAAGGACTTTTAAAAGTAACCTTAAACTGAGTAACTGGTTATAGGCTGATGATATTGGAACTGCTCACAGTTATCTCCTAAAAGACTTCTGTAAGCTTCAAATACATTTCATAACAGCCTAAGTAAAGCAGGCTAACACATTTTTTTGCTGTATCAGACTTGCCAAAACACCCAGATGATCTGTGCAATCATGTGGATTTATGATCCAAGAAAAGTTGAAATTCCATGAAGGGAAAATAATAAAAAGTGAAGCATTGAAAGAAATACCAGTCTCACACAGAAAATAGGAATCAGCTTGTGATAACCGCTTTCACATCAGATATGCTCATACTTGCAGAACAATTTATTTTGTAGCGAGTATCTTATTAGGCTTTCTAAAATAGTTATAAAATAGAAGCTGTTTTCCCATTAGACAACAGGCTCAGACTAATGGGAGAACAGAGTTCATTTTTACTCCTGGGACTTCACTGACTTAAGGATATTGTGGCAGTTTATTTCAGTTCACCATGCAGTGTAAATTCACTAGCAAAGCACCAGCTTGAAAAATTGCAGTACTGTTCAAAGTGCTACGAGCTACAATCTGACTGCCAGAGGTATGAAAGGAAAAGGAAGGGAAAGGTAAAGAAGAATGAAGTAGGATAAATTGCTTAAGGTTATAGCATAGCGGCAAAGCCCATTGATGCAAAGAAAAAGAAAAAAACAAATCCACACTAACTCTCCATAGTAGTTTTCTTTTCATTCCTAAAGGGAAAAATATATTTTTTTTTTAATTTTTGAAAATGAATCAAAGTATTTTATGAAACAGTAACAGTGATATTGGTGAGGCAGGGCATGAAGCAGCAGAAGCTATTGGCCAGTACACTTTCCTGGAAGATGGGACTATTTGGTATGAATATCTTATCTGAATCTGCAAAACCATGGATACGAACATGAGAAAACTCAGGAAAAAATCTTGGCAGGTGATTGCTGTAACAACCAAGCTACAAAATGTTTTTGAGTCAGTGATGAGGCAGCTTGTCTTTGTGCATTTTGAGACAGCAAATGATATTTTTCACCTATATCTTTAACATTCTAAAGTTAAAATATTTATTTTATGTTAGTTTTATTGGTACATTTTCTAGCACAGTGAGCCAACTGGCATCTTGTACCTTTTTATGGTCTGATGAAAACTTCTCTTACTCTGTGGCATTACCATAGTGCTTTTTCCCTATGAGCAACTTGGAGTCCAACTGTGATTCCAATGGCTGCCTAAAGGAATTGTTTCATCTCTTGGCACATACTGGAGTCTAGTATGCTCCAAATCCCTGTATGCAATAAAAATGTGCAGTTTAACAAACAAACAAACAAACAAACAAACAACAACAACAAAAACAAACCAAAACCCACAACAACAACAACAAACGGAGAATAAATTATAGACTTAAGCGAAAGAAGAAAAGCATATTTCCAGCTTGCAGGTACCTTGAAACAGAAACTTAATAACTTCAAGTAAAATATAGAACAGTTTGTAGCAATTATGAATTAAAAGTAAAACTGATGCATAATTGAGCTGTGTCTCACAGGGAGACATTCGCCTTGAATTTATTTCTTGAATAGATGAAACACTTGTTATAAAATTATGGCAATGCTGTTCACACCACTCAACTTACAAAAAAGGAGAGGAGAGGAGAGGAGAGGAGAGGAGAGGAGAGGAGAGGAGAG